>OX155953.1:40196908-40358879 GCA_944548615.1 Micropterix aruncella | reverse complement strand
TACTTTCTTTGCGATATTAACGAAACTTCCATTTTAATCGCTCTGGTCAACTGGTTTGAGAAAGGCGCCTCATGCGGCTTTAAAAATCATCATATCGAAAACACCCCCGATTACTGCCCTCTATTATTGGCTGAAGGTACTATTCGTCTCAATGTGCGATTAAAACGTGTCGAACGAGCGTACTATCTGTCGTAAGTCGACAGCAGGAATCGGTCGTTTTTATTCATTATTTATCATATTAGTACGCGATCAAAGCGTCGCTAAGTCGGTTTCCGTTCGGTCTTTGAAGTTAAGCAGCGTTTCGATTCGCCAAATTTTGGATGGGTGTGCACCTGAGCTCCGTTCTGTCGGTCATAACAAAAACCGGTTGCAATCCACAACACCTTTATTTAACTCTTCTTATAACTTTTGTAGTTTAAAAATTTGTAATGTTATATTTTACTAGTATTATTACCCGACGCTCTCCGTGTTATATCTTTTCTCAAATACCTATGTATACCAATTTTTATCGAGATCGGTTGAACTGTATAAAAGTTGAAGGTGCTGCAGCCCCATCTATTGACCAGGTAAAACAAAATAAATAGAGCGAAAATATACCAATTTTCATGGCGATTGGTTTGGGCAGAATAGAAGTTGATGTGCTGCAGTGGTGATGTGCTCTAGTGGTGAGCTACAATACATTTAATAGTGTAAAAATATTTTGCGGGCTGAAGTGTTTATGTATACCAATTTTTATGGCAGTATAGAATTCGGTGTATTGTGGCGCTATCTAGTGGTAAGTTACATCAAAGCGGATATCATAAAAACCTTCTCCATGAAAAAATAAATAAATGTATATGTGCCAAATTTCATGGTTATCGGTCAAACTATATATGTATATATATATATATATATATATATATATATATATATATATATATATATATATATATATATATATATATATATATATATATATATATATATATATATATATATATATATATATATATATATATATATATATATATATATATATATATATATATATATATATAAATATATTGTATATATATATATATACAATATATATATATATATATATATATATATATATATATATATATATATATATATATATATATATATATATATATATATATATATATATATATATATATATATATATATATATATATATATATATATATATATATATATATATATATATATATATATATATATATATATATATATATATATATATATATATATATATATATATATATATATATATATATATATATATATATATATATATATATATATATATATATATATCAAGTATATTATCATATTTTAAATGTTGGTAGCATTCGAAATTTGAATTATTTCGTAATGTCACTTTCATTTAGAAAACGGCTTTGCCGAAGTGATCAATAGTTTAATTTTTTATTTTTTCGCTTAATTCGTCTCAATTGAAGGCATTTTGTGTTGCATATGGATAAGCCCTATTTATGAGATATATGGATGAATAGTGATCGTTAGTCGACTGCAAAAGGACCTTTAAACTTACATTGCACCATCGAAAGTCGTGCACATGCGTAAGTATATCTCATTCAAACATAAGCATTTGCCAATACAAGCTGGGATTTCCTTCGCTACTTTTTAAGTAGCTTTTACTAATTTTATTTTAAATAAAAACATCATCCTATAAACGGATTTCTTTACAAACCTTATCAAATATAACAATATTACACTGTTTTCTACAATATTTCTGTACATTTTTTTAATATTATACAATTTTATATAGGTTTACCCTATTTTGATAACATTATATAATCTTTATTATAAACTCCTCTGACAGAAATTAAGATTGAAGTTTCTTCTTTCATTTCATTGGGCATATGGAGGTTTTTTTATTTTTATTTCGATTTAATGGCTCGTTGATAACAAACTCAGCCAATTGTATCATATTTTAAATGTTGGTAGCATTCGAAATTTGAATTATTTCGTAATGTCACTTTCATTTAGAAAACGGCTTTGCCGAAGTGATCAATAGTTTATTTTTTTATTTTTTCGCTTAATTCGTCCCACTTGAAGGCATTTTGTGTTGCATAAGGATAAGCCCTATTTATGAGATATATATGAATAGTGATCGTTAGTCGACTGCAAAAGGACCTTTAAACTTACATTGCACCGTCGAAAGTCGTGCACATCCGTAAGTATATCTCATTCAAACATAAGCATTTCCCAATACAAGCTGGGATTTCCTTCGCTACTTTTTAGGCAGCTTTTACTAATTTTATTTTAAATAAAAACATCACCTATAAACGGATTTTTTACAAACCATAAGCATTTCCCAATCCAGTCCGGGAAAACCTTCCAGCTATGTAAGTGGCTTTCATTATTTTTATTTTTTCATCAAAGTGTCATCCTTTAAACAAATTCTTATATATATATATATATATATATATATATATATATATATATATATATATATATATATATATATATATATATATATATATATATATATATATATATATATATATATATATATATATATATATATATATATATATATATATATATATATATATATATATATATATATATATATATATTATATATATATATATATATATATATATATATATATATATATATATATATATATATATATATATATATATTCTTTTTAGAATTGATCAATAAGATGATTATAAAGTAAATAATTATAAAAGCCACTTACATCGTGACGAAGGATTCCCTTGATCGGATTCGGGAATGCTTTAGGTGTTAACGAGAATGATGAATGCCTCTCACTTGCGGAAAGAGGAGTAGGTTTAAGTTGGGCCCATTTTTCAACTAGTAAACGCTCACCCTTCATCCAATTATCTCAAAAATTAAGCTACAATCCTTCTTTATACGTAAACTCACTCAATTTCCTATTATTTCGAGGGAAATAACAAGACAAGACGAGCTACTTGACAGATGGAAGAATTTAAAATTTCGAATTTCGTTTTTTTATTTTCTAAAGGTGCGATATAAAGAAGCTGCGATCAATATTCAGCTGAAAACTTAAAACTAAAAGCGTGACATGCCCTCATATCAATGAAAGAAAGCAGTCAGCTCTTTCCTATTAGTTGGAAAGATTACCTTTAACCTAAATGGATTATTTACAATGAACGAAACATAAAATATGTAAAAATTCAATATTTTGAAATATTTGATAGTTTTGTGTATATATTCTTTTTAGAATTGATCAATAATATGATTATAAAGTAAATAATTATAAAAGCCACTTACATCGTGACGAAGGATTCCCTTGATCGGATTCGGGAATGCTTTAGGTGTTAACGAGAATGATGAATGCCTCTCACTTGCGGAAAGAGGAGTAGGTTTAAGTTGGGCCCATTTTTCAACTAGTAAACGCTCACCCTTCATCCAATTATCTCAAAAATTAAGCTACAATCCTTCTTTATACGTAAACTCACTCAATTTCCTATTATTTCGAGGGAAATAACAAGACAAGACGAGCTACTTGACAGATGGAAGAATTTAAAATTTCGAATTTCGTTTTTTTATTTTCTAAAGGTGCGATATAAAGAAGCTGCGATCAATATTCAGCTGAAAACCTAAAACTAAAAGCGTGACATGCCCTCATATCAATGAAAGGAAGCAGTCAGCTCTTTCCTATTAGTTGGAAAGATTACCTTTAACCTAAATGGATTATTTACAATGAACGAAACATAAAATATGTAAAAATTCAATATTTTGAAATATTTGATAGTTTTGTGTATATATTCTTTTTAGAATTGATCAATAATATGATTATAAAGTAAATAATTATAAAAGCCACTTACATCGTGACGAAGGATTCCCTTGATCGGATTCGGGAATGCTTTAGGTGTTAACGAGAATGATGAATGCCTCTCACTTGCGGAAAGAGGAGTAGGTTTAAGTTGGGCCCATTTTTCAACTAGTAAACGCTCACCCTTCATCCAATTATCTCAAAAATTAAGCTACAATCCTTCTTTATACGTAAACTCACTCAATTTCCTATTATTTCGAGGGAAATAACAAGACAAGACGAGCTACTTGACAGATGGAAGAATTTAAAATTTCGAATTTCGTTTTTTTATTTTCTAAAGGTGCGATATAAAGAAGCTGCGATCAATATTCAGCTGAAAACCTAAAACTAAAAGCGTGACATGCCCTCATATCAATGAAAGGAAGCAGTCAGCTCTTTCCTATTAGTTGGAAAGATTACCTTTAACCTAAATGGATTATTTACAATGAACGAAACATAAAATATGTAAAAATTCAATATTTTGAAATATTTGATAGTTTTGTGTATATATTCTTTTTAGAATTGATCAATAAGATGATTATAAAGTAAATAATTATAAAAGCCACTTACATCGTGACGAAGGATTCCCTTGATCGGATTCGGGAATGCTTTAGGTGTTAACGAGAATGATGAATGCCTCTCACTTGCGGAAAGAGGAGTAGGTTTAAGTTGGGCCCATTTTTCAACTAGTAAACGCTCACCCTTCATCCAATTATCTCAAAAATTAAGCTACAATCCTTCTTTATACGTAAACTCACTCAATTTCCTATTATTTCGAGGGAAATAACAAGACAAGACGAGCTACTTGACAGATGGAAGAATTTAAAATTTCGAATTTCGTTTTTTTATTTTCTAAAGGTGCGATATAAAGAAGCTGCGATCAATATTCAGCTGAAAACTTAAAACTAAAAGCGTGACATGCCCTATATCAATGAAAGGAAGCAGTCAGCTCTTTCCTATTAGTTGGAAAGATTACCTTTAACCTAAATGGATTATTTACAATGAACGAAACATAAAATATGTAAAAATTCAATATTTTGAAATATTTGATAGTTTTGTGTATATATTCTTTTTAGAATTGATCAATAAGATGATTATAAAGTAAATAATTATAAAAGCCACTTACATCGTGACGATGTAAGTGGTTTTGATATATATATATATATATATATATATATATATATATATATATATATATATATATATATATATATATATATATATATATATATATATATATATATATATATATATATATATATATATATATATATATATATATATATATATATATATATATATATATATATATATATATATATATATATATATATATATATATATATATATATATATATATATATATATATATATATATATATATATATATATATATATATATATATATATATATATATATATATATATATATGTATATATATATATATATATATATATATATATATATATATATATATATATATATATATATATATATATATATATATATATATATATATATATATATATATATATATATATATATATATATATATATATATATATATATATATATATATATACATATATATATATATATATCAATTATGGCAACGCTGCTTGATAACCAGGATCGTATCACACCGTTCTATAAATTTATTAAATAAATAAGTTTTTTCGCGTGTTTTTAAACGGGACAAGTTTTCAGACTGTAGTGCGAAATGCGGCCAAGAGATTGATACGAAATACAACCAAGATCGATGTGAGGACAGGCGAGAAACAGGTGCTGTTTTGTTGTTTACATTTGGCGGGTACCTGCCTATATCGACAACCGAATCGAAAACTCGCACTGCGATCGCTTATCGTCTCATAACGGCGCTGCCAACTCAATAAATATTTAATTAAATATTTTGCTCATAAATACTATTTTTGTGCACAAATCTTTTACAGTCTTCCAAAATGAAGTGTAAATCTTGTAAAGCTGACTTTAATGATGGCACTCACTGTGAAGGTTGTAATGGCGACTATGACTTTGGTTGTGCCAGGATTACTGAAGTTAGCTATCGGAAACTGGGATTAGAGAGGAAGGCAGCGTGGAGGTGTCCCCTATGCAAATCTCGATCGACGCAGCTTGACTCCGATAAACTCGATGTCATATTGCGGGAGCTGAGCGAAGTCAAACTGAAGCTGGTGGCTCTGCCAACTCTCGTTGATGATATGAAAGCGATCAAGGATGAGTTGTCTGAACTGAAGAGATCGCGTGAATTTGACAGCGCTAAGCTCCAGGAATTTGAAAATAGGCTGTTGGAGTCTGAAAAATCCTCGAAACAAGTACAACAGCTGCAGGATCCTCTCATTTCCGCTACAGCCGAGATCAGCAACCTGAAGCGCGAGTCTGTCGCTACGGAGCAATGGACGCGACGTAACAACGTCGAAGTGAAAGGTTTACCATTCATCAAAGGTGAAAACCTTTTCACCATTGCTGAGAACTTATGTAAAGTAGTTGGCTATAGCTTCCCTAAAACACAAATCAATTATATATCTAGAGTACCAACACATGACTTTAAGGAAAAAAATATTATTATCAACTTCTTAAATCGATATGTGAAGGAGGATTTCGTGGCTGCGGCACGCATGAAGAAGATGATAGCGGCTAGCGAGCTGGGATTCGGTGGTGACTGCAGCCGTAAACGTGTCTTCATAAACGATCATCTGTCACCTGACTCGAAAAGGCTGCTTGGCAAAGTTAAAGCCACAGCCAAGGAACTTGGATATCAATACGTGTGGGTGAAATTTTGTAAAATACATGTTCGTAAAACTAATGAATCGCCGGTGAAGACTATTACAAAAGAGGACGATTTAAACAAGCTTACCTAGACTGCCACATATGGAACTTGCTTTCTACATGGTTTTCTTTACCGCACCATTGGTTTACGTCATCCATGTCTCTGTCTCCGTCCGTATATAAGTTATTATTAATTAATAAGTACGATTTCTTTATAATGTTTCTCGCCCCTGACCTAAGTGTCTTGCTGCTACTTCACTATTATCTACGATTGGACCTCTCTCGCCCAGTAGCTTACTCGAATGCACCTCGACTTATCGATATCACCGTTGCCGCGCTGTCTGCTCGCACACTCACCTTTATTAACCACCTTTTTTCTGTTTTACCGTATATATGTCTTTTATCGCAATATTACATTACTCTGCCAGATCGTTCATTTATTCTCTATCCAAAGGGGTTATCACTACTCAATTTCTTCTACACTGTTTTTACCTTAACCCACATTACTAATGGCTGACTATGTCACTAATGAAATCACACCCAATAAATTTTCGGTATATTATCAAAACGTCCGAGGTCTACGTACTAAAACAACTACTTTTTTCAGGAATATCAGTAAGCAGAAATTTGACATAGTTGTCTTAACTGAGACTTGGTTACTGGAAAGTATATCCGATAGTGAGCTATTTGACCATCGATACATGGTGTGGCGGCGGGACCGTGACTATAACGTAACTGGCCAGTCGCGCGGTGGAGGTGTGCTTGTGGCGGTGCGCAGGGATCTGTCCGTGTCGCCGCGGCCTGCCTTTCACTCTACTGCCGAGGACCTATGGCTCACGCTGCACCTTAAAACGCAAGACGCTAATAAATCCGTCAAATTGCACATTTGCGCCCTTTACCTATGTACTCAAAACGCAGGCAACTCATTCTCTCAACAGCTGACCAACTTTCTCAACAGTTTAAACCGTGTCTTACTGTCCAGCCCAGAAGACAAATATTTGATCCTTGGTGATTTTAACCTTGGTAATATAGTGTGGAAACGTACTACGGGTGAATATCTTGATCCATCCAATATGTTGACCGATGATGAGCTATCACTGACGGATGAAATGGCCACCCTTGGGTTTGGTCAATACAATGGCTTACGCAATGCACTCGACCGTACGCTGGATTTAATCTTCTCCAACGACATTGTGACTGTGTTCGATCACAGTGATGATCCTCTTGTTCCAATAGACCCGCACCATGGTGCGCTCCTAGTTGTGGTAAAATTCTTAGTTTATAACCCATTACGGCTCAATTCATATACCAAATATTTATTTAACAAAGGAGATTATGTAAAACTAAACAATGGATTTGTAAATATAGATTGGGACAAGGAATTTTCCACTAGATCCCTAGAAGATGCCGTCTGTTATTTTTACGACGAGTGTTCATCTCTAATTAAGCAGTTTGTTCCATCCAAAGTTATTACCTCCGACTATTTCCCTCCTTGGTACTCCCCTGGCCTTAAGAAATGTATTAAAGAAAAACATAAATATTTCAAAAAAATTCAGAATGTATGGTAACAAAGCTGACGAAGAGGCATTTAAATACCTGCGGGGCCGTGTTAGGGACCTGGAAGAGAAATGCCACGCTAGATACATTTCCTCCGTCGAAAACTCTATTACAAGTAATCCCAAAAAGTTTTGGTCTTATCTTAAAGGAATGCCTTCTCTGATTTCTTTTTAAATAATTTTCTCTCTAGTACTGTTGTTGCGCAAGATGATACCGGTGGTTTCTCGCCTACCGACACATCTGCCACTTATATATCTAAAGTGTATGTCGACGTCAGCGAAGTGGAACAGTTACTTTTAAAATTGGACCCGTCTAAGTCCGCTGGGCCTGATAACCTACCAGCTGTCTTTCTCATAGGCTGCGCTAAAACAATCGCTATCCCTATTTCATTAATCTTTCGGAGATCTTTAGATGATGGGATCGTTCCAATTATCTGGAAAAATGCTTTTATTACGCCTGTGCATAAAAAAGGTCCTAAACATAACATTGATAATTATCGCCCCATTTCCAAACTGTGTATAGTGTCAAAAGTCTTCGAAAAAATTATATATGATCAAGTATATTTTGCGCTCAAACAGTCGTTTAATACTACTCAACATGGCTTCCTGAAAGGTCGATCGACAGTTTCTAATCTTGTCCTTCTAAATACAGCTCTTACAGATGCCATGAATAAAGGTCACCAAGTTGACGTGGTCTATACTGACTATAGCAAGGCCTTTGATCGGATTCAGCACAGCTTACTTTTGAGCAAATTGGAGAAGACTGGCATCTGTGGCAATCTTCTCAGATGGTTTGCGTCTTATATCCATAATCGCTCGCAGGCTGTAGTTATTAATAATTACACATCCAGTTGGGTCCCCATCCCAAGTGGTGTTCCTCAAGGATCTTTACTAGGTCCTTTGCTTTTTATCATTTTTATCAACGATATTGACAGGTGTTTCCGTTATTCACACCTTCTTAGCTTCGCCGATGATATGAAGATTTTCAAGACGATTCTATCTCCTGCCGACACTCTACTACTCCAAGCCGACCTTGAACGCCTCGAGCGCTATTGTACCTGGAACCACTTAGATTTAAATCCATCCAAATGTAGTGTGGTCACTTTTACTCGAAAGCGAAATATTGTATTACACGACTATGTCCTAAAAGGTACCAAGTTACAAAGGGACTCTATCATTCGTGACCTCGGTGTGTACCACGACTCCAAGCTGCTCTTCGACACTCATGTAGACAAAATAGTTAAAAAGGCTTCCAGAGCTCTTGGATTCGTTATGCGCAGTACCAAAGATTTTAAATCCATTAAAACTCTTAAAATTCTTTACTGTACTCTGGTACGTAGCAACCTGGAATATGCATCTCAAATATGGAACCCTATGTACTTTAAATACTCCAATCGCATCGAGGGCATCCAAAGGAAGTTCCTTAAATACTTATGTTTCCGTACCAAAGATAAATACAGTTCAGACGACTATGTCAAATTATGTAAAAAACACCACCTGCTTCCACTAGCAAAACGGCGAGAAATCGGTGACCTCACTTTTTTGCAAAAAATTGCCCAAGGTTCTTTAGATTGTACCGAACTTTTATCATACCTATCTTTTAATGCCCCGGTTAAATCCATGAGACACACCATCCCAATTCGGCTACCTGTTGTTACATCTAATTACATGCAAAACACCTATATGTGGCGTGCGAGTAACAACCTCAATAAACTGATTTGCGGCGACGTTGATATCGATTAGCACTAGTGTTGTATCAGCGAGACGTATCCTCAGCAACAATTTCTTTTAGTACCTACTCTTCTGCTTTTCTTTATTGTTATTATTTTTTTGTATTCGATTTCTCGATATTGTTTTTTTGCCTTCTTGTCCCTTTTGTTTAATTTTTATTTGCGTTTTTTAAATTTATAGTACCGGACCCTGCCAAGCGTTTTTGCTGGCAATTCCATATTCTCTAAACTGTTTCTATATGTGAGAACCTGTTATTGGCTATCATTTATTATTTAAGTTATTATTTAATATTTTATATGGCTGTTGGTTTTCCTTAAAATAAATAAATAAATAAATAAATATATATATATATATTATATATATATATATATATATATATATATATATATATATATATATATATATATATATATATATATATATATATATATATATATATATATATATATATATATATATATATATATATATATATATATATATATATATATATATATATATATATATATATATATATATATATATATATATATATATATATATATATATATATATATATATATATATATATATATATATATATATATATATATATATATATATATATATATATATATATATATATATATATATATATATATATATATATATATATATATATATATATATATATATATATATATATATATATATATATATATATATATATATATATATATATATATATATATATATATATATATATATATATATATATATATATATATATATATATATATATATATATATATATATATAAGAATTCGTTTAAAGGATGACACTTTGATGAAAAAATAAAAATAATAAAAGCCACTTACATAGCTGGAAGGTTTTCCCGGACTGGATTGGGAAATGCTTATTTTAAATGAGATGTATACCTGGATGAGCACCACTTTCGACAGTGCAATATAGGTTTAATGGGATCCCTTTATCGCTAGCGAACGATCGCCCTTCATCCGCATCTCAAACACAAAGCGTATCCTTTTGCAAACCAAAATAAAATGTCTCTATTAAAGACAAATTAAAGCAAAAAAATATTAAAAAATCGATTATATCCACTCTTTAAATAAGTATTTTATTTTCATTTAATAGATGGCTGATAGCGAGCCCAGCAATCGTATATCGTCCTGCTATTCATGTAGCTTTTACTAATTTTATTTTACTGCGAATCATCATCCTATGAACGGATTCTTTACTAAACCTTATCAAATATAAAAATAGTATACAGTTTTTAAGCTATTGCATAGCTTTTATCGCGGGCCTAGGCCAGCGCAGCGACCGAATGAAGAAATTTCTTAACGAAAATTAATGATTTTAAACTGATAATTACGTCTAAACGAGTACTGCTTATGATTCGAAAAAAATATATGTTAAACAAGAACATTTTCCTAATATTCTTAGCTTTGAATATTTTAGATTTTGTTTATATTACATAGTGTAATTAATTTGTAAAATTAGGTCTAACCGAACACAAAAACGACTACTACGCAAATACTATCTGATGTATTATTATGTAACCTACACCATTCAAAAGATAATTTAATTATCTATCTTTTTATCTACGATTTTTTTCGAATAATCCGTTTTTTTTGCTTTATCCAATAAAAAATTCATGCGAGACGCTCTATCGGAAGACGTTTAAATTATTCCGAATCATTTGCTACGGCAGCCGCAAATGATTCGGAATAATTTCAACGTTTTCCGATAGAGCTCAGTTATCTGATATCAGAAAAAAAATAATAATTATAATTGCATAAGTTGTTAAAAATGCTATGCAATAGCTTTACCGCGGCAGTCCCCGAGTGCCACATGTATTTTTTTAACATGTTTCTTTATGCATTTGCTGATGTTATACAATTTTATACAAGTTTACCTTATTTTGATATTATTATATAGTCTTTGGTATAAACTTCTCTGCAAGAAATTAAGATTGAAGTATCTTCTTTCATTTCATTGTGCATTGGAGGTTTTAAGCTATTGCATAGCTTTTATCGCGGGCCTAGGCCAGCGCGGCGACCGAATGAAGAAATTTCTTAAGGAAAATTAATGATTTTAAACTGATAATTACGTCTAAACGAGTACTGCTTACGATTCGAAAAAAATATATGTTAAACAAGAACATTTTCTTAATATTCTTAGCTTTGAATATTTTAGATTTTGTTTATATTACATAGTGTAATTAATTTGTGAAATTAGGTCTAACCGAACACAAAAACAACTACTACGCAAATACTATCTGGCGTATTATTATGAAACCTACACCATTTTAAATATAATTTAATTATCTATCTTTTCATCTACGATTTTTTTCGAATAGTCAAAGAAAAGAATAATATCCGTTTTTTTTGCTTTATCGACTAAAATTCGTGGGCGGCGATCTATCAGAAGACGTTTAAATTATTCCGAATCATTTGCTTCCGCAGCCGCAAATGATTCGGAATAATTTCAACGTTTTCCGATAGAGCGCAGTTATTTGATATCAGAAAAGATAAAATAACTAAATAATTATAATTGCATAAGTTGTTAAAAATGCTATGCAATAGCTTTACCGCGGCAGTCCCCGAGTGCCACACATATTTTTTTTATTTTTATTTCGATTTAATGGCTCGTTGATAACTAACGCAGCCTAATAATGTCATATTTTTAATGTTGGAAACGTTCGAAATTTTGAATTATTTCGGTACGTCATCCTCCATTTATGAAACGGCCTTTGCCGAAGTGATCAACGTGTTTTATTTTATATTTTTCGCTTTAATTCGTCTCAATTGGAGGCATTTTGTGTTGCAAAAGGAAAAGCTCGATTTTTGAGATATATGGATGAGGAGTGATCGTTCGTCGACGGTAAAGGGACCCATAAACTTACATGCACAGTCGAAAGTCGTGCATATCCGTAAGTATATCTTATTCAAACATAAGCATTTCCCAATCCAATAAGCTGGGATTTCCTTCGCTGCTATTCAAGTAGCTTTTACTAATTTATATATATATATATATATATATATATATATATATATATATATATATATATATATATATATATATATATATATATATATATATATATATATATATATATATATATATATATATATATATATATATATATATATATATATATATATATATATATATATATATATATATATATATATATATATATATATATATATATATATATATATATATATATACATATTTTACGATGGACAATATAGCCTCTTATAAGTGCCATTTAATGAAATCGTAATTCGATATGTAAATACATTTTTCCAACGGCTTAGCTTGCTGAATACTCAACCGATTTTTGACTTTCCTGACGCTGTAGATTGAAATATTATTTTAGAAGCGAAGAAGCCAGGTTGATAGAAAATCAAATTTAATAAGGGATAGATGGGAGACTTTCCCTTGTGCTGAAGTTGTTTGATCCCGGAGGCAGAGATATTTAAGATGCCGTATCGTCTTTCGCATTATTTATAGTCAAACACAGATTAATTAATTAAGCAGGAATGTCAAAAAGATACATTATATATTAAGGTACTTGAATCGTTGCGTCGCACAAGCCCCTCTTTCGACCAATTTCAGCCGGCTGAGATGAAGGCAGCTTACTTAAAAAGTAATCAAAATTCGGACGATGATAAATCTGAAATGAGGTTATCGTTCAGACGGGCGTCGCGGTCGCGCCTTCGCCTTTTTACAAGCTATATGTAAGCTTGCAATGTTTGTATGTAAGTTGTCCGTTTCAAAATTTGCAAACCATTTTTTAACCGCTCGCTGGCATTCGATTAGGCTGACATGTAAGTTCGGTGACAATGCATTATTATGGTACCATCGACCAGATTTGATATTCGATAGTGCTAAGATAGTCAAGTTTGGGCTCGTTTGTTTTGTTGTCTTGAGTACTTTCCATTACATTTGATGACGAGGGCCTGAAAATGGAATCGGAAGATGGCCACTGGAACTCCCTGATGAACAGTGCGGTTTGAGCTCGTTAGTTATGGTGTCTTTAGTACTTAGTTTGAAGAGGGAGCCGGGAGATTGCCAGTAAAACTCCCTTATGGAAAGTTCTAAGATAATCGAGTTTGGGCTTGTTTGTTTTGTAGTCATGAGTACTTTCCATAACACATGATGACGAGAGTATGAAGATGGAGCTGGGAGTTTGCCGCTGGCAATCTCGGGTGAAAAGTAAGGCTTGTTTTTAAAAATCCCTTTTTACTTTTAATTTTTTGTCGCACAGTTCCGCTCGATCCGCATCGATCTCAATATGGAAAGGTAATTCTTTTAAAACGATGGGATAACATTGTATGTGCAAATGAACGTAATGTTCTCGATGATGGGGTGGGGGCGGGCCTGGTAGGTATGAATGGCGGAGATGTGAGGCGAATGAATAATAATGTGATACACGCTCCCCGGGCGGAGCTCGGAATGACGCAGCGGATTATTCGCGCGCTGTTTGCGCGCCAAAATTGAAAGTAATTGCCGGTTATTAGTTCCCGGCGCCTCAGACTAGTCGGCGAAAGTAGACACACACCGCGCCGACGTTATCAACTTTACTAGCCTATTAAGCGAAACTAGCTACTCGTACCTTTGAGCTACACCGAATTTCCTCTACGCTGGAAAATTCACAACTTTTTAATTACAGCGCTAGAAATGGTACTAGCATTCAGCAGCAGAAATAGCACAATGGCGAAACTGTTATACATATACGGAGCCATACTGAACTAGTATATATTCTCAATAATTAAAAAAATTGGTAGATTCAAACAGTTTTAGGATACTATACACTGCTTATTTATTATAGCTTTACGATACATTTTTTTTAGTAATATTACTTTGATAAGTGTGCGCACAACTTGCGGTGTCAACTACAACGGGCGAGCCCGTCACCACAGGACGTTTTAACGATTTTTCGTTCTGTCGCCCTGCAGTGAACGTAGAAGACTTTGGACAGAACAATCCAACGTCCAGCTACGTCACAACCCGCAAGAGACCAACGCCTTTACCGCGAGATAGCCAGTAATGTTACCTGGCGGGCCGACACTCGCGCCCTTGCTTCCAATTGTGACCAGATTTCTCCGGTCTCTCAATTGGTTCCGAGTTCGAGGTCGCTTGCGCGGTCCTCTCCCTTACGAAGCGGTGAAACGGTGTACGCCGAATCTGTCGCGGACCAAGGCGTCCTTTGCCCGACTCTGAACCGGGATCGGATGGCCAATGGTCATTTCAAGAGCAGTCGCCGTAAGGTAGGCAACCACCCCCGCTCTATAGGAAACAATACAGTTCCCAGACTCCCCCGACTGTTAGTCGGAGAGCACAGTCGATTGGCTTGCGCCGCTCGGTGCGCAGACCGTCCAGGAGCGCCAGAGGTTTGATTCCCAGGGGAGACTGGTTAACCCAGTGTCCTACCCAGGTTCGCACCCCATGCGTGGAGGCCATCGGATGGGTGTTGACCCGTGAGTGTGACCGACCCTGAACACATGGGTCATCGTGGCCACCTCATCATGGGCCCATGTGCGCACAATTAGCAAATTGCAAGTAACATAGTCGAGTCTACCTTGGCACTGGCGTCGCCCTAGTAAGACAGACTTTGTATATCACATCGGCGGCCAAGTTCTGCGACAACTCAAAAAAAATCAATTTCCTAGTTAAGAATGCAAAAGTGCTGATCTCAAAACCAAAAACAAAAGAAAATAAAAACAAAAACAAAAATCTGAAATCTCTAAATATAAATATTTCAGTGACTACAAGCAGGAATTTCACTTTATCATTGTAGGCTACCTATATCCTTCCATAAAAGTTCTAAAAACCAACATTTCAAATTGTTTTTTAAGAGCTAAAACAACAAGCAGTGACATTCATAATTAAATAATTAAATGGAGTCACTATTAATATTCGATTTGCAGTTCCAATGTGAAACTGAAAACTCAATTACCTCGAAACATAAATTTCTAGTTTTTGCAGTTTACTGGCGCGTCGACATTTTTAAGAATTTTATTTCGGAAATATATTTATTATTAATATTATTATTCGTATCTGGCCTTCATTGCCGTAAAACTCGAGGAAATATGCAAATTCAACCAACTTTTAAAAAGCCATATTTTACCATGGACTTGCCAAAACAGTTAAAAGTTTTATCTGCAACAGAAAATAATTTTATAAAAATTGGTCATCATCACATGTTTGAACATTAATACGGGTACATTTGAAAGACCTTTGAAAGCCCATCATAAAGGCTTATCATAATAAGCCAGAAATTCATAATTCATAAATTTAATCATTTTCTGAATTATTTTATTGCAAATAAAATTATGAAATTCCTTATAACTTTGATTAGGTCATATTTCGATATGTTCTTTATTATATTTTACCGCTTTTTGAGCATATTTAATGATTAGTTGCTCTTTTATTTCAATTTGCTTTGAATATCGGTATCTAGTTATTTCTACCTATTTAATATGTATCATCTTGTTATGTCAAGCTATTTTGTCTATAATTATTGATCACGTAGGTAGGTATATACATTTCGTAGGTATATACATGATCAAAGTAGGTATATACATTTTGTATTATTTCGTAAGCGTTCTTTTAGAATTTCAAATCTAGTCATCCCAACACACTATCTTTGAATATCACAGGAAATTGCTTATTTCTGTAAAATTGTGTCGCAATTTCATTGTATATATCTAATTAGGCAAATTAAATGCGAACCGAGGATTACAGAAAAAAAACGAAAAATGTCAAATACATCAAATCCGAGTTGATCGCAAATAAAAATATAGAACTTTTATGATTTTAAAGGGATGTTAAATCGATTTTTAATAAAAAAAAAAAATACGCGTGGCACTCGGGGACTGCCGCGGTAAAGCTATTGCATAGCATTTTTAACAACTTATGCAATTATAATTATTTATTTATTTTATTTTTCTGATATCAGATAACTGCGCTCTATCGGAAACCGTTGAAATTAATAATTTAAACGTCTTCCGATAAAGCGCCGCGCACGAATTTTATATTCGATAAAGCAAAAAAACGGATTATTCGAAAAAATTCGTAGATAAAAAGATAGATAATTAAATTATCTTTAAAATGGTGCACGTTTCATAATAATACGCCAGATAGTATTTGAGTAGTAGTCGTTTTTGTGTTCGGTTAGACCTAATTTCACAAATTAATTACACTATGTAATATAAACAAAATCTAAAATATTCAAAGCTAAGAATATTAGGAAAATGTTCTTGTTTAACATATATTTTTTTCGAATCGTAAGCAGTACTCGTTTAGACGTAATTATCAGTTTAAAATAATTAATTTTCGTTAAGAAATTTCTTCATTCGGTCGCCGCGCTGGCCTAGGCCCGCGATAAAAGCTATGCAATAGCTTAAAAACTATGTGATCAATACATAAATTTTGGAAACTCAAAATATTATGGGAATTAGTTAAAAATATTTAATTCAACCAAAATCTATCTACTGATTCTAATCTAATTCTAATCTAAAATCTACGGATTTCTTATCCCTTGTACACTTGCAAACACAAAATAAATACTAACTGTAGAATCCTCAATTCGGAATATTATTATAATAGTGGTTAATAAATAAATGAATAAATGAAATAGTGGTTAATAAAATAAATGAATTCGGTATGAAAGTATTGGTGGTGAACGCGGGGGACGCGGCGAGGTATTTGGAAATTTCGCCGGCAGATAAACGTTTTGCGGCGATTTCTCGCGCTGCCTTTTGGGTGTTATGCAAATTCGCCGAGAATAATATTCGTGGCTGCATTTAAGTGACTGCGGCAAAGAGCCCCATATATTTTAAACATTTTTGCTTCCGAAAATTTGCGTTTCATTTTACTGCTCGCAGAGGGAACTTTTAATATAGAAATCGTATGACTGCCATCACAACGCACTTTACGGAGCGTATTTGTATGCAATGAAGAAATAGCAAACGACTAGCTCCTTCAGTGACTAATAAAATCTTTCAATGCGTGCTATGTAAAACAAATAAAAAATAAATAATAAAAAATATAATATCAGTAGAGACTCGCCTAACAACATATTATGGCTACGTATATCCGCATCTAAAATACGACATTATAATGTGGGGCAACTCAACAGAAGTCCAACGAATATTCAAACTACAGAAGTCCTGTGTTCGACTTCTAAACGAAGTAGCGCCAGACACTTCCTGCAGGCCACTCTTCGTTAGCATGTCTATGTTGACTGTACCCTCTCTGTATATACTGGAAATGTTGTGAATTCATTAAAAATAATCCCGATATTGACTCCTTACGAAGAGATGTACATTCAAGGGCTACGAGGAATAGAAACCTCATAAATTGTCCCTCAGTGACGACAGAAATGTGTAAAAAGGGACCTGAGTTCTGTTGTGTTAAATATTTTAATGCTATTCCACAAAGCATCAAATCAATGCGAAAACCAGGATTCAAACAGACATTAAAGCACTGGCTCAAAAATAAATGCTATTACAGCGTGAATGACTTTTTAAACGATAATGACAAATAAATAATATAACATATTTTTATTGTAATTCTCCAACATTTTAAACTTTAAACATTTATATTTAATTCTAGCTCTAAATCTGACAAACCGTAGATAGCCTAATAATTCCAGATTGACATTTTAATTTAAAAACATACTGATATTTGATTTATCTGAGTAATGACAATTTACTAAATTTGCAGATAATAGTTCTAATTATTATTTTGTTAATACCTATGTCTAAAACATAATATTTTCGGATTTGTTTTCCTTCAACTGCTAAGCGAACATATTTAATTATAGAAAAATACATATTGTACGCCTGATTGGTAAACTGTATAGCATTTATAATAGTACCTTTCCATTTGGTACGACCTACTTACAGTTCACAATAAAGAATTATTATTATTATTATGACGTCGTATTGCCATTCAGACATCTTGTTCGGAGTGAAAAAGTGTCGATGTAGACCGTCGCGACTTACCCCTCACCCTGCCCCCTCCGACAGAAGCGACAACTCCGACCCTCTCTGCCTCTGGCCCTCTCTCTCTCGTCGCGCTACGGTTTAGTTGAACTTTTCGAATTATGAACTTGTTCATTTCCTGGCCGCGCGCTCCGCTCAGCTCACTACTTAAATCATTTTAATTCAATTTTCAAAACTACCGCCGCCGCCGCCGCCTACTCGCCGTCGCCACAGTTTATTTCGCATTACAGCTTACGGCCGCATTCCTCGTATGTTGATAAGCAACAACATATTATTATGACAACTTCCACGATTAAAAACGTATTAAAGTGATATAATAATTATAAGATAGGAGAAATTAAATGACTTTGTAAATTAAAGTAGTGAGGCACCTTATTTAAGCATTTAAACGTACTGTTGAAAAAAGATTGTATATATTTTTCGCCATCTTACTTTCAACTTTCTGTGCTAGGAAATAAAAGAGATACAAATTTAATTCTCTAAAAAAAAGTTGCCTGGAATACTTGTTACGGGGCCCAATAAAAAGTCATTCTTTGCACTTTACGTTGTATACGGTATAATCCAAATTGTTAATAAGACCTTCACAGCGGGAAAGCTCGGAGTAGGGGGGGGGGGGGGGTTCCGTGTAACAAATAACGCGGCATTGTTTACAGGAAAAGTTTTAATTCAATTTTGTCGGGCGTCCGGCGCGCGACTCTGCTGTCGCCAAAGCCACCGCGGGTGCCGCGACGCTACGCGACACCCAGATGCTACAGTACTCACATACTCTCTCTATTGCACTAACACCTTCACTTATTTTACGTCACTATAATATTAACGAAGTTGTGGAATATCATTCTTTTCCCTTTGTACTTCCATTGGTTCTAATACGAATTACAAATATTGCATAGGCAAACTGCTAGTGATACAACTTCCTAACCTTTGAGAGCCATCTACTAAAATCTAGTGTGGCAGTTCTAGTGAATTGAAAATTATAAATTTTATTTAATAATTTTTAAAGACCGACCAAAATGACGATGGGACTCTATTTTTATGTAAATTCTGAAATAAAATAAAACAAAAGCTTAAATGGCGACTAAAAATAGAAGAAGCAGTATTTGAGTTTTGTAAATTAATATGAGGTGTAAAAGCAAAAAAGTAATTTTTTTTAAGTTTGTAAAGTTCATTAGCGCATCAGCCGCTCTATAGAACTGCAATTTGATCGAGACTGCAATTCGACTAGTCAGGTACAATATTCCAAGGCAACACCTATAGTGGTAGTGACAAGCATCTGCATACGAGGCTCAGGGTCGCCTCTGGTGGTCGTGGAGTCACTCCGTTGGCTTCGAGTTCAAACATCCCGTTATAAAACTATGGACTCACTTCACTGCAAAATATCCTCAAAAAAAGAACTGCTGGCAATTCACAAAAATATATACGTAATTTTTATCGACACCGCGACTTCGCAATTACAACTTTCACAGGGGCAATTTTCACAGGGGCATGCTTGTCGTAAAGCCTGATGATCTTCGTAGTAAAGATACCAAGTTTCTCGTCGATGGTAGGGCTCTGGAAAACATCCTGCCAGTCAAGTTCCCAGGCGTCGCGACAGAAAGCTTCGTTGTCTAAGCGCCGAAAATCCCTGAATTTAATTAACCTACGGGGTACTTTACAGCAATGGATTTTATACGAGGCATATAGAAGGTCGTGGTTTGAGAAACCGCCGATCGTCAATTGACCATGGAAGTTGATGAGCCGGGGATTAGATGTCATTATCAGATCTAGCCAAGTGTGGGAGTTTCCGCTGTGGTGTGTAGCCTGCAGCGGAAGTAAAGAAAGATTTAAAGAGGACACTAATCTTGTTAGTTTTGAGGATCTATGATTTTGTTTTAAAAGACATGTATTAAAATCGCCAAAAAAGAGAGCATGTGAAAAATTTGGCAGATATGTATTCGTGTAGGACATTTTCTAATTCGTCAAAATAATTGTTGTTATCTGGTGCAATGTAAAATACTCCAAGGAGAATACTCGTATCTTTCATGGTAACGCGAATTAATAAATATTCGGGAGCAGGGCTGCTACCGACGGATGATTTGCAAATAACTTCATACGAAAAGTGGTCTTTTAGGTAGATAGCGACTCCTCCACCTCTGCGAGCTGTCCGATCATTGCGAATCAGATTATAACCGGGTAAATTGTATAGAGACGATGGTAAAGACGGTTTTAACCATGATTCGCTTATCATACAAGCATCTACAGTTTGATTGGAAAAAAGAGCATAAAATTCACTAAAATGAGCCGGAATGCTTTTCGCGTTCAAATGGCATATATTTAAAGAATGTTTATTGTAAGAAAGTGTGTCACGTAGAATTTGGTCGGTTGATCTTGAGGAAATATTAGTCGTATCCATTATGGAAGTATCTCCTAGCATTTTTTTGCGTTACGACATAGTTGGTTACAACGATTTCTTAAAGTACGGTAAAATTCTTAGTTGTCAGCTGAAGGATTACGCTTAAACTTAGACTTGGCTCAATGCGATAAGCGAATCATGGTTAAAACCGTCTTTACCATCGTCTCTATACAATTTACCCGGTTATAATCTGATTCGCAATGATCGGACAGCTCGCAGAGGTGGAGGAGTCGCTATCTACCTAAAAGACCACTTTTCGTATGAAGTTATTTGCAAATCATCCGTCGGTAGCAGCCCTGCTCCCGAATATTTATTAATTCGCGTTACCATGAAAGATACGAGTATTCTCCTTGGAGTATTTTACATTGCACCAGATAACAACAATTATTTTGACGAATTAGAAAATGTCCTACACGAATATCTGCCAAATTTTTCACATGCTCTCTTTTTTGGCGATTTTAATACATGTCTTTTAAAACAAAATCATAGATCCTCAAAACTAACAAGATTAGTGTCCTCTTTAAATCTTTCTTTACTTCCGCTGCAGGCTACACACCACAGCGGAAACTCCCACACTTGGCTAGATCTGATAATGACATCTAATCCCCGGCTCATCAACTTCCATGGTCAATTGACGATCGGCGGTTTCTCAAACCACGACCTTCTATATGCCTCGTATAAAATCCATTGCTGTAAAGTACCCCGTAGGTTAATTAAATTCAGGGATTTTCGGCGCTTAGACAACGAAGCTTTCTGTCGCGACGCCTGGGAACTTGACTGGCAGGATGTTTTCCAGAGCCCTACCATCGACGAGAAACTTGGTATCTTTACTACGAAGATCATCAGGCTTTACGATAAGCATGTCCCTGTGAAAATTGCTAAAGTTCGACATCAATCAGCTCCCTGGTTCAACGATTCCATCCGGCAATATATGTTGAAGCGCGATAGAGCCAAGTCTAAGTTTAAGCGTAATCCTTCAGCTGACAACTGGGAATTTTACCGTACTTTAAGAAATCGTTGTAACCAACTATGTCGTAACGCAAAAAAATGTTACATCTACGACTCGCTTGCAAACTGTACTCCCAAAGAAATGTGGAAAGTGCTGAACCAACTTGGAATTGGTAAATGTAAAGGACCCGTAGATCTTAATGTAGATATAGACGTTCTTAATAACCACTTCTCAAAGTCACCGGTTCTACTAGATAATATAGCAAAGTCCCGTGCTACCACCCATATTGCCAATTCTAGTGTGCCAGTCAATCCGTGTAAATTTCACTTTGTTCCAGCTACTGTTGAAACGGTTTTACTAACATTAAACCGGATTAAATCTAAGGCCGTGGGAACGGATGGTCTCAGTGTAGATATGCTCAAACGTATCATCCAATGTATTCTTCCAGTCGTTACCCACATAATAAACTCCTCATTAGAATTTGGTTCGTACCCAGCTCCTTGGAAAAATGCCTACGTTATACCCCTTCCTAAAATATCAAATCCTGTGCGACCAAATGATTTCAGGCCAATATCTATTCTCCCTGCTCTCTCAAAAGTGTTGGAGCATATAGTGTTCTCTCAGCTATCAGATTACCTTTCTGAATTCAATATGTTTAATCCCTATCAGTCCGGTTTCCGTCCCGGTCATAGCACTACCTCTGCCCTTGTCAAAGTAACCGACGACGCACGTAAAGCTATGGACCAGAGAAAACTTACTTTGCTTGTTCTCTTAGACTTTAGCAGCGCCTTCAACTCTGTCGACTTCGACTTGCTCGTTGCACGGCTACAAACTCTCAACTGTTCGCAAACCGTTATTAATTGGTTCAGCTCCTATCTCAGAGCCAGACAACAGCGTATAAAAGTAGGCGATCGATCATCCGAATGGGTTAATCTAACAGCTGGAGTTCCACAAGGTGCGGTTCTGTCCCCGCTTCTTTTCTCAATTTTTATAAATCCTATCTCCAACCAAGTTCGTGGACATACTCATCTGTATGCAGATGATGTCCAAGTATATAATCATTTCTCTCCCGAAAACATCAATGCCTCGATCGCCATCATGAACTCTGATCTTCAGGCCATTTGTGAATGGTGTGCGTTGATGGGTCTACTAATCAACCCTTTGAAATCCCAGGCTATACTCATTGGAGGTCGTAAATTGCTCTCCAGAGTAAATGTAAAATCCCTTCCGCTTTTAAAACTAAACGATATCACCATACCATTGTCGCAAAAAGTGAAAGATCTTGGTCTAATTATCGATGAACATTTATCCTGGCAACCACACGTGGACGAGGTAAGTCGTAAAATATTTGCTAGTTTTCACCCTCTGCAAACACTCAGAAGATTTCTTCCTATGGACACAAAAAATCTCTTGCACAATCTCTCCTCTTGCCTCTCCTTGACTATGCAGATGTGGCTTATCTCGATTTATCAGAGGAACTGCTCAACAAACTTGAACGTTTGCAAAATGTATGCATACGATTCATCTTCGGTCTACGTAAGTATGATCACGTGTCCGACTATAGGGCACAGTTAAAGTGGTTGCCAATACGCCAAAGAAGAAATGTTCATATACTGGCTCTCCTATATCGTGTACTCACCCAACTAACACCATCCTATCTCCAGGAGCTTTTTGAACCACTAAGTTCCCACGGTCTCGTACTTCGGTCAGCCTCTGACAGTTTATTAAAAATTCCGAGTCATAATAGTGATTTTTATTCCTATTCTTTCTGTGTCCATGGTGCAAGACTCTGGAACGATCTCCCAGCAAATATACGAAACTCGCCTTCTTTACCATCGTTTAAGACTCACCTTAAGGATTACTACCTTTCTAAGAAGTAACCAGTTCTTCCCTTTCTCTCCTGTTCCTCTCCCAATTTTCCTCTCCTCGGGTACTATTAGTCTTAAATTCTTCCACTTGTCTGTATGTTATGTAATAATCTTTATTTTCACAATGCGCGCATGTACCACTATGTTTAGGTTAGCTGTAAGACATTGCCATGTTTCAATAAGCTCGCCTTTTTTGTATACTTTTTAAGTGCAAATAAAGAGTTTATTATTACTTCGCGAGTTACATTGCATTCAGTGCCATCCGGTATTGAAACCACCTACTGTCGCAAATATTGATTTATATTATTTCTGTCTTAATAGCTGTTTTACGCAAAAACCTCGCTTCGTTTGTGGCATTTGTATTACATGAATTGAGGAGTTAAGTAATAATGCTTAATTCAATATGAAATCGAAGACTATCGCGCTTGTTTGGCATTATAAATAAAATAAAAACGAATTTACCGCTTGAAGTTTGTAGCACCCTACAAACAAATCTACAAGCTTACTAAGAATTTCACGCGGTAAATTCATTTTAATCTTAGTTAAAATGCCTAACGCAAATTAGCCATATTTAAATGAGTGGATATTTAAGTTCATTACTTGTTCTTATTTATGTGTACGAACAACGCCATAATCGCCAATGCAGATAATTGAAATTCGATTATAGGGATCAGTAATTAAAGATTTGTTCACACGGCGAATCGGCGACGCGACTTCCGGTAATAGCCGGTATTCGATAATAGAGATGGCAAGTGAACGACATCGCCGACCGGCGATCAAAACGTTTGAAGTACCGAAGCCCGGCGAAACCAATTAAAATTTCTAATTAGCGACCTGCCGGCGGTTGTTAATTGGCAACATCGCTGAAATGTTAATGACGCTTTCGGACGCCCCCGTAAATGGCCGCTTTTCAGATTTTCTCATTTGGGCCGCGCTAAGCGTCGCCGATTGACAGTTCTCGTTATAGAGCGCTACTACTATCAGAGCATTAACTTGCGAAATTGCGATGAGGTTTGATATTGATATCATTGCACCATTAAATATCCCGGAGGCGGCTGAAGGAAAGCGAGCAAAACATTTCTGCCGCGAGTTTTAAGTGCTCATTAGCGATATGATGGCGAGTGATGGCGGCGGTGCGATAGTTGCCCTCGCATTTTACAAGCGTACAAGTCTACGCTGCTACGAATAATAATTACCGGTAACATTTTGCTTCTCAGCTTCCGCCCGCGCCGCTTCTCACAGCCACGGTAAAAGCCAACCTTTGGAAAATCTCTAGTAGCACTGCAAAAACAACAAGCAGCAGATTTAAATTATGTAGCGCACCGAATTTTCAAATATTACGTATACTTCAATAGAGAAAGTCGGTAGATCTATTCGCGCACAACACACCCAACGCCTCTCACATTCAGGTCGTTGAGCACGGTCATACACCAAGTTAAGAATGTAATCTTACATCTTAGTTGGTACTACAGAAGGGTGATTTTTGAAGGATATTTTTGAAAATTTTTTTGAGAATATATCGTAAATGAGTTGACGTTATCAAGACGTTACTTTCTATCGCTTTTCAATTGAAATTCGAACGTGAAATGCGTGTGATAGAGACATGACTTAATCTTGTTACGTCATTTTACAGTATTGTTTACCTACTAGAAAGTAGGTATATACAGATATACACATATTATAGCCGTTCTTTCCTGTGCCAAAATTAGAGCTATTCACATAGAAATCTTTGTCACAAATTTACTCAAAATAATTTTATGTGAAAAGAGCGAATGTGTTTTATAGCGTTGTGTTTATAGCGGAACCAACCAAGGGCAGGGATCGTGGTCAGCTATGTTTTATACAGTACTATCGGATCAGTTCTCCAGCGAAGACATCATCTGTCAATCAATGGTCCTAGAAAAGTTTACTCTACTCGGCCTACTTTCAGGTCATTCATGATGTTGGGTCTCATACCGCTTCTCTCGCAAGAGTTTTCACCGCCCCACGTGGTCAGCCAGTTATAGTGGCCAATTTCATTGCTCGCTCGATTGCTTGGAGCGATGATAGAAACTGATTTCGCCGGAAAGTGACGTCATCAACGTAGAGATGGGAGTGGAAGAGAGATGGTAGATATAGGTGAACGCTAACCTTATATGTGTGCGGTGATAAGACTGGGGGTTGATCTGAAGGTATATTCTTGAGCTGAAGGTATATTCTGGAGGTTGATCTGAAGGTATATTCTTGAGCTGAAGGTATATTCTGGATGTTAATCTGAAGGTATATTCTTGAGCTAAAGGTATATTCTGGAGGTTGATCGTAAGGTACATTCTTGAGATGAAGGTATATTCTGGATGTTGATCTGAAGGTATATTCTTGAGCTCATGTGATAATAGACTCACCCCAATAATTGTTCTGTAGCTGACGAGCGAACACTTTAATAAAAGGCGAGAGACGTTGGCACGAACGGCGGACGCGCGCACTCACGTTACGTTGTCGTGTCGAATACTGCCCGACGATACTTGCCGCGATACCGTCCGTTTCGTGTTGAGAGTGTATCCGAAATTTCCCGAACTATTCCGATCGTCCCGCTTCGGAGCGGGAACAGAAACTTTTCCCCAAAATCAGTGGTTGGGAAAGCTGCGGCCATTGATGAACTAATCGCTGCCTTCACCTTTCACATAATCAATGCTCTGGGACAGCGAACTATCTTTCTTCCCTATGGAACTATGAACCTAGATTTAAAGTGCGTACGGCGGGCATTACCCGAGATATCGGGGGATTGTCCAATCTAAGGTATGATTATCGCCTTATAACGTTCAATATTCGATGCCGTTAATCCCATGAATCTGGTCATGTTGACTGGGGATATTTTGAGTGTCATCTGGGATAGGCTTAACTGTTTCCCATCAACTCTTTCGTGTTCTAATGAGAGGATAAGCACTTCGCCTAATGAGTCCATTTTGTCAGCTTGCACGTCAGCGTTGGGTCGGAAAAAGCCAGGAGGCGGCTTCTGCCCTCCTTGATGGACTCCAGGTCTAACCGAATTGCGACGTTGTTTTCCTAAAAGCATATCGGAGAATGGAAGTTTACCGTCGAGTTGTCCCTGGGGCATGGGGACTCTCACCGTCGAGTTACCGTCGAGTTGTCCCTCCTGATCGCATGGGGACTCTCACCGAATCGCTTCACTCTACTTTCCGCCGGGCAAAAATCGAGTTCTGGAGGTTTTGGGACCCTGACTGAGGTGGGAAATTTTAAACTTTGAGATATGAAAATGCTTTGACGAATAAATCGGCTAACTGTGATCAGTGCCTATCCAGTATTGCTATGGATAGAGTGAACCTTTATGAATAGTGCTGCGATGCTATGTTATTAAATGTCTTCTCTCAGTTGTCCCTCTAGTCACTAGTGATTAATTTCATCACCTCAAATGTTGGAACTTTTCGTCAATCGAATCGCGTATACCAAGGTCACACATCTCCATTGTCTATTATAAAATGTTTTAAAAACGAATTTACCGCGTTGTCCAGAGTAGAGTGGACAACGGCGGTTGCAACATCGCCGAAGCGTCGGGTGCTACAAAATTCACGAAATAAATTTGTTTTTACACTTTTTATAATGTCAAACAACCTCGATACTCTGCGATTCCAGGGACCATGTCTAATATCCACGTCCATCTGAAGACTACGTCCAATCCAAAAGCACCGGTGATATACATTACCAGCGCTATCGTCAAAATGGTCTGGGATTTTGCCAGGTGAGAAGTAGCAGTCTGCACAGAGCAGAAATGCAGAGATAGGTTCCTAATGGCTCCGTGCCGGTTGGGCCTGATAGCCTGCGTATGTCTCCTAAGGTCGGCTTGACTGGCAAAGGGCGCCTCGGTCCTCAATAAATTCGAAATACGAATTAACGGTAATTTCAGATAGAGGCCACAAACGCGACCTCAAATACTTGACCAAATTGGAGGATAAAGAAAGAAAGAAGAACACGCATTTATTTCCTAAGAAAACACAACTAACGCTGTGTTATCTTAGGAAATAAATGAATACGGTAATAAGACGTCCTCTTAAAAAGATAAATTTTACTGCTGAAGCCTAATATTTTTCTCTCGTCATCGAAATTCCTTTTAAACAAATAGCATAGATGATAAATAAAAGATGCGCGCGATAATAAATTCAATTAAAGAAACTGGAAGGTAGGTGTAGCAGGAAGCGCCTTTGAGATGCTTCTCGTAAATTGTCGCATAATTTTCAATGGCAGCCCATTGAGGACGATTCGCTTTGGACGCGATGCTTTATTTAATTAAAAAATATAAAATGTCAACGGCAGAGGTCCTCCCTCCCCCCTCCACTTACTTTATACCCTCCCCGTCCATGCCGGTTAGCGTTGTCAAGATTGCCGCCGAGATATTCCTACCTCATTACACTTACTCTACTCTTTCATTACAAATCTTTCGAATTTTATCATTTTTACAAGCTTTTATTTACCTTGCAATGTATGTTTGTTTAGGTGAAATATTGCAAGCAGAATTAGAACCGATTCCTCTAGTCCTATGAATTTGTAATTTTACATGTTGGTTCAGTTCCGATGACATTGCATTTTTAAGGCGAGATGACCTGATTCTGCACCCTGGATTGGCTCGCGACAAGGGTACTCCTCAACGGTCAACGGCACAGACGCGAAATGTTGTATACGCATTCATTTATGATAGCCCATTCTAAGTTTCATCCAGACTTAACTGCTGAGCCCAGCGTTGGCTCTCGACGAGGAAACTCCTTAACCGTCGGCAACACAGCCACGAAATTTTGTATACGCATTCAATTATGATAGCCCGTTCTACGTTTCACCATGACATGTCTGCTGCACCCAGGATTGTCTCCCTAAGAGGGGACTTCTCAACGGGCAACAGCACAGACGCAAAATTTTGTATATGCATTCAATTAAAACAGCCCGTTCGAAGTTTCTCCAAGACAGGACTGCGGCACCCAGGGTTGGCTTACAACGAGGGAACCCCTCAATGGTCAACAGGGTTGACCGCGACAGGGTTGCTGCACCCAAGGTTGACTTTCAAGCACGAGACTCCTCAACGGTCGACAGCACAAAAACGAAATTTTGTATACGCATTCAATTATGATAAACCGTTATAAGTTACACTATGAAATGGCTGCTGCACCCAGGGTCGGCTCAGGACAGAGAATTTTAATAATAGCTAGTTTTTTAAAACGTGTTTTTGCTATCAACTTATCACAAGCTTTAATTTATACCTTGCAATGTTTGTCAGTTTGTTTAGGTCAAATCTTGCAAGCTAAATATTCTAGGGCCCATTGCATTGATTCAGCTCACAATTACTGATCCATATTCTGGCGCACCGGTCACGCGCGTGATAACATTGTAATTACGGCCAGTGCGCGTGTACTGCTTTTTACCTTGTCCGAACAAAGGATTTTCAATAAAGTTGTACCTCAAAATAGACTTTCACTGTGCTAGAACACTTATGGAGTTAGATACAATTTAGAGAATAGGATGATAGAGGCTATTCTTTGTCTAAATCACAAAGTGCTACACTCAACATAGCCTTCCCTCAACAGTGGTGACCCCGACGTTTAACATTCGAACAGTGTAAACAGTGTTCCTCTTATCCTATGAAGTTGTAAGTTTACTTGGTGGTTTAGTTCCGATGACAATGCATTTTTAGGGTGAGCATGACCTGATTCTACACCCAGGATCGGCTCCCGACGTGGTTACTCTTCCACCTCCAACAGCACAGAAACACAATTTTGTATTCGCATTTAATTATGATAGCCCGTTCTAAATTTCACCATGGCATTGGTGCTGCATCCAGGGTTGGCTTTCCGACGAGGGGACTGCTCAAAGGTCAACAGCACAGAAACGAAATTTTGTATACGCATTCAAGTATGATAGCTCGTTCTAAGTTGCTGCATCAAGGGTTGGCTTCTAACAAAGGGACTCCTCAGTATTCAACAGCACAGGCACGATATTTTTGATACGCATTCGATTACGATAGCACGTCTTAAGTTTCGCCGCAATAGGTCTGCTGCACCCATAACTTGGGTTGTCGACTACAGCGGGCGAGCTCGTCACCTCAGGAAGTTTTAACGATTAGTCGTTCTATCTCCCTGGAAGTGAGCGCAGAAGACTTGGGAACAAAACAATCCACCGTCTAGCTAAGCCACGAGCCCGTAAGAGACCAACGCCTTAACCGCGAGATAGCCAGGAATGTTACCCGGCGGGCCGACACTCGCGCCATTACTTCCAATTGTGACCAGATTACTCCGGTCTATCGATTGGTTACGAGTTCGAGGTCGCTTGCGCGGTTCTCTCCCTTACGAAGCGGTGAAACGGTGTTTACTGAATCTATCGCGGACCACAGCGTCCTTTGCCCGGCTGTTCACCCAGGATCGGATGGCCGATGGTCATTTCAAGAGCAGTCGCCGTAAGGTCCGCAACCACCCCCGCTCTATAGGAAACATTACTGCTTCCAGACTACCCCGGCTGTCGGTCTTGGGAGCTAATGGGCCCTTGCTGAGTTGGCCACGAAGACCCATTCTGTTTTCAGGGTCGGTCACACTCACGGGTCAACACCCATCCGATGGCCTCCACGCATGGGGTGCGAACCTGGGTAGGACACTGGGTCAACCAGTCTCCCCTGGGAATCAAACCTCTGGCGCTCCTGGACGGTCTGCGCACCGAGCGGCGCAAGCCAATCGATTGTGCTCTCCGACTAACAGTCGGGGGAGTCTGGGAACTGTATTGTTTCCTATAGAGCGGGGGTGGTTGCCTACCTTACGGCGACTGCTCTTGAAATGACCATTGGCCATCCGATCCCGGTTCAGAGTCGGGCAAAGGACGCCTTGGTCCGCGATAGATTCGGTGCACACCGTTTCACCGCTTCGTAAGGGAGAGGACCGCGCAAGCGACCTCGAACTCGGAACCAATCGAGAGACCGGAGAAATCTGGTCACAATTGGAAGCAAGTGCGCGAGGGTCGGCCCGCCAGGTAACACTGGCTATCTCGCGGTAAGGCGTTGGCTTCTTGCGGGTTGTGACGTAGCTGGACGTTGGATTTGTTCTGTCCAAAGTCTTCTACGTTCACTGCAGGGAGACAGAACGAGAAAATCGTTAAAACGTCCTGTGGTGACGGGCTCGTCCGTTGTAGTTGACACCGCAAGTTGTCGGTCACAGTCGATTGGCTTACGCCGCACGGTGCGCAGACCGTCCAGGAGCGCCAGAAGGTTGATTCCCAGTGGAAACTGACCATAAGGCCAGAGTCCTACCCAGGTTCGCACTTCATGCGTGGAGGCCGTCGGATAGGTGTTAAATCGTGAGTGTGACCAACCCTGAACAGAATGGGTCTTCGTGGCCAACTCAGTAAGAACCCATTAACTCCCATGCACCCATAGTTGGCTTCCAATGAGGGGACTCGGGGACTACTCAACATAAACAGCACAGAAACGAAATTTTGTATACGCATTCAATTATGATAGGCCGTTATAAGTTTCATCGCAATAGGTGTGCTATACCTAGTGTGCGATATCCCGCCTCGTAACTATGCCGTCTGACGGGGATATCAAATGGTTTAGGGGTGGATCATTTGGTTGCTTGTGCAAAGTTTAGTTGACAGTGGAAGCGTTTGAAAACTTATGATGAGTATTGAAAGGTGAATTATCGATATGGCGATCGCTAATCAAAACTCACGTACCTTGACGGTCATGTAGCTGCAGCAGTGGGATGCGCGCTGCTGATTCCGCTTTTGCGTAGCGCGCACGGCACGATCGAGGGATTCGTGCGGCGTGTCCGGCGCGACGCGTGCGCTGATCCAAGTATATGTCGCGTGCGACGCGCTGTTTCCTGTGGGGTGCAGTCGTAACACTCCCGTAGAATCGCTTGTGCCTTTTACAACGAATCCGAGTCCACGATTCCGAGACAACAAACGAGGTTTTTGTCTTAGTCGGCGAGGCCGTGACAGCGGTCGAAAAACGTTGCTACCGTTCGAATTGACAGACTGACCCGCCGCCCGTTCGAAAGCGGGCGATGTTGCCAACTGTCAGGTTTTTGTGAGTTGACAGCTCTCACCAATCGATAATTGAATTATGCAAAATATAATATTAAAATGAATTCGAATTTATCAATAACAATATCGAACACCTAGGTTTAGCTTCCAACTAGAGGACTCCTTAACAGTCAACAGCAAAAACTCGATATTGCGTATAGCATTCAATTAGGATAGTCCGTTTTAAGCTCTACTATGCCATGGCTGTTGCACCCAGGGGTGGCTCGGGCTTGTTTTTAAAAATGCGTTTTTACTATAACCTTATTTGAGTATAAAATCTCGTACGGTGGCGTCATCGCTCAAACATGTTTTATCACATTTATTTAAAAGGACACGTGAATGGCCTTTTCATAATATGAGAGGCGGCGACGAGATCCGCCCGTCGCTTCCCGTCCCTCGCATCGCCTGCACGGCGCAGCGAGATTGCAATTTCCGTCGCAGCTTCCTGCTATTGTCGCCAATATCTCTACTTCCGCTTTCAGACTCTCCACTCGTCTAACGAGCTTTATTCGCTTCGAACCGCTGTTGACTTCACAAATTGAATCACTTTGGACGGAAAACTCCTTTGCCGATGTCCTGTTATTAACGATGAGAGCCGGCGACATGCAATCATGCGACTTATCACAGCAACACAAAAATTATTTCAATACTAGATTTTAGGTCGGATCCTTCTTAAGGAAAAAACTAAATCCCAGCAAACTAAACACTGTGACTACGTTTCAGTTCCCCGAAGGAGTACGTCATTTGGCCAAAGAAATTTCACTTATCTAGGGCCTAGGATATATATAATCCTACCTGCAGGTATAAAGATTAGCCCGAGCATTTCAATTTTTAAGAAACAACTGGTCTCGTGGATGCTTAGGCCAGGAAGGTCCCGAATACATCAAGAACTCTCAACTATCTAGCTTTGTTTGGCTGCACTTTGTGACTATTACTATTATTTTAATTTTTCTTTCTATTTTATTTTTTTAGACACTTTACTATCACTGGTATTATTATTTAATTTTAATTACTGGTATTAAAATTTTATTTATAATTGGAGTTATGACTATATAGTTTATTATTAACCGAATGATAAGTGTATTTAATTATCTATTTACCTCAATGTTTTATTTTATTATAATTATATATTTAAATATTTTATTTTTATACATATTTTTATTTAATGTTTTTTTTCCAAATTCGCTTTTTTTCTTTTTGTTTAAACTACTTTGTTTTTCTTTTGAATATGTTTTCTTTTTTAAACTAGTATTTGTTTAATATGTTTGCCCTAGAACAAGTGTTTACTTAGTTGGGCGACATGGGACCAATCTTCACTATAAGCGTTACACAACTTGCTGTGGGTTTTATTTAAAGTGTAGATATTAAGTATAATTTGTTACGCTTGTTACATTTTATGTACATTACCATAAATAAATAAAATAAATAAATAGCAACAATCTTGTGACTATATAAGGGGATTCAAACACAACGTCACCCAAAAGAATTATAACGGCATCAGTTAGTTCTATCTCCCATGGAGTGAACGTGAAATACTTATCCGAAACAAATATATTAAAAAGAATAAAACACGACTGCCGTTACGAATAGTGGACCATTGTGTTTATAATTATTTTTATTATGGTTTTTTTAATAAAATATATCTGGTTTATGTATTTATCCATATAGATACAATATGTAGATTTCCGGTATGCACTCAATCAGACATTTCATTTGACACTAAACACGATATATTTATGTTAATTTAATGACATTTAAACATTTAGACAACTACTTACTTGATATTTGGTCAGTTAAGGTACTGTATGACACTCGGGATTACATAAAAATTCTAACAATATCACACACTTCTAAATCGGTTCAAGCGTTTAGAAGTCATGGTGGAATACATTACGGAAAACATACATAGATAAACCATGAACACAACAAATTCTATTTTGTTGGGCAGTCGTGTAAAAAGACAGTTTACTGTCTAACTAGACCGACAAATCTGTAAGAGTCCAGCGCCCTTACCGCGAGGCACTGGGAAGTGGACCCAGCGGGCTGGCCTCGGTTCCATACTACTACATTTGGATGGATTTCTCCATCTTCCAGACTCAAAGGCGCTTGCGCGGCCTCTAAGTGATAATGGAGGTAATTCAGTTCTAATTTAACGTGGAACGTGGCGCCCTTTGCCCGCCAGAATCACACGGGATCAAGCAGCCAATGGATCATTTAAAAGTGGCTGATATGATGTTATCATTCGCCTCCATTGCTTAGGAAACGTAAGTTTCCAGCCTCCCCTTCCTCTAGGGCTATTCGCCGGATTGCATAGTCGATTGGCTAACGCCGCACGATACTCGACCCGCTCAGCAGCGCCCAAGGTGTTCCTGTAAGATCCAATCCCATTTGTCCACGACACAGGCATGTCACAGTCCTTCCCATGTTAGTCACTCTTCGAGGAGGCTACAAGATGGGAGCTGAACCGTGAGTTGACGCGACCCAAGGTAACAAACATGTCTTCAGGCCCAAGCTGCACGGAAACATTTGGTATCTCTGGGAGGTGTCGACTACAACGGGCGAACCCGTAACCCTAGGCTGGTATAATAATATATGACCGTTCTTTCAGCCTGGAAATAGCGCAGAAGACTTGAACGGGTAGAAAATGTACTATCTACATCCGCCAACTGACTCGCGAAATCCAACTCCAAACCGCGTGGCGCCGGGTAAAAAACCGACTTGCATCCACGTGCCCTCGCTACCATCTTTGATCGGATTTCTCCGACCTTCCGACTGGTTACGTGTTCGAGGTCGCTTGCGCGGTCCTCTCGCTAAAATACGTTCTAATCATCGCGGACCATAGCGTCCTTTGCCTTTCCGTGAGTCAGGATCGGGTGGCTAATTGGTTGTTTCAAGGGCGGCTGTCATTAGGTGAGCAGACACTATCGCTCTATAGGAAACAAGGTCGTTCCCAGACTTTCCCGGTTATCTATCGGAATGCACATGGCTGACGCCGCGTTGTACGCAAACAGTCCAGGAGCGCCCAAAAACGATTCCCAGGGGAAACCGGACCGCAAGCACAGAGTCCTACCCGGGCTCGAACTTCTACTCAGAGGCTGCCGGATGGGTGCTAACCCGTGAGTTGGGCCGACCCTAATACATCATAATTGCCCGACTGCACTTGGCTCATTAGCTCTCACCATTAGGTATTAGTTGGGCTGTGTCGACTACCACATGCGAACCCGTCACCCCAGGCTGGTATAACTATATGTGGTCGTTGTTTCAGCCGTGGGATGAGCGTAGAAGACTTTGACAATGACAATCCACTAACTAGCTCCGCCAACTAGCCCGAGAGAGACCAACCCTTACCGCCCGGCACCGGGTAGTTAAACCAGCGGATAGACCAAGCGCCCTCGCTACCAGTTATGGCCAGATTTCTTCGGTCTCCTGACTGGTTACAGGTTAAAAGTCGCTTAGCTGACATCGCATCATGCGCAAATCGTCCAGCAGCGCCCGAACAACAATTCCCAGGGGAACTAGCTCGCAGGCACAGGGTGCTACCTGGCCTCGCACTTCTGCTTGGAGGCTGCTTGATGGGTGTTGACCTGTGAGTTCGGCCGAACCTAACACTGAGTTCATAATGACCCAACTGCGCTGGGCCTATTAGCTCTCCCCATTAAGTACCAGTGGGGTATAACTCATTTCACCTGCAGCGGGATATGCTGGCATTGTTTAGTTTTAGGCAATTATGGACATGTTCGTTTTGCCAACGAAAATCCCGCGCATAACGAAAAGGCAGCCAAACCACAACCTGGCGTTTAAATCCAATGAGATAAGTGTTGCGTCGGCAGCCATTCGCTGACGAAGGTGTCGGCAGCCAGTTGCCGATGGGGCTCCTCTCACCTGCTTACATGTGTTAAACGGATTTCTCTTTTTACTAGATTCTATTCTACGACATACTTCCTAGAATAGAATTGCAAACGGTTCATAATAGTTTGTTGTAGCTTGGGTGGTGATAGATTTTTTGTGTTATCAGCTCCCATCCGGTAGCCTTCTGAGTAGTACCGGTGTGACTGTAACTCGCAGTCATACCTGATTAGGATCGGACGTGTGGATCTGGGGGATCACCTCGGCTGGAACATGGCGGTTTTTATACCAGTCTGTATCAGCCAAGCTTACGCAATCCAGACAATATTAGGGGGAGTCTGAAGACGTATATTTAAAAAAACGGTTTTAGCTGTTAACCTGGTGCCAGATATCCTTAAAATCGATCCGATAGCTACCCGATCACGATTGACTGTTATTTGGTCTCCGTGTAATAGTGCCTATAAAAGCCGTCTGCCTTGAACGTCGTTTTCTGAAATTTCTCGACTTTCAAAACTTGAACCTCGGCTCCGGTGACTCCAGCAATTCAGTCGTTACAAAATGGTCCTACTCGAAAACCGTGGCCAGAAAACCGATCTTAAATTTATATTTAGGTTACTTAACAAACAGCGACATTTCCCTCAGTTAAATGCTGATAGATTATAGAGCTTGCAAATTATTCCATATTTCCAAATCTAACACCTTAAATACACATTCTATAAGAAATATAACCATCTACAATGATAATTTTTCATATATTAACGTTATGTTCAATTTTGTATGCTACCGCTACTAACGAGGATTTCTCATACGTTTTCTGTTGTCGCTTACAATAGTAATATCAAGTTGAATGCACCTCGCACCACAAAGTATCGTGTTTTTGATACAACATGTAAAGGCCTAGACATATTTAATGAATCCAATAATTTAATTAAATATTCGATAAAATATAGTCCCTATCTCCTACTTCCTTTTAAAGATTTATCTAACTGATATCCTACTGTATTATATGACTATTATATTATACCATACCCTTAAATTATATTTTATTATTTATTATAACACTTAACACCTAATTATTAATATTACAATGTGCATTATATATGTACCTCATTTCCCTCACTTACCTATTATTAACGTACTCGTGCTATTTCCATTAAAAGTTGCTCATGCAAGCGTTGTAAATTTTCATAGGATTGTTAATTAATTTTGTGTAAATAGGTTTTGCAAATACTCTAACATGTATTTACTATGTGTATGTTTACTGTAAAATTAAATAAATTAACGCAACGCTCTATCCATAGCAACCAGGATATCACTCACTGAGCATAACTAGGCGCACATCAAAATCCCCTCGAACAAATTTCTCTCTCACACACAGAGTTTGACGATTTAGAATAATTTGTATTCTACCTATCCTAAAGTTTCAGTGTACCTAATTATTATTGCTTTTATTTACTAATTTTAAACATCCTTTTGATAATAGTAATGTAATTGTACTAGTAATTTAATGTTATAATCATATTATGATTTGAAATAATGTCAAAAATGCAGTTTTCGATATTAAGTGGAAAGCAGTTATCAGCCTTATACTTTATTAAATTATATTATGCTAATTCTATTGGATAGTGACGCTGTTGGATTCATAATTAGAGTAATATAAAAAGTTAAAGAGGATCAGTACCAAGTTTTGTAAAATCTTTGGTAACTCCATTTAATAATTCAATTTAATATGACATCGGAGACTATCGCGGTTGTTTGACATTATAAATGAAATAGTAAACGAATTTACCGCGTAAATTTTGTAGCACCCGACGTTTCGGCGACGTTGCCGCCGCCTGTTGGTAGACTGTCTACCCTACCAACCTCTAGACAACGGCGGCTGCAACGTCGCCGAAACGCTGGGAGCTACAAAATTCCCGCGGTTAATTCGTTTTCTATTTTATTAATAATTCAATTTATTAATTTAGCAAAAGTGAGAAAAAATATCATTTTTCTGTAAATCAAATTTATTTGGGTTCTTAAAAAATACGTTTAAATAAAATATCCCCCGTGATTTAAGTAAATTATACATCTAAAAAAAACTAAAATTCTAAATAATATGATAAAAATATAATAATAAAAATATTAAAGTTTTTTAAAAATATATATTTTACTCAACTTATACCTCAGAATAAGCGAAAACGTGGAGAAGTCATTATCGTAGTATTATCCCATTACAGTTCCTCCTCAGCGACAACCGAAGGGTCATCGAGGTACCCACCTCTTGATTTAACGGGAAAGAATGATCATGGTCCATCGTCACCGCGTGGTCCTTGGTCAGTCTTTCCGTCACACGTTTTCGTCCATAAAGTAAGGGCAGAGTATGATCCTTCTTTCCAAAATCGACTTATGCTTATATTCGTTTGGAAACAAGCCACAAGATGGCAAAAGTATCCCATTTTTACAAAAAAAAATGCCATTGATATTTTTTTCCCGTAACTTTTCATAAGAAATAAATTTTGTTTTAGGGAACAACTTGGGTTGTCGACTACAGCGGGCGAGCCCGTCACCTCGGGAAGTTTTAGCGATTAGTCGTTCTATCTCCCTGGAGTGAGCCCAGAAGACTTGGACAAAACAGTCCACCGTCTAGCTCCGCCACAAACCCGTATAAGGCCAACGCCTTAACCGCGAGATAGCCAGGAGTGTTACCCGGCGGGCTTTCTCTCACGCCCTTACTTCCAATTGTGACCAGATTACTCCAGTTTCTCGATTGGTTACGAGTTCAAGGCCGCTTGCGCGGTCCTCTCCCTTACGAAACGGTGAAACCGTGTTTACCGAAACTATCGCAGACCACAGCGTCCATTGCCCTTTGTTTTAGGCAACAAGTTGGTTTTACATTAAAATATCGTCTTTTATTTCGAATAAATAAAAGAAAGATTTATTTCGAATAAAGTTTACATACAGCCTAAGGCATAACTTAGGCTGTAAACTACAACGGCCGAACCCGTCGCTTCAGGTAGTTGTAAAATGTCAAAGAATTATTATTTATACTTTTTTTTTTGTCAAAATCAATTTTCTTGTATTGGATAATTTTATAAAATAAATTTAAAAAAGTAAGTTTTAACGATATTGATCGTTCTATCTCCCTTTAGGTAAGCGTAAATGATTTAGAAACAATACAAATTTACCGTCCAGATAAGCCAACATGCCCGTAAGAGGCCTACGCCTTACGGCGAGGTACCGGGAAAGGTTCCAAGAGGGCAGCCTCGCCCTCTGACTACCAGTTTTAGAAGGTTATATCCGTCTGGAACTAACTTTTAGAATACCTACAGCCTCGCGACTCGTTACGCGCCCGAAGTCGCTTGCGCGACCTTTACCTGCCGTATATTCAGCGGTGATTCAGTTTGAATCTACCGCGGACCACTGGCATCTTTTGTCCGTTTCTGAATTCAGGATCAGACAGCCAATTGGTCATTTTAAGAGGGGTTGAGGACAGGCCAAATCCACCCCCGCTGCTTAGGAGGTAGTATATTTCTATATTCTCCACACTCCTTCAGAATTAGTCAGAGTGCACAACCGATTGACTCACGCCCCACGGTGCGCAAACCGCCCAGCCCAGTTTCTCCAAGGGAAACCGATCCGCAAGCCGCGAGGCCTGTGACGCGAGAGTTTTTCCCGGGGTGGTCCTGAATCTGCCGATAGGAGCGGGATGGGCTCAGTTGCAGTTAGGCCACTAAGATCCATGCGTTTAGGGTCGGGTTTTAGAGCCTGCTGTTTAGTAACGGGCGCTCCTGGACAGTTTGCGCACCGTGCGGCATCAGCCAATCGATTGTGACCAACAGCCGGGGTAGTCTGAAATCAGTACTGTCTCCTATAGAGCGGAGTAAGTTGTTAACCTTACTCTTGAAACGACCAATCGGCTGCCCGATACCGGGTGAAAAGCCGGGCAAAGGATGCAGTGGTCCGCAATAGATTCGGTAGACACCGTATCACTGCTAAGTAAGGGACAGAACCGCGCAAGCGACATCGAACCTGTAACCAGTCGGGAGACCGGAGTAATCCGGTTGCAACTAGAAATAATGGCACGAGTATCGTCCAGCTGGTTGATTAGCCTGGTTACCTCGCAGTACGGTGTTGGTCTCTTACGGGTGAGTGGCGTAACGCTCGCCTCATGGAAGACAGAACAATCTAACATCGCTTAAAATTCCTAAAGTGATGGGTTCGCCCGTTGTAGTTGGCAGCTCTAGTTGCTGGTAGGAGCTAAATGGTGTATTGGACCGACCCGGAAACACATTGGATCTTATCGCCCAAGCTGCACGAAACCTTCGCTACCAAGGAGTAGCATTAAGACACATTCACGTTTATTACCAAATTTTTAGTAATTTGGAAACAGAAAGTTTCGTGCAGCTTGGTCCATAGGATCCGTGGCATAAAGATACATTTACGTCTGTTTCCAAATTATATTATATAAAACTATTCTAAAACTAGTAAGATATCGTAACGTATTTGATATCTGTCTGGTAGCGAGCAAACAACGTAATAGGAGTGAGGAGAGATGACGCGACGCGACAGGCCAAACTCGGCCAACCGGTAGCAGCTCAACTTGCAAACAATATTATGGTCGCGAGTTGTCTTCCTGCACAAAAGTTATATAAGCTAATAAAGTAGGAGGAGAAGCATGCGCGTCGCGATAATAACTTCGTCTCCCCGAGGGAGTGGCGGTTCCTCCTCGCGATTTCCCCACGGGCGCCAACACAAGACAATGCACTCGCTAATTCGATTAGCGCGCCCGAACGCTACGCGTTACAGTCGCAGATTATTCCTCGGCTATTCACATTTTTTTACGGCGCGAAACATAATGAATTGATTGTCCCTAGCGCGCGGGGCGCAGAGTGTATAAAAGAGCGATGGGCTGGCGCCCCCTTCGTCGCAATCCACAATGAATGCTGGTGGGTGAAAGGGGGGGGGGGGGGGGGCGAGAGCGGGAGCGGCATCGGGCCGTCTGATATTGAATGTTATTGGTGTAAGTCCGCAGTTGGCGGCTGTTTTCTTCAGAGCGGACGCCATTCTCTTTTATTTCTCGCCGCGTTTCTTTCGAATTCCCTCTCAATTTCCACGAGACATTCATCGCAAATCCTTTCCCTTCCCTTTTCCCTTTTCCAGCTATTTCCATTTCATTTTACGAATGCTCTACATACAAACAAGTATGCGTAGCTTTACATCGTGATCACATCGTCAAATCTATTTCGCTTAGAAGATTCTGTTTTAGACACGTAGTAACTACTACTTATCTTTCAGCATACTAGGGCCCTAGAGCACTGCAGAAGCACAAGTAATAATTCAACGTCAACATAGATTAGCTCAATTACCAACTAAAATATATGAGACGCATACTCTAGTGGTCGTAATTCAAATGGACACTGTTAATATTCTCACTGGATACCTTTGTCGCATATCACGTCGATTTGTAAATTTAAGTGTGGCTTAAAATAATCTATACTAATATTATAAAGAGGTAAAGTTTGAGATGTTGTAGGAAGTAATCTCTGGATCTACTGAACCGATTTTGAAAATTTTTTAACCAATAGAAAGTCACGTTATTTGTGAGTGTCATATGCTATATATTAATCCGAAAAATGGAAAGACTTTTTCGTGGTAGTTGAATTTGTAAAGTAAGTCGGAGAATAAGCGGTCGAACGAAAACGTTTCTAACTAGCGCTGCCTTATCGATGAGAGATATATTATTAAGTTCTAGAGAAAAGTTGTAAAGCTTGATAATGCCTACAAAAAAGTCAGAGACATAGGCTATAATTTATGAAGATATATGGTTTTCTATCATCATTATCACAATTTTTCATCACCACGCGGGTGAAACCGCGGGGCGCAGCTAGTTATATATAATGTAAAATGTTACCGCTTAGTCGCCTAGTTTAGTTTAGTAATTAAGTAATCATTGTAAACATTTTGAAGTACAAATAAACGGTTAACGGGGTGCCGGCGGGGGCTGAAGCCCGGAAAATCCTTCCTAAGGTATCCGTTCGCTCACCCCTCACGTGCTACCCTTCCGGTACGCGTGAGGTTGTCGTTGCATGACATCCCGGGCAGATAAAACGACCCACGTCGTTAGAACTGCCCGGTGGGCGGGGTTTTCAACCCTCACCTGTCACCGCGTAAATATTAAATGTATCCTGTTTTACGTCCTTGCGATTGGCATTGAGAACATTTAAAAAAAAGAGGTTCACGTAATAGCAAGTTTGAAACCGTCATCTTTTTTGATGTTCGGAGCTCTTCTTATTTAAATGACTTCCCGAAACATGCGGGGGAAATAAAATTGCTCTTTGGATAACACATTGGGGTTTTTAAATTGCAAGCAGTGGTTAGCTCCGCTATCCAATATATGCTCGCATATCGCCGATTTTTTCTCGCTGAACTTTTTGACAGCTTTAATATGTTTCATCAGACGAGTTGCTGTGGGCCGTTTCGTTTGTCCAACGTAGGCTAAACCACGGCTGTTCTTGATTTTATACAAACCCGGGGATTTACAGTAGTATTATATCATTCACAGGTTTCAGAGATCGAGCTGTATTTTGGGTCGGCTTAAAGATTGTTTTTGAGTCAATTTATTTAGCATACTGTTTATTCGATCTGTCATGCCCTTGAAATATGGTAAGAATGCTTGTAATCTATGCGGTTTTAGTTTTACCATTTTACTATGGATATCTTTGACATGTTCCATTTCCTGCGGAAAATACTCAGCAGCGGAAAATACTATACCGATTTTATAATTTTTAATAAATAAATAAATATTTCTCTCAAAATTTCTTATATCGGGACTATTTACTGCGGTGGCCCGAAATCAAATCCGCGATGAATTATAAATGAACAAACTTGCCTTTTTAACAGAAATCAAGCAAACAAAGCGTAAGTAAGCGTGTTGAGAGAATCGATCTGTGCATTGACATTTTGTATTCTGCTTACTATTGCTTTTATTAATATTCTAAATATTCGTTCCTGCTCATAATAGTTCGCTCTTCAGTCGCCGCGGTCGCTGTTTTCAGTTAAAAGGCCGCTGAATTTTTCCGTTATCTTTCAGCATTTCTCTCGCGCGCACCTAAATATCTACCATCGCACGCCGGTCGCCAGTGGGCGCCTGACCGCGGCGCGTAGCCCGCGCTTGACGTCGTCCTAAATTTGCCTATTTTCAACTCGCTCCCTGTGCACCGTGGAGTCCCGAAAAAGAGGCAGATGTGGTTCCAAGTCCTTATCCGTAGAGCGCTATCTCGCTCCGCTTACGTATTCGCGATATTAGGGCTGACGTTTGACCGGTTGTCTGTATTAGCATAGCAGCGCCTTGCTCGGGGAAACCGGAATAGGAATGGATTTCATGGAGATATGACGAGGAGCTGGAGAGAAAGACAGTGTGTGGGTTTGCATCTGTGTGTGTGCAAGAGAATGTTGCTACCCTTGTTACTGTATAAAAAGAGCTGCATTCACAGCTTCGGAAAACAGCTGAAAAGATTGTTGGAGACTCCGTCCAACATACCCACAACAAAAAAGTAATTTCTATAGAATCGAAACCGCAAATACATTCAAATATACACGAGCGAACTGCAATTGAATTCCAATTAATTTAGGCATTTTATGCACAGTCAACCTATGACTCATGCCATTTCTTCTGATCGATACAAATCGACACAGTTTATTTTCCCCCACCGGTAGATATTGCGTCATTACATACCATATAAAAAGCAGTACATTCGACACATATTTTATCATTCCCCTAGTGGACAGTTACCGCGGCTACACATCATCATGATCATTCCCCTGTTGGGCAGTTATCGCGACTACACTTCATTATCAAGCAGTACCTGCATTATCAGCGATACCGATCGTCAAGCCTCGCTCCTCGACTACACACTTCGAACACACTACCACGACTTCACCTCGCGCCCACACTACCTAAACACCAGCGAAATATCAAACAAGGCGTTACGAACTGGCAACCTACTACAGACCTTCTGAATAAATACTTCAACTTCAACTACAACGACTTTCAATAACGGAGAAAATTTCTTGATGAGAACCACCCTTCGCTCACGAATAATTGGAGTCTAGTGAAGGGTGGCCACTCTCACAAGATAAATGTAATATGTCATTATAAGAGAAGTTGTCATTGTAGGTGCTTAAGTTTTATTGAAATACGCATTCTCATCATTATTTCTGTTTAATTTGAAAATATGGAACATGAAATGAAACTATACTAACCAATTCATGGTGACCGAGTTCATTACTAAGTAGCTTTAAATAGAAGTTAACGTTGACAGCGGTGATTCTGTAAAGAAAATTTCACTTTAATAAATTGGCGGTTCCGATGCTTGAATCGACAGCCTCGCGCGCACGCGGAGTCAATATACTACATGATTGGTGAGGATAGCGCAAACTGTTTTCAGCCGCATAGGCTCGAATACGAAAGACTGATTAGAGGCGATAGTGAGCCCATGAGTGGGGCAGCGGAACAGTTCCCTGGGGGCATCATTTAAATATTTACGAGTATCTGGAGCAGGGGGGGGGGGGGAGTGCGGGTTTAGCGGGGTTAAGTGTTTGTCATCCCGGGCAAGAAGCGCGCGCTGCGAGCGGCTAAGTTGAGGGCGGTATAAAGCAAAGCAGCTATATGGAGCGACCCGCCCGTCTTGATCCGCAAAAACGGCCGACTAATCCGCGCCAAGTCGACCCGAAGCCTCGTAAATAATCGACCGCTCCGTCCCCAGCTGAACACTAACTGCGACCTGACATTTTCAGGACTCTCCTATACGACTTATAGCCACATATTCAAACTAAGAGATGATCCACCGACCAGCGTCCTTATCTTAATTAACCTGTCAAACGCTACTCTGACCGGTGCGGCACACAAAGAAAATCCCATCAACGTTACCGGATTTATGATATGCACATGTGCAAATTTCCATACGAAAATGAAACTTATAACGTCGTCACTTATAACGGATTCAGCTGTTATTCACCACAGCTAAGTGAGCTGGCATTCTATATTTCGGCGGCTCTTCATGACTTCGTTTAATATTAGATCCGGGATTAGGTTGAAAATTAAATGGATATTTACCAAGCAATTAGAAAAACGAGGATATTTTTCAATCCTTTCTTTATTCCATCGCCATTTAGCATTTCGAGGTTAAACCTGTGTGCTTTCATAATAACATTACGGGATTACACTATCATGACAGGTTCAAATAAATATTGAAAAGTAAAATATAAAATAGGTTTTTAACAGCGAATTTTACGGGATTAATGCAGCCATTTAAAAGAGAGGGAAGAGAACGATTTTGATTCTAGTCGGCTACATGGTAGTCCCTGTAACGAGGACCTCGCTTAGCACATTTCCGTATTTCGACATATATTCAACCCCGAAAATTATATTATTATACGCGTTTACCTTGCTTGGTTGACTCTAAAGCCACAATGACAGCTGACTATTCGCTTTCTTTATAGAGATCAATATAGAGATACTCGTCATAAATACTCATCAGACATTCCCTGGATGAGTATTATCTCTCATTAGATAGATAGATAGATTTTTTATTCGAAGTAGACTTACAGTACTTTCCGAAAGTCTTATGTTTCTAGACATGTATGCCTTGCTTGTAGGCTTTACCATTGATTACTACACTATACAATCAATGGCTTTACGTAATAGTAATAAGAATAATAATAATAACACTTTACAAATGGTTTTCATAGCTATGTTACACAACAACGACTTGACCAGACCAATGTATCGCTTAAAAAATCTTCAATTTTATAACAGCCTTTAGAGCACAAAGTATCTTTCAAATTCGGGGGGTTAACAATTTTTCTAAATTTAGTGTCTGGTAAAAGTGTTAGTTCCTCAGGCAAAGTGTTATAAAAGCGAACACCGTCTCCAATGAAAGATTTACTCACTTTTGCTAACCTAGAGCCCGTAATGGCTAGTTTATTTTTGAACCTGGTGTTCCTATTGTGAATGTCACCCAACCTACGGAACCTGTGCAAGTTTTTACCAACATATATTATGTTATCGAATATATACTGACTATAAACCGTCAGAATATTGATCTCTTTAAATTTCTCTTTTAGCGATGCTCGGGAGTTTAAACAATAAATGGATCGTATGGCTCTTTTCTGCAAAGTAAATATCGTTTGCATATCGCCTGCGCGGCCCCAGAGCAAAATCCCATACGACATTATACTATGGAAGTAGCTGAAATATTATGTTAACCCTAGCGTCGTCCCTTGTTTCGAATTTACATAAATCTTCAATACTTCGATGTTTGTACATTTTCTGCGCGGAGCCAATGTAGCAGTCACAACCTTAACGAAAGTGGATAATAATCATGCCTATCATGAAAAAAGTACGAACACAACATTGAGCACGCTTTACCCCCAGGTCAATTACTCTAAGTATACTTCCGGACAAAGAAAGAGACGCCGCGGGGTCGCCTAATGAGCCGATCGCATGTTTTCCTTACATTTTGGTGCATCATTTCTTCCTTCCTCCGTTTCTTCCTAATATTGTAAAATAAATATAATCTATTCTTAACGAGAATTACTATATATTTTACTTTATTTGAGTCAGTGGAAATGGTGTGAAAATGAAAATCCGGCGCCGCGCTGCGGCTGGAGCGAGCGACCGTGTCCAGTGCAGTGCTTCAGAAACGCGACGGACTGCAAAATTGAAATATAATTGTAGATTTACGAGGGTGTAAGTCAGCCGCCGCGTCGCCGTCGCTGCAACTGGCACTGCACTTATTTTATTAGGCACTCGTCGCGTCAATTCCGCCCTCTAAATCAGGCCGAATATAAACGCTCCCTAATTAACCGCACAGTGTGCTCCTCTGCAGCCATTTCCATTTCCTTAATTGAACATTCTCTAGTAGCCGGCTCGGAGACACTGCACTGGGACTTAAATATCCTTTTTATTCTGAAATGAGTTCAGTTTTAAGCCTTTAGCAGCCTAATTGAAACTGGCACGCGTCCAAGAGACACGCTTGATGTTATTCGTACGTGAAGTCATTGCATAATTATGAATGTATCTTGAATTTTTATTAGAGTATCAGGCAACTTTATTTGACTAAATGAAATATTACCTAGTTTTACATGCCTATAAAGGGCCGTTCTATTTCGATGATGAAAAACTTCTTTTTTTTTTACATAATACATTCACTTAATCGAAGTGTGCGCCGTGGTTATTGATGCACTTCCGCCATTTTATAGGAAGTTCATTGATTCCTTTGCTGAAAAAAAAATATTGCTTTGAAAACGATAATAGACTAATTATTTTGAATGCCTCATCGGAATCGGTTTTTTATTCTAGCAATATGTTATCTAAATTTCGAAAAAAGGAGTACGTTGGGTGACGGAGAGTTTCAGAATCAGAACCAGAATCCCCACATTATTGTGGCGGTTGAGTAACGTAACGCAGTTACGTTGTAGTTGTTTTCCGATGAGGTTCTCTGAATTCACGCGATACCCGCTTTTCGACTTTCTTGCTTTCCCAATTTGACGCGTTGAAATTTAGATTACTTGTCACTTGCACAAAGGCTTCTGCTAACTCTAACGGGATTTGTGATGGTTCCGCTTCCACTATCGTTTTCAATTATTCATTATCGACTTGCGTCTCCGGCCGTCCACGAGGCTAGTTCTTTAAATCATGATTTCCATAAAGATAAGGTTTGTGAAAAAACCAAGTGGTGTTCCACCGTTCGTTAGTGGTGGCTATCCCAAAAACAACATTGATTCTTCGAACTGTATCTGCAGCGCTAGTGCCACGACGAGACATATTCGAAAATATAGCATGGAAATTCGTTTCGAACTTAACGAGTTATAATTTACTCTAGTGCCATGGAAAGTAACTAATTATTATAAAATCGAAGACTATCGCGGTTGTTTGACATTATAAATAGGATAGAAAACGAATTTACCGCGTGAAATTTGTAGGACCCGACGTTTCGGTGACGTTGCAGCCGCCGTTGTCTAGGTTGAAGCCATTGAAATAAGAAGAACTCCGAACTTCAATAGAGATGACGGCTACAAACTCTCTTCTACGTGGAACCCTCTCCTTAAAATGTTCCCGCCGCCGAACGCCGAACGCAAAGACGTAAAACAGGATACAGTGAGTGTTGTGTGCAAGACGGATTTTAAAAATTCCCGCGCTCCGAGCCCGGCCCCCCACCACCGTTATAACCTACGTAGTGGCGGCAGCGGTTTGCGGCCTACCCGCAAAACAACGGACTGACAGCTCTTCAGTCTACCCTAGACAACGGCGGCTGCAACGTCACCGAAACGTCGGGTCCTACAAATTTCACGCGGTAAATTCGTTTTCTATCCTATTTATAATAACTAATTATTGATTTATTATTAAAGCCAATAAAACTGCGAAAACTTTTAGGTGGTTTTATGTGGATTCTTATATTTTATTGTTTAACGCTCTATTTTTTCGATTAAACAAATGACATAATTGAAGTAAGATAGCGTTTTCCTTGTGATAAATTTATTAGGAACTAGCTGACCCGACAGACGTTGTCCGGTCCAAATGTCAAAAAAAAAATTGTGATCGTTTTGTGAATTTGTAAAAAGCTTTTGGAATATGTAAACAAGGTAAAATTGTGTTACCCCCACCCCTCCTCGTGCCAAACCCGGTTGGGGGTGGAGACCCCCAACCTCCTAACCCCTTAAAACCCTAACCCCACAACCTCCCAACCCCCAACAACCCCCCCCCCCAATTTCCAATTATCAGTACGTAGATGTAGAAACGATGTTGGGCCACGAAATTTGACTAATAGTAAACACAAATAGGAACAGTCGTGGTTGCTTGGATGGACTGAAAAAAACTAACTAATACATAGGTGGAAAATACACGTGTGTAACATGAAGCAGGGTTTCCTTGTTTCCGTCGTTATTTTTTACAGTTTATTTCATGTAAGATATCTTGGCATTTAAAGTATAGCAGCGTTTGGGCGAAATCATCATTCTGGCACATTTTAAAATTCAGATCAATTCCGAAATAAATAAATTAGACTATAAATAAAACAACTACACTTCTTAAACAAATCACGAAACAACACGAAATTAGAAAATTGTAACTTATCTTAATTTAGGCTGGAATGATTTTTCCAGATTTTTCTAAATTTCTTCCAGAAATCTCGAGAGCATAAAGATCAAAACAAAAAATATTAAACCTAATATGCTATTCCTATTCAAAAAAATAACTACAGATATCCATCGTTCGAATCGTAAGTAGAAAAAAGCACCTTCAGTTTTCTTGAATTCTTACAATTTTCCACGCAACTTTTACAAATTTCCGTAGAACCTTATTTAGACTATTGCCAAAATCGGTTCAGCCGTTCAACCGAATATGCGGTTACCAACGAACATATTTTAATTTTTATTTATATAGATAAACATAATATATAGATTAGTATGCAGTACCTACATGTATACATAAGTGATTAAAGCAATAAATCATATTTAGTATAAATCGTTGTCGTCAAAAGAGATAATCATTTTTAATTTGAAGTGTCTTTTGAGGTGGTTAATTTATCTACTTTCGTAAATTTAGTGTTTACTATTTATAAATTAAAAAAAATATAATTTTCAGATTTCCTGTTGACCAGGCTGAATAAATTTGGTCGAAGAAGTACATCAAATTAATAATTTTTAGAATTTGACTTTCGTAGGAATTTATAGTGATATCATGATATGCGTATCAATGTTGCGGCGTAAAAGACGGGAGAAATCATGTATATACATATCCATACATACATCAATGAAATACATACATAACTAAATGAATCAATAAATAGTTACTTTAAAATACAAAATAAAGAAAATGGTGCATAGGTGCATGAATAGATTGTCAAGACTATGTGTGCATTCCCTATGGTTCGAAATAATTAGGTTGTATAATCAGATTGATTGGATGAACCTAGTATTATATAGGACAATAAGACTATAATAAATACAAACGGAGCTGCCATGGAATTCACCGACCGGAGTCGGGCCCATCATAATACTATTTTTTTACACTTCTGGGGGGTGATCAGTGGATTCCGGACTTACGAACCGGCTGTGGTAGGTTTAGGACCTATAGTAATTTTGTTTTGCCGTATTTGCGCATTTGCGCAAATGCGCAAATGCGCAATAGTCCGTATTTTCGCGTTGGAATTCGAATGTGCGGGTAACTCTAATAATTCGAGGTGGAACGATAAATGTCAAGTTTCCACGAGTTTATCGATTCTACTCTTCGGGATGTTATAGAGGAATACCATATCCGCAACCTTGCGCCGGTTCTCGAACGAATGAAGATGGAAGTGTCTCAGTCTACTATCATATGAATGAAGTCCTAGTTATTGCCGAAAGAAAGGATTCCCCAAGAATCTCTTCTGGACTCCCCCAATTCGCATTTTGGGGCTAAAAAGTACAAAACAAGGCTATAGGCATGGTTTCCGTAAGTAGCAAAAAAATCTAAAATTATCAAGGTATTTCGGTCTCCAATAAGTAAAATCTTTCTAATAAGTCACAACAATTTCATAAATAGTTTGCAAACACTCATTGCGGGCTCCAGATAGATGACGCATATACTAAAACACTACGGAGGTAAGCACAATATAGCTTATACTCGTATCAGTATCCTTCGGTATCGACAAAAAGTTAGAAAGAGAGCTTCATAGGCAGAATCAGATCAGGGCGAAACATAAAACGGCCGAGGATCGTTCACGCAATGATCCAGGCGCGGAGATTGGATAGTCGGCCAGCTGCGATCTTGGCCACAATAATCGTTGTCGGGCTGACGGCGCGGCTGCGGTCGCCGGGGGCGCGGCGCGGGCCGGCGGTCGACGAGCGGACGGTCGGACGGCTGCCGCGTCGCCGTCAAAGTTAACGGCCGCCCGCCGACCGAACGCAACCGCCGCCTGAGGACCAATAAAGGGGCGCTCAATCTCGGCCTGAGCGGACCCTCGCTAACCGCTAACCGCTCCTACTCGATTGCATTTGCATTTCTTATCATTCTTATCACCCCCACGCCCTCTCTTTTCACTACTATATGTATACGCAGGACAGGAGTGAATTTCGGGAAATAGTAATAGTCTTTATGTGATCAGACAATGAATTGCATTAGGTATAATTCCTCCTCTTTCTAGGCCCTGTCCCATTTACTTGGGGTCGGCCTTCCTTGTTCATCTCCCCACTGAGCACGATACTGTGCTGTGTCGGCGACGAGTTGAGCTTCTCTCGGGTCTTTTCCACCGTCGTCAACCAGGTGGCAAATGGTGTTCCAAGAGCACGTTTTGGCTTGTGCAGGTCTAGGGCAAGCTTTACCATGTGATCATCTGAGCATCGCTGGACGTGACCGTACCACCGTAAGCGTCTTTCTTTGACTATATCAATTATCGGAGGGACTTTAATACTTCCTCTTAAACACTAATTTTGTCCAATAGTGTGACACCCGCCGACCAGCGTAGCATGCGCATTTCTGTTGTATGTAGTTTATTAAAATGTTTTTTGTTAGTCGTTCAACTTTCTGATCAATACAAGACAGAAAGTTGTATTATCCATACAAAATTATACCTATTCCTTACATCCATGCATTAGTTATAGTGAAAAAATAACAAGCAAATACTTAGATTTTTTATTTATAAATATAATAGATATATGTGAGAGGTTTAATGCCTAAGTTTATCAGATATATATATTTTTTGGTTTATATATTATATAATAGAGGTAGTTAAATATAATTTACTTGTTTGAAAGTTATGCTGTGTGATACCTATATATTTTCATGTATACTTATATACTATATGTGTATGTACTTCTATATTTTGATACATACTTTATGTATATGTACTTCTTTTATATAAATTTATGTGTACGTGTATGTTTATGTTAGTTATGTATTAATTGTATTTTTGCATTACTATGTATTGTTATTGGCCATTTTCGGTTTTGGCTATAATAATAATTTCGTTTTACTGATGTGTGTGTATGGTGGAATAACTCTGTATGTATGTGTGTGTAAGTAATTTGCAAGTGTGGTTGTTTTGAACCAATATTTATATAATTTTATATATACCAATATTTATATAAAGGACGTTATATCTGTCAGCTCGCGGTAAAGCATATACTATGAAAAATATCAGAATCCCTAGATACGGGCGTTTTTGCTCAATTAGCTTTGCGATGAGCCAATGGCTATGGGTTTAACATGTTTTTCCTGCACGATTTATTGTAATGTATACCTAATAGCATAGCCTTTCGTCTACAAATCTTTGTAATAAATGTAAGAAAAATACACTCGTTCACGTGTTGTTTAACACTTTCCAATGTTGATTCCAGATTTACTTATTACAACAGACCAGCACATAATTGTCTTTTCATTCATCGTCGTTCGTCATCATCATTAGATCGGTTTTGTAGTATGGTTCAGTAATTTGGAATTCTCTTTACGGTATCCACAGCAATCGAAGCCTGAAAAACCCACTTCGAATACGTCTTCTCCAGTGATACATCTGGCCCATTCTTTTAAACGGATGTGAGGCCTTGACTATTAAGGAAGATCTCAGGAAACGTATAGAAGCATTCGAGATCTGGGCATAGAGATGCGTGATGTTGATATCTTGGACTCAAAAGTCACGAATGAGGAAGATCTACGGCGGGGCGGCCAAAAAAGCAAGCTTTGGCAGGCCATCAAACAGCGCAAAGATGCATATCTGGGTCGAGTGCTTACGCACGACAGGTATGAATTACTGCACTTCATTATGATGGAAAAGGTTGCAGGAAGAGGAGACCTGGCCGTAGACGGAAATCTTGGTTGCGGATCATTCGAGAATGGACCGGAATTACGAGTGTCGCCGAATTGTTTTTCCTGGCGATGGACCACAATAAGTATACAGAGCTGACTGCTAACCATCACTAGTTGGAGAGGCACCCTAAAAGATTGACAGCGATAGAATAGAACGAGTTTAAAAGAAATTACTCGGATGCTGTCAAACAATGGCCTCAGAGATAATCTGAGAGGTTATGCACACCATTAACGATATAAAGTGTCTCGTGTCTCGTATCACACGTGTCACATAAGATTTTACACAATCGACTAGACAAGACAACGCAGCTAGTATAGCAAATGTTAAATTTTGTGTGCAACCGCGACTAAGGAGGAGCTTTTATACATTTTCTGATGTTGCTTGCAATAGCAATATCGTGTCGAATAGACCTCTCAACAGAGTGTGACGTTTTTTTGATACCACTTATAAAGGATTAGACATATTTAACGATTCCAGGAAGTTAATTAAATTCGATCAAATCTGCTACTTTTTAGGATTTATATAATTGCCATCATACTGTATTTTATGAATTTGTTATGTTATACTATACCCTTATATTATATTATATCATATTACATAATATAAACATGAATATCCAATTATTCATATTACATATTTTTTGCTTAATATACGCCATTTCTCTTACTTACCTATTATTTACGTTATATTATGACACATATTTATTATATTATTACGTTATATTATTACACTTACCTATTATTTACACATATTGTTTATATTATAAGTTTTTCATGCAAGCTGTCAGTTTTTATCCTAAACCGTCTATAGGATAGTAAATTAGTTCGTATGAATAGGTAATGCAAATACTCTATGATTTCTTTAATATCTGTAAGTTTGGTGTAAAATTAATTAAATTAAATAAAACCGGCGGGAATTGACTTTCATTTATTTAATCAAAATCAGTAATAGGTTTTGCTCAAAATCAAACTCTTCCATCAATTTTAAGAACATTTAGAACCAGAAAAAAGGATAAAATATTGACTTCTCCGGCTGCATGTTTGTCTGTCTGACACATCAATATTTTATTATTTTTTTATTTTTTTTATTTTATTTATTTAGGTAAGTAACAGCATGAACTTATAGTTAGGTACATAATTCTTATAAAAAACATGTTCTTATGCCGATTATTGCTTACGCCGTTCGAAATTATTTGAAAAATATTTTATAAACTAAATTATGAAACAAAAGGTACAATGCATCCGTAAATATTTATTGGTTGAGAGGAAACGGATCTATACCGCGCGGAAATAAATGACAGTCCTCCCGATGCATTTGTAGATGGCCAGTGTAGCTTTGCCGAAAATTTAACTTTGCCGGGAGAACGCCGAAGTCCACGCGGCAAGGACTCATCCCCACCAACCAAAAAATGTCAAATGACCGCAATAGTTGTATAGTTAACCACAAACATATAAATAAATCATAGTTATACTAAATAAATTCAAAATAAGTTAATGGGAATACATATATAAGTTATATTATATTTATACATACTTATATAAATACTTTCGACAAGAATAATGAAGAGCAGTATTGTCCCGGTGGCCGAACATCTGTCTTCTTTATTCAATAAATGTATTGGCTCTGGAATTTTCCCAACTAAAATGAAGATGGCAAAAGTGATTCCTATCCATAGAAAGGGACCCCGGGAAGACATAAACAACTACCGGCCAATATCACTCTTGCCATCTTTTAGCAAGATATTTGAAAAATTAATTCTTCAGAGGCTATGTACCTTTTTTGCCGAACACAACATCCTTACGCCAAAGCAATTTGGGTTCCGCAAGTCACTATCCACCATAGATGGAATTACAGGCCTGATGGAAAAACTATTATCTAGCATCGATAAGTCGAATAAAACTTGTGGCATTTTTTGTGACCTATCCAAGGCCTTTGATTGCGTCGATCAACTTATTTTGCTTCAGAAGCTCGAGCACTACGGCATTAGAGATACAGTTCTAAGCCTAATACAATCCTACCTACAAGGACGGACGCAAGTCACTAAAGTCCAAAACAGCTTGAGCGATCACCAAAAAATTACTAAAGGGGTACCGCAAGGTTCCATTCTGGGACCCTTTCTTTTTCTTGTATACATCAATGATATACCAGATTGCGTGTTATCTGATAACGATGAAATTGTACTGTACGCAGATGATACCTCACTAATTTTCAGCGATGCAAATCATGAACAACTAGTTAAGCGAATTGACGTAACCATGGAAAAACTTGGTACTTGGTTCCAATTAAATCAATTGTCTCTTAATGCATCTAAATCAAACTCCATCAATTTCTCTCTTCGGCCGTCCCAAAATAATATCTTCAGTATTAGCTATGGTGATAAAGTATTAGAAAATGTTGATCATACGAAATTTCTAGGCATTCATATAGATAGCAATCTGCAATGGTCGACTCACCTAGCAGAACTGAGCAAAAAATTAAGTAGCGCCACATTTGCCATAAAAAAAATCAAATTGTTATGTGGCTTTGAAGCTTCCAAATCTGTCTACTTTGCCTATTTCCATTCCCTGTTAAGTTATGGCCTCATGTTCTGGGGAATGGCGGCAAATGTTATAAGGATCTTTCGCCTACAAAAACGAGCGATTAGAAATCTGTTCTCAATATCTTCGCTAACATCTTGCAAGCAGTACTTCATCGAATCAGGTATCATGACTTTGTACGCCGCGTATATATACGAAAACATCATGTATATGAGAAAAAATATCGATACTAAATCAACTAACTCAAATATTCATTCGCATAATACGCGAAATAAAGAGGAATTGCGTCATTTTAAGGTACGTCTGAGTAAGGTTCGGAATAGCTTTCGCTGCCAATCTTACTTATTCTACAACAAACTTCCATTACACATCAGGGGCCTTGGGGAGGTTCACTTTAAGAAAAAGGTACAGGGTATTTTGACTAAAAACCCCATTTATAGCATTGAGGATTTCGACAACATCAATTTTTCGCAGCTCTATTGACCTACTTGACTATTATTATTCCTTATTCTTTTTATTATTGACTATTTTACAATTGCGTTTTTTTTTTCTTCTTCAAACTATTGGCTATTGACAATAATTATTATTACTGATTTGTTTTTATTTGTGTTTTTTCTTTAAAATATCTTCCCGTATGATAATTTGGGAAATTATCCAATATTTATTTGATTATTTAGTACTTAGGATTATATAGAAAATTAGATAGAAAATTTTACGAAATTACTTAAGAATTTTGATTGAAAATATTGGAAAATGTTGTTTCCACTACATAGAAAATCTGCGCTTGGATGTTCAACGTTCATACCTTGCAATACTGACGTTCATATGTTATACCTTAATAGGTATTTATTTAAATATTATACTTGTTATTTTCATTACTTTTGACCTAACCAAGTGTAGGAACTCCTATCAACTGGTTTGAAATAAATAAATAAAATAAAAATAAAATAAAATAAAATAAAAATCAATAATTACTGGCAGTTGTCGCTGCAGCTTCAAGGGCGGTTCGTACTGCCGATTTGAAGCTAATTTTGTTTCTACTGTAAACATCAAGCTCTGTGAATTTATCGTTATACGTACGTGGCAATCTGTTAAGAATTGAATTGCGCGTGTAGTTAGAATGTCGTCTCGGGGGCTCGAATAACTGTGTAGATCGGGTTTTACGTTGCGGCACCTTCAGAGCGATGCTCGAAACTATGTATGGGCTATCCAGCGTCCCATTGACGATGTCATGTAGCGCAGTCATATCCGCAGCAGTTCGCCGATCCTCAAGCGACAGCATATTAAAATGCTGTAGCCTATCACGGTAACAGTCAAAAGCGAGATGTTCGCGTCGGGCTATGCACCGGACGACACGTCTTTGTATCCGCTCCAGTTGGGCTTTGTGCACGCTATATTGCGGAGACCAAATGGGAGACGCGAATTCAAGAATGCTGCGGACATAGCTATTGTATAGTGTCAAAGCGGCTTTGGTGCCCGAGAAGGGCTTAGTCATCCTTAACACAAACCCTAGCATTCTGTACGCCCTCTCTGCTGCTTGTCGACCGTGACTATCGCCTAGAAGTTTGCTGTCAAGGTATACACCAAGGTCGCGAACGCAAGTGCTTTTTGGTATGGTATCACCAACGGCATTGATATAATAATCCCAACTGATTTTCTTTATATTCCTCGTGAATGTGATTTTGGACACTTTGAGGCATTTATATCAATGCCATTAGTGATGCAATAAGCCGAGAGTCGATTTAAATCTGACTGCATGTTGACGCAGTTTTCAGTACTTCTAATGGATGAGTATACTTGCATGTCATCTGCGTAGAGAATGTACTCGGACCAGTGGAAACACGTACCAATATCGCCTATATATGCGTTAAAGAGCAGAGGACCGAAATGCGATCCTTGGGGTACACCGGATGGGACAGAAGTGAAGTTAGAACGATGTCCGCTCGCGACAACAGCCTGACTAAGATTGCGAACGTAGGAAGAAAACCACCTTAGGAGATCTCCATGAATGCCTAGAGACTCGAGTTTCCGGACAAGTATACAATGATTGACGCAGTCAAACGCCTTTGTAAAATCAGTGTACACCACGTCAACCTGCACCCTTTTATCCATGTTAACGGCTAGGTACTCAGTGAATTCACCCAAGTTGGTTAGCACTGAACGTCGCTGCAGAAAACCGTGCTGTTGATTAGGGAGACTTCCTGCGATGACGGGATATACCTGGTCGTATACAATCTTCTCGAAGAGCTTACTGAGCACAGGGAGAATAGAGATGGGCCTGTAGTTTTCGATAGAAGACCGAAACCCCTTCTTGTGAACAGGAACCACAAGCGCTTCCTTCCATCTTTCAGGAAAAATGCCGCTTCGGATAGACATAGAGAATAACTCTGCAATTGGATAGGATAGGGAATTTGAGGATTTTTTAATGAATACTGTAGGTATCATATCACTACCCGTGCCTTTATTACAGTCAAGAGCTTGTATGTATTTTTTAACAAGTTCAGTAGTAATATGAATTGAACTAATATCCCAAGGTGTGTGACTGATTGTTGTAGGTGGTATCGCGGAGTAACATCCAGACCCATCAATAATTGTTGGGTTCTGAGATACATATATGGAATTGAAATGGCACGAAAAACCTTCGCAGATTTCCCGTTCGTCTGTTATTGTGTCACCGTTTAAGTTCATGCAACTAGGAACGGGTTGATTTTTACACACACTCTTTAGATACGACCAGAATTTCTTTGGATCCTTGTGTATGCTGTCTTCGCAGCGTGCAATATGCCGGCGATAGCAGTATTTTTGGACTCTCTTTTGTCTGGTGCGGAGTAAGACAAAGGTATCACTATCTAGTGGATTATTGAAGATTTTCCACTTCCGATGGTATTTTGCCTTTTCCTTTATAATGTGAATGAGCGCCGGTGAAAACCAAGATGGGTATTTTGTACGTGTGGAAAAGCGAGAAGGGATGAAAATATCAATTACGTTATGGATCGTTTCGTAAAAAGTACGCACGGATATGTTCACATCATCGACGGATAGCAGCACTTTCCAATCAACGGCTATAAGGGCAGAGTTGATTTCTTCGTAATTTGCTCTTGTGTAGAGGATTATGCGTCTGAAGGCTTCACTTATCGGTGATGCCTCTGTGATGTTGTTGATAACAATGTCTAAAGTCGGATGATGGGCATCTTCATCGACAAGAGGTTCGAGTGAACGTGACACTGTCACGTCTGTGTTAGATAGGACTAAATCCAGCATCCGGCCATATGTATTAGTGACGCAGTTATACTAATTAAACCCCCCAAACGTGCAATTCTCTACGAACTCAATGCTACTAGAATCTAAGTTGCCACATGGTTCTAAAAATAATGTATGTGTTGAGGGTAGCCATTGGATTAAAGGAAGGTTGAAGTCCCCGAATACTAGAAAATAATCGTACGGGTAAAGTTCGCGAAGCGCTATTAGTGACTCAGTAAACTCGCCAAGAAGAGTACGATTGTTTGACCCGGACAAGTATACGCAGCAAATATGCAGGTCAGCAGAAGAGCGCAGAGAAGAAGAGTGTATGGTTGCCCAAACGCATTCAAAGTTACCCTTGTATGTGTCGAATTCGGGTCTGGGGCGGACATGGAGTGAGTGTTTTATCGCCAATAGAACGCCTCCTCCTCGACTTAAGCCTGTTGTGGAGGAATTTCGATCGGTCCGAAATACTTCGTAGCGCCGGTCGAACAGTTTGCCATTCAGTATTCCGTTGACGAGCCATGATTCAGTGATCGCTACGATGTCGAGGTCACTACACTGAATTGTTTGTAGAAATTCATGAGTTTTCGTTCGAAGCCCCCTGACATTCTGGTATTTCGCTGTTAACGAAAGAGCGGTTGACAAAAGGTGATACTACTAATGACAAAATTATACGATAATAATAACACTTCGCGTGCGAGTTTTCTAAAAAACGCATTCAAGACGGAAACTAAATTCTTTTTGAGAGGTAGATTATCATAAAGATGTTGATTTATAAATATTGAGAAGTAAATAAATACGTTTTTGTAGCAGTTAAACCTGTCAGTGCCAGCCATGGTTGAAGAGATAGGCATGGCACTAGTAGCTGCCCACCAGCGCCAACACTTCATTTGATTTATTTCTCCGACACTAATGCGACACAAGGGAATCAGCAAATATATATTAGTGAATAATGGAAGTGTACTTTGGTATCCAAAAATATTACAAAATATTCCATAATATTCACCCCAGGGCGACAACTAATGCCATAATTATTCCGATTTTAAATATAAAACATTTATAGCAAGTGATGTTTACATTCTGCAGTAAATGTTCATAGTGGTTAGTAAACTCATTCTGCCTTTGAAAGACACCCACAATCTCAACATTCTCCTCCCGGCATCTCTGTTCTCTAATGTCGATTTGATTTTGCAGGGAATTAACTGTGTTCGCAAGTGCAGCGACCGTTTCCTCGAGTATCGCAACTTTCCTGATTTTGTCGTCATACGTGCTGACCTTAGCTTCGATGTCATCCACTAGCTTGTTGTTAAATTCGAAGGACGATATCAGCTCAAGAAATTCACTCTTAAATTCTCGAATATCTTGACGAATGGTATGCAGACATTTAATTTCTTGCCGTATGGTAGTTAAGCTTTCCAGGATCATGGTTAGGGTGGGATTAGTACCAGGCGTGTGTGTGTTTGCTGGGGTCGGGCTGGTTGGTGTTTTGTTCGCGCATTGTAGACATATCAGTTTCTTACGGCGTTCCTTGGTTAGCCTCATATACTCCTCTTTGCCTATGCCCATACAGTGCAAATGATATTTAGACTTGCACGAGAAGCATACCAAGCTAGTTTCTTCGGAAGAAGTAGCAGCGCTGCATTGATTGCAGTTCATATTGCAAGTAGATTCCCATCGACAGGTTTTTTATATAATATATTATTTAAAAAAATATATATATATTAAATATTAAATTATATTTTAGTAGTTATTATACTTGTCTGGCAACGCCGTTTTACGGTAACAGACGTAGCGACGCGGCGCAGCCCAGCGGTTTGTTCCCCCTTTCGGTAGAGCAGTCTATCAAGTTCACTATTTCGACGTCAGATGGCCGTAGGTGATTTGCCAATATCGAATTTATTACTTTTTGATGAAAAAATATCACTCTCCGTGGTATCGAACCTAGGGACCCGTGGATGTGAAGCAGTTCGGCAGACGAATGCGTCAATCAATCGCTTGCTTACAGCCGTCCGTTGCTGCTATAGAAATTCATATCGCAATGTAATAAAAATGCAAATTAATATTGTATTGCTCTTCGTTTCGAAAGACGGGTAGACTATGTAGTTTAATCAACACTTTAAATAACGATAAAGGGTACATACGCAGATTATTTTTAAGTATTTGTAGCACTATAATTGGGTCCGTTTTTTTGCTTTAAAATGTTGTAAAAATCACCCACTATGATTCACTTTAGGTATTTTTTAACCGGTTATTTCACAGACGTTGTGGTTATATGTCAGCTCACTTTGCGTAATATCTCACGATCGCGTTATCCTGTTTTGAAAATCGTCTCGACAATCGTTTCATTCATCAAAAGGAAGAGCTGATTACATTTAGAAGATCATCCATTTTCCCCTAGGAGTTAGCCTTCGGGCGCTCCTGGGCGGTTTTCTCACTGAGCGGCGTCAGCCAATCGATTGTGCATTCCGACCAACAGTCGGGGGAGTCTGGAAACAGTATTGTTTCCTATAGAGAGGGGTAGTTGTTAACCTTACGGCAACTGCTCTTGAAACGATTATTCGGCTACCCGATACCGGGGTAAGATTGCTCAAATCGTAAATAAATGTGACGCTTGGATACGTCACATTTAATTTTGTGACGAATCCAAGTATAGGAAAGCCTATCTACTGAATTAGTTGATTGTATTGTATTGGTGGAAGCGTTTGAAATGTGGGCCTACGGTAAGATGTTAAGGATTTCCTGGAGAGACAACGTGTGAAATGTAATAGTTTTACAACGTAAAACCATTAAACGCGGGTAAATTGTTGGAGGTTCTCCATCTTTCTTCTTTTAAAGAAAGAAGATGGAGTGAGTATCTTGGGCACATTAAGCGTACTCAAAAATATGATCTATTACAACTAATCGTCCAAGGGAAAATAAAAGGCCTGAGAAAACCGGGAAGAAAAAGAATATCTTGGCTTAAAAATCGGGGGTCAATAGTTTGGAGTCAGCTCCCGATCCTTGTTCAGAGCAGCTGTGTCGAGGGTACAAATCACCTTAATGATTGCCAACCTTCGGTAGAAGATGGCACCCCTAGAAGAAAAATGACCATCAATTCGTCGTTATCATAATCCAGAAATTTTCAGTCTAACTTAAGTATTAGAGAGTTTCATAATACCCATGCCTGAACTTCAGCAACTCGATTTGATGACGACCTTTTTTGTATTAAAAAGTTTGAATGTTCGCTTTTTTATTTCACTCATATTCTGTAGTCAAGAAAAGAATGGAAGCAATAATCGTTTGTTGGGCGTCGATGGCGGCGCGTCAGGGGGTTAGTTGGTCGTACGTGGCGAGACTTTCGCACGTTTTCCGGGGCAATAACTAAGCGGGCGGTAATTTAGCGGCGCGTTTAATCCCGCGGCGGCCAAGGCGTAGTACGTACATTATGCGCTTCGTCGGTGCGGCCGCACGCGCGCTGCAATAACCGCCCCGCCGCCGCCCCGCTGCCGCCCCGCTGCCGGCCCGCCGCCACTACGCCCGCCGCCTGCCCGGAACAATTTTATTGCTCGGGGGCAAATTTCACGTCCCCGCGGCTCGTTTGTTCCGCGAGGGAACTTTTAAATTTTTATTGTCCGACACCGCCTTTTGAGTTACGGCCCACCGCGCTCTTTATCAACCCGCGCCTTTCTTATAATTATTTCTATCGCGAATAGCGCCACTTAATATACGACACCCGAGAGATTGCCTCGCTTCTTCAATAAAATCACAAGTGAATATTTAAGGCGTTTTGATTTATTTTAATTTAAACTCACAACAAAAATCTCACAGAACACTTCTTGGAAGTTTCTAATATTGGTTTGATGGAACTTAAATATGTACAAGTGTAATAATAATGTTATTGGATTAGGGCCTATAGAGTCTCGCCGGAGGCAGAAGTCGATCGTGGAGGGCGCGGTACTCCTGGAGGAATCTGTCCAGTTGAGCCGCGCTCTGTTGCAGTTCGGTGACGTTGAGGAGCGGTGTGGCCGCGTTGCCAGACGACCAGTACGCGCGGCCGCCCATCGACCTCATAGTTTCTGCAAGACATAAACGACGGTGTCACGACAACCGATCGAGTTCGATTCGTATTTTAAGGAACTTACCCGGTGAAGTGAGATTTAGATAGCTGTTCGATATGTGTGTATTTCGCCTGGCGATTTCATCCACGACCCGCGAGTAGACCGCCTCGCTGAGTAGTGGACTTTGGCTGTCGGTCGAGGAGCGGTAGTCGTGAGTATCGCTACTTTTCCTCTTCTTGCGATTGGGCAGCGTGCTGAACGAATACTCTTCCTCGTTCGATCGTTTATGATTATGGACACTGTCTTTAAAGTAATTAGGCTTCGATGGAAACTCGATATATCGTTCGGTGTTGCAATTGCCGGTTAGCTCCAAAAGGTCGGGAACGTTGTTCTCGTCGCTGCCGGAAAGGTCGTTGTCCAGCCTCTCCGTCGAATACCTGTCTATTCCCCTATTGAGGATCCGATCCATATTTGAGGGGCGCACCGGCGCAACGTGGTGGTTGATATCGACCCTGTTGTTGTTCCCGTTCGAAGATGAGCTCGGTACCGAATCTGGGGTTATGTCAGCCCTATAAATAAGGAATATTAAAGTGAGCGTAACGTTGCCGAAAATCACAGCGCATTATCAGTCGCCGTGACGACATCAAACTCAATAGAATTAAAATTTTGAATGCACCTCAAATCGGCTATATATTGTTCCATAGTGGGGATATGAAGATCTTTGTGGTCGGGCGTTGCAAGATACATAGAGCGCCGACACGGAACCGCTGCGATCGGTTCGTCATCGTCAGTATCCGCCGATAGTGACACAGGGCCGTATCGAGGAGGTGCCGGCGCTAATTCAATCTGTTAACAACAAAATAAAAATATATTTTTTTATATATCATATAAAAGCAAACTTAATTTACGTTGCAAGAAGTTATCAAATACGTAAAATTATCGATTTATAGAGAGTATTTTACAAAACTGATGGTCATAAGGGAAATTTGCAAATAGTTTTTGAAATTTTGGCTACCCACTTTGAATTGAGATAGTACTTCTACACATATAATTATTTATTTTTGCGTTTAGATTGTATTAACCTTTACGGCGCAAGGACTTATTTTATTTATTTTTCATTTCCAATAAGTGATACGACTAATATGGATAATGGGAAAAATAGTGAAAAAAGAAACATACATTATAAAAAATTTTTTTTTCGAAAAAACATAGTTATGCAGAAGTGCATCATGGTGTTAAATCATACCAAAAGTTAGGAAGTATGAAAAGTTTGAAAATAGTTATTATTCTTGTTAAAACATAAGGCTACACCTTATTTCTGACATTCGGTTTGGGCTTTTCTTTAATATCTTGAAAGTTTGCCTCTGAGCCTTTTTTCAGTCCATATAGGCCAGTGTTTTAATTGATCCAATCTTACTTCTTTCGGTGGAACAAAGTAACATGGCCCTTTCCTCTTTTTGTCGGTTCGTTTTTTTAAATATTTTATTAATGTCTCAGCAAATTCTAGTAGAAAATCAGCCAAACTAAGCACCTGGTCCTTATTGTTAGTGACAGCATGAATTCTTCTATATAACAGCCATGCATTACACATTGTCATATTAAAAAAAAGATAAAATAGTCGAATGAACCAACGTTTGATGCTAAGTGTAATTTTTATAGTGGCCCATTACGCAGTCCATTAGGTCTATACCACCCATAGTACGATTGTATTCAGCCACGATGAAAGGCCGCTCTACAGTAACATGTTTCTTTTGCGACTTGTCAAATCTACCTACGACAGATGTAGGTTTCTTGCTAGCAAAGCTAGATACAAGATTCACAATCCTATTGTCTCTCCAGGCAACTAAGTAGGTATATGTCAACGCTATTATAGTTTGCAAGCTATAAGTTTTTAGTTTTCCATATTATAGTAATTGTCTTAGGAATACCTGAGTTTCTTTAAGTGGTGGCAGAATTGATACTGGGTACTGAAACAGCAGACAGTGTCTCAGATGGCTAAACCGTGGTGCTGGTATTTGTCTCCAAGCTCAGCGGCAAGATGTTGTTGTTCTGATCATCTGGATCTGGTATTTCTGGTTTCTCATCCAAATCTTCACGCCAATCTCCCCAATTCATGCTTTTTAACCGATGCAACGCCAATTGTTTGTATCTCTTATACTTAGGTCTTATTCGTGGGTGTACACCGAATATGTTTTGTAAATTTGTATATACGAGTATGTGCGAAAGTATTCTTTAATCAATGTTGCGTGTGTATTTCTTTCGTTGTTGTATTGGGGTCGTGTTTAAGAATCCTCAGGGTAGCGCTGTTTTTTAATACATTCCTTGTGATAGTACAGCATGACACTTCTAGCCTAAAGTTGTCTAACCTAGAATTAGTCCAAGTCTTTAAATATGAAATCGAACGCTATCGCGGTTGTTTGGCATTATAAACACGATTATGAACGAAGTATTTGCGTGAAGTTTGTATCACCCAACGTTTCGGCGTGCAACCGCCGTTATCCATGGTAGACTAGTTTTTAAATAACTAGTCGGTCTGACGAGAAGCGGTACAGCCTTTACTAACGGACCGAGATTCGTTTCTGTAATTATACCCAGGCCATTTGACCGATATCCGGTAGCATATCTGGGTAACGGTTTTTTCTATGCCTATTTATATTTGTTGTTTGGTTTCTTGGACTTCTGAATATTTTCATAGTTTTATAATGTATTTTTTCCCTGTGTGGTTAAAAAACAACGATTAACTCTAGTAATTGGTGATGAGGATGATGATAGTGGCATTCACTCTTAGGACAGTTTCAGTTTTTTGGGCAGCTGTGTTTCTTTAAAATTTATGTCTATAGATCTTCATCGTTGATCACTAGTAGTACACTTAGTTGGATATTCTTAAGAAGATAGTTCTTCTTCTGGACCTTCTCGCTTTCTTCTAGTGCCAAAGTTTTTTTGTTTCATATTCGTTATTTCTTCCTCGTAACCATCGAGTATTTTGAAACATTCCTTTATATAGAGTGTCTATCCTACATACTTCCTTATTTCAGCGTTACTGACGTCTATTCCAGATTTGAAGTTTGCGAGGGTATGAAACGTGCGAGGAAGAAATAAATAGGATGCTCGTCCATAATAGGTGCTTTTCAGCTGGGTTATGAAATTTTATTGTTGGGGTTTCTTAATTATCTTGCGAATGCGTATCTTGCTATTGTGTTTTATTGTTTTATTCTTGGCTTGCTACGGGTGTAACCACATGTTTTACAGTATGTTCGGTTGGTGTCGGTTATCGCGATCTATTGTGAAACGAGAAAGTTGCGAGAACGGCGTTTGGAGTTGAACTCGATTCAATATGTGTGCAGGCATTATCACACCAGGTATGTTTTTGAATCGTAGATAGAATTTGCCGAAAGTTTCCAACAGTATGAATACTAGGGCATAGTGATGGTATTTATATCATCGGCCGAATTTTAGCATTTACACAACGAATACAGCTTATGGGCCTTTTTTACATTTCATGTTTATTCTTTATTTTGTTATTCAATAAATAAAATAAAATATAGAGACTGGGTGCGGCGACCGATTTGCATTTACTCCACTTGCAATAGAGACCTATATTAGTCAGTAAGATTATTTCTAGCTAGTATATAATAGTATATATAATCCTAAAACCACAAACCAGCCAACCCTCCTCTTCCCCCCTCCTTTTCGCTTCCTTTTCCTTCCCTCCTCTCCTTCCTTTTCTCTGCGTCTTTATTTAATTTTAGTAATTTGTTTTCCTTTTTTTTTATATAATTTTCTTTTTCATTTTCTGTCTGTTTCTTTTTTTTCTAATCACTTTAATTTTTAGTATTCTTTTGTGTAGCCAACGTAACAAATTATATTATAAACTTAAGCTATAGGTTAGCTGATAGACATTGCCGCAAGGCAATAAGCTCGCCTTTTTTATTTTGAAATAAAGAGTTTTTTTTATTTTATAATATCGCAGACGTTTGTTTCCGTGTTTTGTGTTAAAAAAGCCCAAGCCAAAAAAAGTAAAAAAATACACAAGGATTAAAATAGAAAGTGTGTATGTTGTACCTTTTCGTAGGCATCGGGCGGCGCTGGTCTCTTGTCGCGACGCGCGGCGCGACGAGTAATAAGCGCGACGGCGAGCGCGGCGGAGGCGAGCAGCGCGGCGAGCGCGGCGCCCCACGCCGCCCCGCGCCCGCCGCTGCCCGCGTCGCCGCCGCCGTCGCGCCGCACGCCCAGTGCGAGCGCCGCTTCGCCGCGGCCGGCGCGGTTCTCAGCCCGGCACACGTAAACGCCGCCGTCTGCGGCCTCCACCGCACTGATCGACAGCACCAATGAATACGACTCATCCTGTCGCAACAAATAATCTGTTCAAACGCATTTTGACCATCATAAATTATTCACCTCTTCTCCAATGAATGACAGAACTGATAAATACGACTATTATTGCCACAACAAATAGCCTATTCAAGCGCAGTTTGACATTTATAAATTCTTCATCTTCTTTAATTCCACTGATTGACAGACCCAAAGAATACGGCTCATATTGCTACTACAAATAATTCCTTTAAACGTATATTGACCTTTAAAAATACTTCCCCTTCCTTATTAATTCCACTGTTAACAGAACCAATGAATATGACTCATATTGCCAGATCGAATAATCTCTTCAAACATATACCACGCCTCTTCTTCAAAAATGTACTTTTCAAACATAAACATACACCTTCATAAAATTTTCTTTCACCCCACTGATTGAGAGCACCAACGAATACAACTCACCCTGCCGAACTTCATATAACCTTCTTAAAACCCCACTTATTGACAAAACCAATGAATACGACTCATATTGCCAAAAAAATAATCTCTTCAAACAAATTTTGACCTTGATAAATTAATCACCTTCTTACAGCAATTATTTATGCAATAAAATTTGGAAACCTGAGTGACTATAAATACCAGCCATAGTCGTTATAGACACAATTATACCGTCATGTAGAAGAAAAAGAAACAATTATCTGAATCGTAATAAATTTTTAAATGAATTGTTGGAATGCTTTCAGGTGTAAAATGTTTATTAGACCGGCGCACCTGGAGAGGCAATATATCCGTAACATAAAAAATAAGACGACCGGAATTTCTGTCGTAACAAAATGTCTTGCATACCAGTAAGACTTAATTTTTGACTAATTTCTTTAATTTAAATTATTTTACTTTATTACAATATTTAATTTAATAAGTTATTTTTTTAATAATGTAATTTAATTTAATTTTATAAATATGTTCAATTTTATTTATTTAATTTCACTTAATTCAGACTTAATCGTTGCATATTTTATACTAAAAACGTAAATATTTGATCCATTTATTGGACAACTATCCCTTGTAATTTTTTATCCAAATATTTGTGGTTATGTGAGCACGTCATTTATAATTTACGACTTGCTTCATTCGTTGTTAGGTAAGCTGTGGTGCAACTTTCGGGGAAATTTCGAATTCTAATAAAATCAATTATGTTGCTCTTTCTCAAGGTACAAGACTACTTGTTATACTTACAAAAAGTATATGAATATTTAACCGATGCGAGGATGCATTGCAAACTGCAACGAATGATGAATACACAAAAAATGCATACAGAGTCGTGATGGGCACGAGACATGACAAGACGAGATTTGGACGAGACTCGTCCCGTCCCGTGAAAACTGTATTTCCTTCTCAAAATGTTAGAGTCTCGGACGATGCACTCGAAATCTTCATGAAACACCCACTTATTGAGCAAGTATTATACATACAGTCGGCGAAATATTATTCATCAAAAAGGTCGTTAGCATATTGAATCATTTTTCTCTTTTATTGGCAAAAGTCTAATAGGTTGATATGGTTTAACTAAATTGCCTTAATCAAATAATAATATTATTAAATATTTATTTGTTTAGTTAAATTTTAAACAAAAACACTAAAATTAAAAACATCAGTGGATTCGCAGCTATCTTTCCGAGAGAACACAACGGGATCGGGTTGGTGACACTCTCAATAAAAGTGCTCTAATAGTTATGGCGTTCCGAAAGGTAGCACTCTAGGACCTACTATATTTATAATTTATATAAACGACTTATGTAAACTTGATACTGGGGGGAGATCGTGACATACGCCGATGATACGGCGGTAAACAACATGTTACAAAACATGTATGCCATATACAAACATATAATTAATTGCTCAATAACCAAAAAATACACACAAACTTAATCTTATCTGTTTCGCAAAAAAAAGGAAAATGTAAAAATATTATTATTTATACTTTTGTTATTTTTTTGCCAAAATCAATTTTATTGTACCTACCTACAGGATAAAAAAAAATTCTTCCGCACTGCTAATGACAGCTCACTACGACTTTTTTAAACAGGTAATAAAAATAAAGCCGACACATATAAGGCTTGAAGCGAACGATTATATAGACTAAAATAGAAAGTAAATTTATTTAAAAGATTAAAAAACACGACTGCCGTTACAGAAATTGGACTATTGTATATTATTATATAGTTATTTTTATTACAGATTTTTAATTAAATTTGCGTGGTTTTTGTATTTATCTAAATATTTATGGGAAATGTATCGAGAGATTTATGTTTTTATGCAAAGAGGAAAATATAAAATTTGAAATTAAAATTAAAGGGATGCAAAAAATTAAGAAGCCTAACATTGTTTGAATAATAAGTCATGCGAAACGGTCAACTTGAATAATGACCAGTAAATTAAAAACAAGTACATCTATTAAAAAGAATAAAACACTATATTTATAGTTACTTTTATTAATGTTTTTTATAAAGTATTTGTGGTTTATGTATTTATCGGTTTATGTTTATGTATATATAGATAGATGTATATCCCCGGAATGTACTACACCTTTTATTTGACACTAAACACGATATATTTATGTTGATTTATTTTATACGTTTGGGTATTTAGACAACTAGTTACTTTATATTTGGACAATTAAGGTATCATACGACACTCGGAATGACATAACGATTCTAAAAATATCACACACTTCTATATCTGTTTGAAGTTACCGTTTAGAAGTTATAGTGGAATAAAGAAACAGTAAACATACATAGATGTACTCTGAACTCTCCAGGTGGAGAGTAATAATTGAACACTTTCTACAATTTATTTTGCTAAATTAATATCTCATATAATCCTCTTTTTACGCGGCCTACCAGGTTTATTTCTCACGGCCGCGGAAGAGGAAGAACGAAAAATAAAGAAAGTGTCAAATGATGACTGCCAACACGCTTTGCGTAACACGGCGATTTACATTGAAGATTACTTCACGTGTCATTACTGATAGAGGAAAGTATTCTCTGGAATCCACTTCTATTTTAGTATATCAACTACTCGTACTACAATTTTATACAGTAAAATAATTCAAGCATTGTATCTTGTATCTTTCTAAGTCGATCTTTTTCTATTCTACCTTAGTATTAATGGTACCGAAAAAGTGTCTTCTGGTTTTCTCTGGCCATTCTTTCCAATGCAAAAACCATAGAATATGTCGGAAGAATTAAATAATGCACTATTAGTTTTTAGTAATTGCGATATTTGCTTGAAATAATATTTGGATGGCCTTCTACTACATTACTATTATAGCTATTCTAATGTTTGGTCGATTTGCATCGATAAATATCCGGATGGACGTTAAAAAAATCACTTACATCTTGTCCGGCCCGATAAAGAAGCGCCATCCTGGAGGTGTTGCGTATCTCGCGTCCGGCGCGCAGCCAGCGCGTGGAGCGCTCGTCGTGAGAGGCGCCGCCGCGCACTCGGCACTCGAGCGCCACGCGCGACCCCTCCGCGGCGGTCGCGCGACCCGCGCCGGAGGCCGCGCCGCCCGCCGCTGCGGCCAACACGCGCGGCGCGCACGACCAGTCGCCCGCGTCCAGCGACGGCCACGTGCGGCCGTTCAGCCGCGATGGACGGTCGCACGACGGAAGCGCACCATCACCGCTCACAACCTACATCAACGACAACCATCAGATCTTCTCCAATCTCGTATTGTAATCATGTGTGGGTCGAACGGTTCCAGGCAGATTGGAACTCGGTCGGCTTTTAGTTCAGCTTCCATCCGGTAGTCATATAGAAAAAGAACTACTTTAGAGACCTAACTGAACTCTGCCTGCAATTGAATCCAGCAGTTGTAGGCATTTATGAAAGTTGTAGGTGATTGTGAAACTGCCTCGGCAGCGTTTGGCGACTGTGAAACTGTGCAAAAGACAAATTACCGGGAGAGTCTGGAAACTTTGTTTCCTAAGACTTTTACTAAATAAAAATAAAATTTCAAAAACAGCTGGAATAAATTTAAAAAAAAACAGGGAACCTGCTGTCACCTATCCATAAGTCGGGGGAGTCTGGAAACAGTATTGTCTCATATAGAGCGAGGGTAGTTGTTCACATTACGGCAACTGCTCTTGAAACGACCAATCGGCTACCCGATACCGGATGAACATCCGGGCAAAGGATGCCGTGGTCCGCGATAGATTCGGTAGACACCGTATCACCACTACGTAAAGGAGAAGACCGCGCAAGCCACCTCGAACCTGTACACAGTCAAGAGACCGGAGTAATCTGGTTACAACTGGAAGTACGGGCGTGAATGTCGACCCGCTGAATGACTAACCTGGTTATCTCGCGGTAAGGCGTTGGCTTCTTACGTGCGAGTGGCGTAACTAGATGGTGGACTGTTTTCGTCCCAAGTCGTTTACGCTCACAGCACGGGAGCTAGAACAATCTAATAGTAAACTTCCTGGGGTGACGGGTTCGCCCTATGTAGTTGACATCTCTAGTTGTCACCTATCCCTAGAAATGACCCATCGGCCATCAGATTCCGAGGAAGGTGCAGGCGAAGAGCGCCACGGGCCTACAACAAATTTTGGGCCCACAAGAGTTCGGGACTGGTGTCAAAACTCTAACCACACTATAGGGCAGAGAAATCCGTTCAAGTGTGATAGGCAGAAAGCGAGGGCCCACCTGGGTTGCCAGTGCTGTCGCCGTTTGAGGAAGGCCTCTGGCGGGTCATCGTAGAACCAGATCACTAGTTCGTTTTCGTATCGCAGTCTTTGCGACTAATTTCAGGGTGACAAGATGACAACAGTCATTATAACATCCTGACATGGCGGGCTCGCTCGCAGTAATCGACCCACTCAAGTGTAATACATTTCTATTCATCCGTGATACTTAAAATAAAAAGAGCGTCATTCGCAAACGAGATCAACAGTTATAAATCAGCAGCATGTAAGGACTTTTGCTACGTCGCTGATTATAATATGCCTTGGACAAGTTCTATATCAGCGATAGTATGCCGATCTTCTAGAGAAACGGAGTCTAAACTAAGTATTTTCTTTGAAAAGCATTAGTCTACGAAATAGATATATTACAAATTAATTGAGAGGTATTTTTAATTATCTTACCAGGAGCTCTGGTGCGATGTCTTACAATACTGGGTTTGAATCGATCAACCACTGCCTGACTAATGCCAAGTAAAATGAAAGCCATCTGAATAGGCCACTATTAAAATCCAATTCAGCAACTTTATTAAATAAATCTTAGTAAACCACTCAGTTTTATATCGAATTCCTTGTAATTCCTTGAAAAAAACAGACGCGATCCTTGGAATAATCAATACAGAAAAAAAATCTTTTGTAAGCATCCATGTGTTCAGAATTAGAAATATACTAAGTTACGCAAGGTTAAATATTTTCGCAAAAACTCGTATTATTTAATAAATATGGGTAGATACTTATATACGTAGACATGGATATACTACAAATGTTCTCAATTAATTTACCCAGCATAAATACAAAGTTTCAGATTATAACCGTAAACGCGTATGACATATATGAAACTTATTTAGAGACTGACCGGCATGTTCCTTTGTATCTGCCACTGTCTCAGCGGTCGAAGTTGGCAGTCGCAGAGCCACGGATTGCCGGCCAGCTCGAGCCCGTGCAGTCGACTTAGCGGTTCGACCACCGCCACGTCTAAAACTTGCAAATAGTTATCGTCCAACTGTGAACATTATAAAGCACGTTTATATGATACCGCAAGCGTTACTGCGTTTGCTGATGTGTCGTACCTTGAGCCATTCGAGGGTGTCGTGGGGGCCGTGGAAGGCGAGGGGCGGCAGGGTGGCTATCTGACAGGCGGCCAAGTCGAGTCGCACCAAGCCGGGCAGCCCACCGAATGCGCGCTCCGGAAACGAATTCAGCGGATTGTGCGACAGACGCAGCTCGCGCAGCGCTGGAACCTCCGACAGTGCAGCAGTCGGCACAGCCTATCATACATACAAACACATCTATTTTTAAGTCCCCGTAAAACCCGTAATATTTATTTATTTGTCAAGAAAATATACAGTGATGCTTTAAACAATTTTACATACGCGATGGTAACAATGAATATAAGGCTGTTTATTTGTTTTCAACATTTTACAATAAATAATAAGCAATTTTAATTGAATTTATCTAAAACTGGAGAATCGGGAGGAGTAGGAATTGAAGGCAAATGGTCTGTATTTTATATATACATACATATATACAAAAACACACACGCGTTCATATACATACATATTTTCATAAATACGTATATCATATAATACAATTCAAATAAATACCATACATACATAAATTGTCAAAAAATTAAATTTAAAAATTCACTCTGTGCTCATTTTCTATGGTTCTATATAATTCTGTTATATAAGCAGATTGATTAAATCAAATAATATCTATATGTTGGAACGTAGTACCTATCGTATAAGGATATAAAACGATAAATAAGAGCATTTCGTGCATAATTTGTATTTGCGCGTTGCAATTCGAATGTTCGAGGAGCTCTAATGTTTCGAGGTGGTGTAAGCTAGGTGGTGTAAGCTAGTGGGACGAAACATGACAGGATTTCCACGTGGTATGGGCTGTCGATGCTATTATTCATTAATTTGTAAAGTCATTATTTATTTTATAAATACTCTAGGCTCGAGCTATAAACGCAAGTTTATGGGAGCTCTGGCAACCCGAATGACGGCAATTTTCATGAAATATGATAATTTCGATCATATTCCGTTTCGGATAGTAAAATTCCACCATTCTCTTCCTATGTTTAGGGGATCGTCCGGCATTCAATTAACAATTAGTGAAGTGCCACGTGTCGTTTCCAGTATTATGCTAAGTTGTGTGGTATACCTTGAGCAAATTATGGCTCAAGTCGAGGTCAACGAGGTTGATGAGTCCGTCGAAGGCGGTGTCGGGGAGGCTGAGGAGTTGGCACTCGCGCAGGTAGAGGCGCTGCAGGTTGAGGAGGCCGGCGGCGGCGAAGGCGCGCGGCGGCACGCGGCGCAGCGCGTTCAGCGACGCGTCCAGCAGCTGCGTGCCGTGCGGCAGCGCGTCGGGCAGCCGCGCCAAGCCGGCCGCCGCGCACAGGGCCGCCTCCTTGCCGCCGCGCCACTTGCACTCGCACAGCGCCGGGCACTGGCCCGCCCCCCCGCCCGACGAGCCCACGGCGCACGCCCACCATACCGCCGCCGCCCACACCGCCACCGCGCCCATCTGCCTGCCGACTGCCGAATCGCCTACATCTGCCGACAAAACAATGCCCTTTCAGATCTAGTCTCATTATTTATAATATACACATGCCTCCGACACGTGTACCATTAATTTTGGCGATTATAGTAAACGGAGATATCTAACTAATGGATAGCTGGAATAGCAATCACCTGTTGAAATCTATTTATCTATCTCGCCCCTCCAATCGCCTATTCCCGAATGCTGGGAAATGTGATATTTATAGTTGTACGCGGAAAAAACTACTTATACTTTTCGCGAGAGCTTTGTCTCACGATACGTAAATTTAATAAAACTCGTGATACGTAGATTGATAATGAGATGTTTTTTATTTCAGTCGCGATAACAATAAATAATAACGTAAAATTATATTACATATTTATACAATAATTTATTTTCTGTCCCGCTGTCTAAATTGTAAACTGCGTATTTAGATTAAATTTATTTACTCTTCCCTTCCCACCACCCTCTATTTGTGTTTATTTAAAAAAAGAAAGTAGGTTGAAATGGATAGATTTGTCTTGAAATTCAATAATTTTATATGTAATGTCAAAACTTTCGTCCGCAGTCACCTCGAATATGCTTCTCAAATATGGTCTCCTAGCTATAATGTTCACATAAAGAGAATTGAACGTATTCAAAATGTTTTCCTGAAACATTTGAATTATCGCTCCTTCTTGTTCTTTCCTAGTTACAACGAAGCAGCTACCTTTCATGGGCTTCAATCTTTAGAATCAAGAAGAAATGGCGCAGACGTGGTGTTTTTCCATAAAATATTGGCAGGTTGCATTGATTGTTCTGATCTTCTTGGAATGGTATCTTTCCGTGTACCATCGCGACTCACTCGCCAAACGGAGTTATTCCACCTTCCGCAGGTTAGTACTAATTATGCACAAAACTGTTTCATGTATAGGGTATGTAAAATTTGTAATACGCAGCTCGGTGATATTGACGTATTCAATACGTCATCATTCACTCTTAAGAAAGCAATTATTAATGACGGTATTGATTTATCATTGTAATCGCAATATATAATATATTATAAATAATATTTATTCAAGAATATCTCTAGATAATATGTATGACTATATTATGAAACGTGTATTTACATAAAATTATATTTACTTATTATTACTCCTTTCTTCCCAGTTCCCACCTCTCCCTCCACTGTTTTGTTTAAATTATGAATGTTTAAGTGGCAACATGTAATTAGCTTTATTTTTTTTAACTTAATATATTGTAACAAATTTATTGTAACAGCTGTATGTTTCCTTAAGAATAAAAAAATAATTAATTTTAAAAAAATAAGAAAAATTATATTTAACATCTGTGTCAAAAGACAGCTGATGTTTCCTGAATGACAAAAAAAAATACTTTAATTTAAACAAATATATTTTTTGTTGTAAACTTTATATAGTTGGAAACACCAGAATATAGTCGTAAAATCAAATCCAAAGATACAGCTGAAAAAAAAAGTTATCCACGAAGCGAGGAATTCTAATAGCTTTATTGACAACGACGAAGACTTTGCTAATCTTACTTATTCTACAATAAACTTCAATTATACACCAGGGGCCTTGGGGATGTTCACTTTTAAGAAAAAGGTACAGCGTACTTTGATTAAAAAGTATTTGGGGATTGGGGAGTATAGCATTGGGGATTTCGACAATATCGATTTTTCGCAGCTCTATTGATTTTCTTGACAATTTTTTTTATTATTCTTTATTCTTTTTATTATTGACTTATACAATTGCGTTTTTTACTGACTATTATTGGCTATTAACTATTATTATTACTGATTTGTTTGAATTTGTAATTTTTCTTTAAAATATTTTCCCGTGTGCTAAGTTGGGAAATTATCCAATAATTCTGTTTTTTTATTCGTACTGTTGTCCATATGAAAATTCTACGAAATTATGTAACAACTTCGATAGAAAATATTGGAAAATTTTGTTTCCTCTTGTAACGTTACCCGATTAAGAAAAAGCCTGTTGTTAGGTCATGGGAAAATATCTTTCATGGGATTTAGGATTGCCGTGGAAAAAGAAGGTGTAATTGTTTAATGGTGTGTGTATGTGGGCGCCACCACGGAAATCTTGGATGATTGGGGATTCGGGTCGCTACGAGAAAAAGCAGGCGTGGTCGCTGCCTGACCTTGAACGCCGCAGAAGGGGATACGCGACAGGATTTGGGGCCGCGGCAGCTCAGTGGAAAGGGTCGTGGTAAACCCAAGGAATCCTGCGCGGGAAAAGGAGAGCTTCTGGAAGAGAAGGACAGCCTTGCTTCTATTGTGAGAAAAAGGGGAAAACTATGGAAAGAAGAGTGGAGGAGTAATGAATAGGGATATAATATGTACTTACTGTGGGCTTATCGCCGAACCTGGAAAAGAAAGTAGGTATTCGACCGCTGTGAAGTCACGCGCGATCTGAGCTGTCAGATCGCTGCGCGGCGGTTTCTGCGTCGATGTGTAGCGGCGAACTTCGCGCCGATTCGGAGCAGTTACTTTTGCATATTACTAATCTGAGCTTGCACCATTTATATCATAAAGCAAGAATAGAATTTCTCCCCGTGTGCGAGAGATTAACCCTTTTTAAGAGAAAGACTCAAAGTATAATACAAGGTTTATTACTCATAAAATTACAGGTTTTTTATTTCTTTTGATTTAAGTATATTAAATGTATATTCGGGAGGACCTCTAGTACCTTTGCAAGCCCTTCGGAGCGGAGGAATCGCCGGAGCGTGCGTGGAAAGTCACGGTAGGTAGGTCGCTAAACTCACGGTAGGTAGGTGCTTACGGGTATTATGGGAATTTCGGAAGGAATTCTGGGAACACTTCTATCGATACGCTTTTATATCGTTTATGCAAAGGGAACTTTTGAAAGGGGAGAACCTTCAACAACCGCCGGCGCGCGGGACTTGCGTTACGTCGGTCTGGCGCCTTCTCTGAATCGTCCCACGGTTTCACGGGAACTACGCGCCGAATCCTCGGATCGCGGGGCTAGGTTGAATAGTGCGTCAAATGACGGTTAAACGGAAAAAACGCCCTAAGGCGAACTATAGAGAGCGCTCTTGCACTAGATTCGAATGATTAAATTGTTTAATGTGAAATAAAATACTTTTAGCTGAACTCTGGGGGGTTTAAAAATTTGGGGAGTCAGAAAAACGTGAACCCTAGAAACTCGACTGGTATGGAAGGTAGGTCCCTCGGAGGCTGGGGTTCGTTGCGGCTCGACTGCGGGATTTGCGCACTGATGTTGTCCGGTAAACTATTGAATTTCAGACGAACTAATACGTGTCACTGCGGCTCCGCTTTGCAAGAAAATGTGAACCGCTGGGGGGTTTGACCCCCAGCGGCCACGGGCACTTCCGCTTCGTTCCGCGGTTCAAAATTAAGAGCGGGTATAAAATTCAGCGCCCGATCCGGTCGGGTTTTTAATTTTGTCGTCTGGCAATTTTTGCCGCCGAATCCGACTAGGGGTGTGCGTTGTTGTATCGCATGATGCGATTATGGCAACGGTTGAAGTCAAGCTAATTTGTTTATGTGCCGATTAAATTGTGGCGAAGTGTAAGATGAATTATATTGGAGTTTTATTAATATATTTTAAAGAGGTAAATTCTCGTGACGAGTAGTTCGTCACACTCTATATAACCTAGAAAATCTGCGCTTGGATGTTCAACGATCATACCTTATACCTTATATCTTAGGTATATATTTAATTTTTGTATTTTTTGTTAGTTTTGACATAACTAAGTGTGGGAATTCCTATAAATTGGTTTGAAATAAATTAAATTAAATAAATAATAAAAAGACGACGTATTACTTTTGATCACCCGCATATTCCTCTAAATACGCCAATAGAATCAAGCACTTTGTTGCGTGTAATTTTCGTATTTTCGGCCATTTATATGAATTTCAAATTAATTTTTCGTTTACAATAATCTCACGTCAAAAAGGCCCAAGAATTTCCCGACAAGTACTGTTGCATCTTAATATCCCCCCTCCCCCCTCCCTTTGATAGCGAATGTGTTTTTGTCCGAAACTTTATATATCCTAAGTACATACTTGAGTATATATTAATGCACTGGAGGAAGAGGAGCCCGCGGCAGAAAAAGAATATAAGAGAAAGAAGAATATTTTATTTCAAAACTTTTTACATCCTCAGAACTTGGTCTATCTTCTTCGAAGGTAAATCACTCGAGATAAAGCAGTATAGGAAATTACGGAAGAAGAAGGATCTGGAAGAAGAAGAATATTTTCGTCCGAAACGTTATACATAACTAAGTAATTAAGTATACATTAAACCACTCCTGATTCGCGGGATATGAAGCTACGGAAGAAGAAGAATATCGGAAGAAAAAGAATAATTTTTGGTATTTATTAAATCATTCTAGATAAGACAGGATAGAAGAAGAATATCGGAATTAAAAGAATATTTTACTTCGAAACTTTTTGCATCCTGAGTACTTAGTCTATCTTCTGCGAAGTTAAAGCACTCGTGATAAGGCGGGATAAGACCCTCCTTCCCTTCATAGTAGGCCCCCCCTCCCCCCCCCCCCCCCTGGCCTGCGATAGCGATTATGATTTCAAATATAGCATATTTGTAGTGTTTTTTAGTATTTCCGTGGTATTAAAATGGCTATTTTCCAATGATGTAGTATTTTCTTAAACACAACTGTATTGTTTTTTTTTATATCAATTGTTTAAGAGATATTTCAACCAAAATTTAACTATGTACTTTGGGCCCTATGACGTATCTGTGTACAAAATTGCAAGTCTCTAAGTCCAATATTTCGAGATTGAAATATGGCTAGCGCGCCCCCTGGTGGACCGATTTCAACCATAATCTTTTCAATTCTTGACATGACCAAATGATGCCTGCTTGCCAAACTTCCGCTCAGTCGGATTGAGCGTTTGTGTGCTATCGTGAAGAAATACACACAGACACACACACATACATTCCTCTGCCGAGAAAGTAAAATTGGGGTGGTCGCTGTGATGGAGCCATGTTCTACGATTATACCTACTCGTATATGTCATTGGATGGCTCAACTACATTGTATATTTTGACAACCCTTATGCGCACGCGAAGTGCAGGTGGTGCAGATAGCATTGACGGTGAAAGTAAGGGCAATTTATCTGGTAATCTTTACAAACTTTGTTAATGAATGTATTCTTAGAAAGGTCTGATTGATTATAACAACCTAATAATTTAACCAAGGATAACAATAATTACAGTCAATTATTAGTGTCATCTATTACATTTTAATATAGGCTGATTACATCATTGAAATAATACGGAGAAATAGAATGCCTTCTATAAGTCTATTGAAACCTGTAAACCAAATAAAAATTTACATCAGTATGTAAATAATAAGAGCTATGATTTAAAAATGCATTTGATATTATATTATTATATTATTTGAGATATGATACCGAAAAGGCATGTTTAAAAATGTATCTATAATGCGCCGCCATACTGTTATACCACGAACGCCGCCATATTGAATATAAGAAAATGTTGATATTATTTTGCAACTTTTGGTGCAATCCATACATTTTGGTGCAATATCCTAGCTACCAAATCGTAGTACGAAATTCGGCAATCTATACGCTATATAATCAATGGTCAAAAAAGATTACGATTCGTTTACGTCAGGGCTCCCGTAACTCTCGCGATCGCTTGGTGCTGAAGTTTTGGCTACTTGGTCTTTCTGGAGCTACCCTTTCACTTGATTGCCATTTACTTCGATTATCTCATGTTTTAATTTTATTTATTGCGATGTCCTTAAAAAAAATATTTAAATTTCTAAATTTCAAAATTTTGATTATAATAATTGAAGCCAATCGCTTCAGTTTCAGGTTGATGCTAATAATAGCTTTCTATTGACATTCCGATCAGCATCCTACATAGCAAGTTTGCGATATAGATTGCTTGTAAGGTATGCGTACCCCTTTACCATTAATTCATTCATATTGAATAAAATTTACTTGTCTCAGTTAATTGTTGGCAAATATATCCAGTTTTCTGCTAGCTTATCCATCCATTTCTACGAAAGTGAATAATGACTTCACAGATAAATCATTCTCTATCCTTGTAAATATGTGACACAGAACATTTCTGGAACTGGCCTCAATTTCGAAAAAATAATTACAACATTTAAAAATGGAGCTCTTTGGCTGTATGTAGAATAAAGCTTGTTTCATCTAACTGCCGTTTGTACTTACACCGTTATCATTTTAAAGTTGCTTGTCTGCATTACGATTGATAAACTCGTGAAAATTTTTGCTTACAAAAATACAATCTACCATAAGATTCGAGCATCCTTAGACATAGGCATGGGTCAGTTAAAATCAATCATACAGAAATATATAACTGTTAGAAAGTTGTGATGTGCAGATTTCACAAATGTGTGTTAAATCTGACGGAACACGGACGTACAGCTGCCGCCTTTCAAGATGAGCCAAACCTAACAAAGTGGCTCGAGAGGAAAGTGCCGAGAAGCAGATGATTGCTTAATTTTTTATGAAAACTGGACACGTGCTTACTTTGGAGAATTACTGTACCCTGAATGCTGATCGATAAGACTCCTATTCACTTGCCGGAAGTTGTTGACAAACTCCATAAAATCAACGGTAAGCACTGCATCATCTTCCGCCAGGACAATTACAGCTGTCACAAGGCCAGGAAGATAAACGAAATTTTTAAGGCGAAAAACGTAGAAATCATGAGCCATCCTCGATTCAGTCCTTATTTGGCACCTTGTGACTTCTTATATTCCCAAAAATTATTAACCAATTTCGGGTTCAGCGTTTTTTTAACGTATCTGGGCCAATTTATGACACATCTCTCCAAAAATATGCGGCCTTGGTGTGTAATAGAGGTTGGCAGTTGCTAGCAGAATCGGAGGTGAGCTTCATCCTGCAGCGTTCCACATATGAATATTGGGCTCTGTCTGTAGCCTCGGCGAACGAGATTAACTCGGAATATTGTCACACCCACTCTCATCCTTTTGAGACTGCGCCGCGTGGTGTAAATGATATGGGACCCCGGTGCAATCTAATTCTTAACATCCTCACCAAGTGAGGCCCTCTATTGAGTTATACGATTTGACGATTGACTGCCATGGAGTTGTGTTCGGCTCATAAACAACTTCGATTTGAGGCGATTGTATTGTGGTTCTTGTCCATGCAGCGGATGTATTGAGTCATTTACTATTTTTAGGCGTTTAGAATCAACCAGGACATCATGACGTATTCGTAGGGGAGCGATACCGATGACCGGATAAAGCTTTTCGACGTGAGTAGGTTTGAGGCAGCCGGAAACAATTCTCGAAGCATTTTTGCGTGTGTTGATGCACTCCACACTGGAGCGGCATATTCCTCTGCGGATATGCAGACTCAGAGCTAAGGTTCTGAGTTTAGCTAAGTTGGCTACCCAACTAATCTCAGTTAGTTTCCTAATGATGCTATTTCGTGACCACACACTCTGTTTCGTATGGTGACAATGAGTATTATAAGTTAGAGAGCGGTCGAGATCACTTCCAGATATCTGTGTGAAGCACAGTGCTGTAGGGTTTCTCCTGCCCATCTGACCGTAAGTTTTCTGCTCGGTTGGTGGTTTTTCAGGTGGAAAGCACAAACCTGGGTTTTATTTGGGTTAGGTCTAAGGAGATTGTCAGAGTAGTAGTCAGATTCATTGCTGTAAGATCAGTCTCGAGAGTTTTCTCAACTTCTTCAAAGGTTGAAGAAGTTTAGAAAACTTGAAGGTTCACATTAAGCGGCTAAGGCTGTGTCGTCCGCGTAAATTAAATGACGCATATTTGGGAGATAGGGCTGGTCGTTCGTGTTGATGTTGAAGAGTGAAGGAGCTAGCACTCCGCCTTGGGGTAAGCCTTTATTTTCTCTACGCCACCTGCTGATTTTTCACCGATATGAATAGAGAAGATTCTGCTACGTAGTAATGTTGCGATGGTCAACGTTAATTCCTTGGTGAGGTTGTACAGCTTACACAGAAGGAGATTGTGATTTATTTTGTCATACGCCGCCGATAGGTCTATAAAGGCGATTCCATGTATTACTATTATTACCACCGTAAGAGGCTGTCGAAAAATATGAAAAACGTGTCTTCGAGGTCACTTTCAGTGTGGTCCTCGTATTCAAGTACAATATCAACCTCAGAAAGTTTTCAATTGAAGGCTATTCATAGTATATTCCCTTGTTCCTTGAAATTGCAAATTTTAGGAACCCTAATTTTTAATTTTCATTAAGGAGCACTTCTTTGAACCCATTAATTGGTCATGAAATCTATAAACAATGGAGCGTAGGTCTGCGGGTACGTGAACCTATTATTGAAAATGTCCAATTACGGCGACCGTATTGCATATTTAAATTGAAATCAAAATTATTCCATTATAAAGTCACAATGCATAGCTTTTGATGGTGTAAACGTGAAAATCAATTATTTTAAAACAATTCCGGCATGTTTGACAAATGGGCGCGGGCGGCGGATTTTCGAGCGGGATAATTATTGGCTTTTGTTGTTTGCTTGCGTCTCGTGCGGTGATTTAAACGCACCAATTCAATAACGACACACTGGCACACTTGCTATGCGTTAAGAGTAATTAATGGAGGCACCGCATCATTGCCTGCAATATGCCCCAACGAGTTGATCTATGGGATCTAGAAATCCCCATTGGATTGATGGCGGATAAGGATTCCGCTTTACACAGCGATTCCTAGTTTGTATTCACTATCGTGCCCTCTACAAAAAAAAATAAGTGATGTTCAAAACAACACAATTATGCAGGCATCAACCGGCCGAATAAAAAAAACATTAAAACACAGTTTGAGTTATGTTGTATTCGATCTTCCATTGTAATTAAACATTATAACGCTTAATTGTAAAATAAATGCGAGCTTATTGCCTGCAGGCAATATTTTATAGCTAACCTATACTCAACTCAATATTTTGGCTGCCAGCCCACGCAGCCATACGTGACCGTGAGTCTAACGAGGTGGACGCATATGAAAAATATGTCTGGCTGCGCCGACGAGTGCGCGGTGACTGAGGGCAGCCACATACATTCGCCATATCGCGCTCTGGCTGCGGCAGCCAGTTTGGCTGCCGTGCACGAGTGAGCGTTTTATTGGCTGCCGCAGCCAGGATTTCTCTCCGATGGCTCCCGAAGCCTGGCTGCGGCAGCCAGGTTGCGTAGTGCGCGGGCGCTCTTAACCCTTCGAGTAGCGGCATAATTTAATGGCAGACCGCGGCAATTTATTGGAATTTCTTGCAATATCGCCGCGCTCGATAAAAAGTACTTAAACTGTGGAACTGCTATAACAATCATAAAAATAATAATTGTGCAATGATCGCATTAAAATTTCGTATATAGAATATTGAAATCTCATTTTGTAAAACAATTAGATAATTATGAAAACTATAAGAAATTCGAAAAAGTGAAAAAACTTCGGCATTTTTAACTTGTACTTATCTTACGGAAAAATACGTAATCCTATTTAGAAATTGTAAATACTATCGTGATCTTTATTAGATTTTCTATTAAAGCTAATATTTCGTTTTGCTTATTTACATACAAAAATATTTAGATATTAGCTCATAAAACTGTGAGGGACCACCCCTCACAAGACTCCAAATTATTCGATGTGAGGTGGTGGTGTCAACTTACGAGTTATCTCCGTATTTAAAGGCGGTTTTGAGGAAGCAGAAGATGTTTATTGATTGAATCGATTGAATATTGCCAGTTATAACGCTTGCCGAACACGCTATGTAATCGCGGATGTAGTGACTCGCGGGCCGAATGACCGAATTAGTGAATGAATGCAACCAAAGTTGCTTTTTGGCCGGTTTATATAGGCCGTAAAATGATGCAATTTGGAATATTCTGAGTAAAAGTATTGTTTCATCGTGCTGATTCATAGCTGCACGAGTCAAAATAATAGCTGAATTGTGTCAGTGGATTTCACTGGAAATTGATGCATTTGTTGGTCGTACGTAGTGAACTTACAATCGAGAAAAAAAAATCATGTTTGACAATGGAATTTTACCAGAAATATCCGCGATATGACGCGCGAAATTATTCTAGCGGCCGCCTATGTATCTATGGTAATAATGAGATTGTTTGAGCCAGATTTTGGATGCATTCTAGTGATGCATTGTATTAACTGTAGAAGCGAAATCCGAAAACGATAATCGTTGTCACCCGTATTTACGGTAGCTGCATATACGATGAAGTGAGCTGTCATTCGCGTACGCGTTGAATCGGATTATTCGAGGGTAGCGCTCTCGGTTCTCTTGCGGCAGCGGTGGTTTGTTGGAATAAGTTTTTTTACACGAATGGCGCATTTTACGGACGTTTTGTCGAGGAAGGGTTTCGTGTGCTTCATTTTCTCTTCTCGGTTGTTTTCGCGACGAACAGTTTGGTGAGAGGGGTGTGTGGCAACCTGGGAAGTGAAGAAAAGGACGACCTGATTGACGTGATAGAGCGGTCCAAGCCAGGGAGTACTCCAGAAATAAGGCGAAACAATTAGGTGAGCAATATAGTTATACCTTGTATTTGTTGGAGTGCATCGAAAGTCTGGAGAAAGCCCCTGGCTGAAACATTTGGTTACTTCGAACAGTATTATCTGTTTCTAGTTTTCTATATATATATAGAAAAGTTTTCTAGTTTTCTATACATCTTGAGTACATACAGTCCATTGAAAAATATAAATAAAATAAAATATATATATATATATATATATATTACATTACTAACTTACTTTAAACTTGTTACATAAAAAACTTGTTTTAATTTGTGAGATACAGGACATTATAGATTAATAACTCCTCGACGCGGTATCCCGTTATAATAGGTAGCTTATTTATTTTGTAAATTATTAATCTCATCAAATTCATATTTATTTGAAAACTTTCATATCTCAAGTAGGTACGCAAAATACATTCGTAATCCTTACCTACTGGATATTCATACATTTAATTTAATATTCATTCGTTCCTTCGTTATCATAAAATAAAAACCAAAAAAGCCACTTTCTATAATTTGTATTATAGAGCCTTTCATGAATTGATTTACAATTATAGGCAGAAATAAAGTTATTTGTTTTTATGAGCGAAGTTGTGAATTTGCATTATTCCTGAAAGATTAAAATAAAAATAATTATAGTGAATTAAAATAGTTGTTAGACGTGTGTATGCGTGAAGCAATTGAGCATTGCAATTAATTTGGGATAAATATAAGGTGGTACAATCGGTATTGGTAAAGTGCCTCTAGTTATTAATTTAATTAATTAATTAATTAATTAGGTAGGTGTCGTATCCATTATTATTAGGAGTGAATTGATACAAAAATGTCAAAGGCGGAAGAAAATAGAAAGTTTTTAAAAATAAAGTTATTGCAGGCAAAATTAAATTCTTATTACAATCGTATCAAGAGTTTGCATGACTATGCTTACGAAATGAGTTTAGAAAACTACAAGGAAGTTGAAAAATTTTTGGAGTTGACCTCAAATTTATCTGTCTTGAGGATGGAGTATAACAGTGAGTTTGACGAATTATGCCTTATTAAAATGGAGTTATCCGAGGAGTCAGAACCCAACACGACAGATTTAGAAGCATTTGAGAATCTATTTATCGCAGTCCAAAGCAAAGTCAACGCTCTTTCAAGACCTAGTAATTTAAATTCAAACGGATTTTCAAATAAAGCAGCTCACAGAATGAAGCTACCGCCCGTAGAGTTACCAAAATTCGATGGTAATACAAAGTCATGGCCTATGTTCTTCGAGTGTTTCAATAACATGATCCATCGGAACCCACAACTTGACAGCGGCGATAAGATATATTACCTGTGCGGTCAACTAAAGGATAAAGCATTAGAGACGATTGCGGGCATTTCACCTACGAGCGACAACTACGAGCTTATGTACGACACACTTGTTAGTAAATACCAAGATGTACGTTCTCTGGGTACGACATATCTAGAAGAAATGTTTAATTTTAAAAAAATGTTGGTTCCATCAGTAGACGGCCTAAACTCATTTGTGGCGAAATTTTCTGTGTCAGTTTCCGCATTCGAAAAATTGGAAATTCCCGATAAACTGGACTTTGTATTCTTATACCTAGCTCTTAAAAGAGTAGATAACGAAACTGCTCGCTTATTCGAGAATTCGGTTCGAGATGAAAAAATGCCATCATACCGAAGTTTCACAAAGTTTGTTGGAGAACAAGCCAAAATTCTAGAGCGGACCAGTATTTACACATCTAGTGGTAGTGGTAAAAATGCATCTACGTCGTTTGGTAAGATGCCGATACCTATTAATAGCAAACTATCATCTGGGAGAGCTACACGGGCTTTAGTCACTTCGAGTAAAGACTGTCCGTTGTGCAAAAGGTCTGATCACGACCACTTCTCTCGCTGTGCGGAGTTTTTGGATCTATCCACCAAAGAGCGTTACAATATAGTAAAGCAGAGTGAGGGTTGCGTGCTATGTTTGAGTTTTAGCCATAAGCCAAACGCATGTAACGTCAAGGGCAGTTGCAATACGTGTCTTTCAAGGACACACCATACTCTTTTACATTTTGGGAACGTTCAGCAGTCTAGCACAGCGTTGCCTGTGTCTAGCGTTAAACAAGAATTAGAAACATACGCAGACGTGTCTTCCGTTGGTGACAGCAGAGAAGGAGATGTAAATAATGCGGGAGTTTCGTTGTGTTCTCTGCAGGGTGCGGTAGCACACGACTCTGTGCGAGATTCGTCATCGTCTACTGTCTTGTTAGCCACGGCGCGTGTTAGAATTTTAGATGCGTCAGGTAAGGCTCATTTAATCCGATGTCTCGTAGATAACGGATCACAAAATCATTTTATCACCACTCAGTGCTGTAAACGATTGTCGCTAGAAACCCACACGCTTGGTTCTCCAATGTCAGTTCATGGATTTGGAGGTAGCTCCAATCGCGTAACTGGGGAAACCGAGCTTGAGTTTTCCTCTCGTTTTGATAGCAGACGACCCTATAAAATCCGTCCATTAGTAGTGGGTAGCATCACTCATGAGCTCCCGACCTCAGAAATAGACCGATCAATGTTAGGTTACCTTAAGAGAATTCCACTGGCTGATGATTCGTTCGACCGCCCTGGAGACATAGAAATGTTGATTGGTGCACAATTATTCTCGCGATTGATCCTTTCTGGACGTATCTACGGTCCACCGGGTCAGCCTGATGCTCTGCAGACTACTCTTGGTTTTATTGTTATGGGTGAAGTTCCGATAACAAGACCAGAACAAAAAAAAATGTACCTCGGTATATTTTGCAGTCACGGGCCCACGGTTAGATGAGGTAATACGTAAATTCTGGGAATTGGAGGAAATCCCGTCTTGTACTGCTGCAAGGCTGAGTCGTGAGGAACAAGAGTGTGAGCAGTTTTACAAGTCTACCACCACCAGAGATTCTACAGGTAGGTATACGGTAGCACTACCGTTTAAGTCCGATCCAACAGAACTAGGTAGTTCATTAAAACTAGCGGAGAAACGTTTTTTTTCCCTGGAAAGAAAGTTTAAAGCTTGTCCGCAGCTGCGGGAAGCTTATGATAAGGTGATCAGGGAATATTTGGAGCTAGGATATCTCGCGCCCGTAAATCCGGTACCTGGAGATGTGGGTTACGTTATTCCTCACCATGCAGTTTTGAGAGACGATAAAGTGACCACCAAGCTGAGAATGGTATTAGATGCCAGTGCTCAAACGGACAAAAAATTGTCATTGAATCAAATACTCCACGGTGGTCCGAATTTGCAAGGTGATATATTTTTGATATTGCTTAATTTTAGGCTGTTTTCGATAGCTTACTGCGCAGATGTAAAACAGATGTATTTGCAAATTAAAGTACATTCGCAGTTTCGTCAATATTTACGAATGTTGTATCGTTTTGATACAAATGATAAGTTACAAACTCTAGAGTTCGAAAGAGTTTGTTTTGGAGTGTCCGCTAGTCCTTTTTTGGCTTTGCGTACGATAAACCAGCTCTGTGAAGATGAACGCAGTAACTTCCCTTTAGCAGCAACCGTAGCTCAGCGAAATCTTTACATGGACGACATCGTTTCGTCTGAGAAGTCGTAACCGCTGCTACCAAGACTGCTCGAGAGCTTATTGAAATGTTTAAATCTGGAGGTTTTGATCTTATGAAGTGGTCAAGCAATTCTTCAGATTTGCTGTCACGAATTCCAGAAACTCATTTACACCCTCAGGTGGTTAAATTTGATGACGAGTCAGGACAGAAAATATTGGGGGTACGATGGGAGCCGCGGTTAGATGTCTTCTCATTCGATGTAACTACATGCGAAAGGAAATGCACAAAGAGGAATATACTCTCCACAGGGGCAAGACTATGGGATATTTTAGGATTTGTAGCGCCGGTAATCCTATATACTAAGCTCCTAATTCAGGAGTTGTGGAAGTCCGGCATTGATTGGGATGAAGAACCTCCTATCTCAATTATTGACAAATGGGCTAAATTTCAGCTAGAGCTGCCGTTTTCGTCTAAGATAAGCATACCACGACATGTAGGAGTAGTAATTGGCGGCGTAGTTACCTTATTAGGTTTCTCCGATGCTAGCGAAAGAGCCTATGGAGCAGCAATTTACTTACACATACAGTCGGCAAATGGTTTCGTGGTTAATCTACTTTGTGCAAAATCGCGGGTAGCACCTTTAAAGTCTGTCACACTGGCGCGTTTAGAGCTCTGTGGAGCACTTCTTCTGGCCAAATTAATCAGGTCCGTTCTGTTGACATACGAGTCGAGGTGGAAGATCGATCGTATATTTGCCTTTACAGACTCTACGGTCACTCTACATTGGATACACGGTAGTCCACACAGGTGGAAGACATTTGTAGCCAATCGAGTGGCACAAATCCAAGATAATCTAGATCCAAAATGTTTTTATCACATTGCTGGAAAAGAGAATCCCAGTGATTGTCTGTCACGCGGACTTACTCCAACTCAATTGATAGAGCATCCTTTGTGGTTCAAAGGTCCACCGTGGATTGCTCAAGAACCCACATCTTGGACAATTCAGACATTTCAGCCCACCAGCACTGACCTTCCAGAAGCCAAACCAGAGGTGGCATTAATCACACGGAATCCAGCATTGCCGATTCTGTATGAGTTATCCCAGCGAGTATCATCCTGGAACAAACTACTTCGCATAGTAGTCTATGTTCTAAGATTTGCTAGGAAACTTAAATCATATGGTCTGCCTCAGGTGGAAGATTTAACTCAGGCAGAGACAGCAGTTATTCGCTCTTTACAGGCAGTTCATTTTGCAAAAGCCATAGTAGCGGTTGAGATGGGGAAGTCTTGCGCGGGTGCTCTGCAGCGGCTGCGGCCTATAATGGTGAATGGGGTTCTACGAGTAGGAGGTAGATTAGAAAATTCAAACTTGACTTTTGACCATAAGCATCCGATTTTATTGCCAAAAAAGGATCATGTCGTCGAGCTTATCATCGACGACACCCATCGTAGAAATTGCCATACAGGTCCACATTTACTTCTTTCAATTCTGAGACAACGTTTTTGGATTTTATCCGGACGTAACATAGTGCGTTCTCGAGTTCATCTATGCAACTTCTGTTTTCGGGTTAGGCCCAAGGCATGTATCCCGCCAGTTATGGCTGATATACCGGAATGCAGGTTACAAGTTTCCAAGCCTTTTGCCCATACAGGACTAGACTATTGCGGCCCACTTAGTATAACTTTAACTCGAAAGCGTGGTGTCAGGTCTCAGAAAGCGTATATTTGCGTATTTATATGCCTCACCACAAGGGCCGTACATGTAGAGTTGGTACCGGATTTGAGTACGGATGCATTTCTAAATGCACTAAAGAGATTTTTATCTCGACGAGGACCAGTAGAAAGGCTGATGTCAGATAACGGAACCAACTTCGTAGGGGCTCGCGCTTATCTAGATGAACTTTATTCATTTTTGAGATCAAAAGATCACAAGAATCAGTGGGATAGTGAGCTATCTGCCCAACGCATTCGTTGGCAAATGATTCCACCTAATGCGCCTCACTTCGGGGGTAGTTGGGAATCAACGGTAAAGGCTTTCAAAACACATTTGTTCAGAGTTATTGGGGCTCAAATCTTGACTTACGAGGAATTATTAACAGTTCTTTGTCAGATTGAGGCTGTACTAAATTCACGGCCGTTGGGCAGAGCTCTCAGTCCAGATCCAGCGGAGCCTATAGCATTAACTCCCGCTCATTTCCTTCACACGACCCCTTTAGGTTCGTTGCCATCAGCGCAGATTTCGGAAGAACGTGAAAACTTACTTTCTCGATATTTGCTATTAGATAAGCTTGTCCAGTCTTATTGGCGCAGATGGAGTTTAGAATATTTACACACTCTACAAACTAGAGAAAAATGGTTATCGGATACCGAACCTATCAAAAAGGGTACCGTGGTGTTAATAATGCAGAATAACACGGCTGTCTTGCATTGGCCGTTAGGAGTGGTCCAGGAAACATATCCTGGTTCGGATCGGCGAACTAGAGTCGTATTAGTAAAGACCAAGTCTGGCACTCTAACACGTCCGGTGGCACGGCTTTGCCCACTGCCCTCGCAATAATAACACCTCTTACTTATAAATTATCTATTATGTCCTGTATACCTACATGTTAAATTACATATTAAATTAATAAATATTTAGCTATAAGTACTACATACATAATATAAATATAACCCATTTTATAGTGATGTTTCTCGTTGAAAGGGAACCTTTCAAGCTGGGGCTTGTGTTTGAGCCAGATTTTGGATGCATTCTAGTGATGCATTGTATTAACTGTAGAAGCGAAATCCGAAAACGATAATCGTTGTCACCCGTATTTACGGTAGCTGCATATACGATGAAGTGAGCTGTCATTCGCGTACGCGTTGAATCGGATTATTCGAGGGTAGCGCTCTCGGTTCTCTTGCGGCAGCGGTGGTTTGTTGGAATAAGTTTTTTTACACGAATGACGCATTTTACGGACGTTTTGTCGAGGAAGGGTTTCGTGTGCTTCATTTTCTCTTCTCGGTTGTTTTTGCGACGAACAGTTTGGTGAGAGGGGTGTGTGGCAACCTGGGAAGTGAAGAAAAGGACGACCTGATTGACGTGATAGAGCGGTCCAAGCCAGGGAGTACTCCAGAAATAAGGCGAAACAATTAGGTGAGCAATATAGTTATATCTTGTATTTGTTGGAATGCATCGAAAGTCTGGAGAAAGCCCCTGGCTGAAACAGAGATTTTTGGTATGGATTTTAGGATTCAGTCGAATTTGAAAATAATATTACTGTGCGCTTCGGGAGCAAGCCTCCAATATTCGTCGTTACGTAGTCATTATGGAGTGGTTTATTATTTTTGAAAACTACATAAGAAAATATCTCAAAATTAAGGCAGAAATTAAATTTAAATTTAAATATATTAATTACGGCGACTTAGGTCGAGGACTGAGATGTTTCAAAATATTTCTGTGAGAATTTTATAATAAATTTGAAGAAAATGGACGAAGAAAGATGAGAGTCGAGATTACAATGAAATGCTGTCGAGGGTGACCGCTTCATTGTGGCTGAGGGGAAATGAGGAAGCGAGGAAGGGGGGGGGGGGGGGTAGAAGAGGGGCGCTATTACTTAATGACACAGTCGCGTGATTCGCCGTCCCACTCTGTAGGCACGCGAATTTCATTTCAGGTGTTTTTGTCTCTCAATTTCTTGCGTACATATGGAGCTGTACATAATACAACGAGTCGAATTAAGTGTTCTTTATAATGCTCATATCTAGTGGCACAAATTGTACGTTTTGAGCGGAAGCGTTTCGGGGTGAATTTATAGATGAAACCGATAATTGTTTCGTGGGTCGCGTGAGTTACGGTTCGGTTCAATAAAATATCCATTTCAATAAAGAAGGCAAGTCATCGTCAAAAATAATGATATGTTTTAATGTAAATTAGACGTCAATATTATATTTCTATGGCTATGAATGTAGGGCTATCAATATTATATTTCTAGGGCATTGCCTTGCCGCGGTGCAGGGAGAAATAACGTTCCCTAATATACTAAAGTACGGGCCAAAGAAACGTTCCGATGAGGTAATAAACCGAGCTGTCAACAAGGATGCGGCTAACGTCGATATTGCTTATCGATGAATTACGGTTGCTCGATGAAACAGTATTATACATCTGCATTTATTACAGTACCGTTTGCTATATTTATTAATATTATATAATAATAAGTATTATTTTAGAATTAGAGTAATTAAATAATGACCTAATTATGTGATGTGAGTTATTAAATGAGTACTTCATAGATAACTGATTATCATAGCATAGCATACCATAGGTCATTATTAATTACTAAACAGTCATTAGTAAAATGCTATCATGGCATTTTGTAATAATGAGTCTCACATATTATGTACATTATAAAATGCTGCGCGGATAAAACATCAATACTTGCCATCAGTTGAGCAATGGAGACCATATTTTCTAACCTGGAGCTATTGAAGTTGAAGGGTGATATTAACATACATAACATTTTGTCATTTTTTGACAAACTGAAAAGTGACCCGACAAAAGTTTCGCTGCTCAATCTCAGTAATATAATAATCTGATAGATAATCTGCGAAGGTTACGACACGCATCCCTACAAGCAGATAGTAAAAGGGGAAGGGCCGGCCTAATGATTTATTGCCTCACAGGAACGTTCCTTTGGCCCGTACTATAAGGGTTTCCTCAGCAAATTCCTGTGAATCAAAAGTTCAATTCCTTTCGACCGCCGGTCCCCAATACTCTATGTTTTAGTAATTCTTTCCAACCGTTAAGAAAAAGATATTTTTTATATTTAAACTAAAAAAAGAAAACGTACATCACGAAGGAACTAAAAGCTAAATGCAAATTGAAAATAAAATACTACAGGAGTCGTTATATAAAAAGCATATCAATGACTAGAACATATTTATTAAAAATGTCAAAAGAGCTACGAAATGAAATGAAATTAGCTAAAAAACGGTATTATTCAAAATTATTAAAAACCAAATGAAACTAGACAATCATGGCAGATAATAATGAATAAATAATAAATTAAATAGGAAAAGTAAGACTATCAAAAAAAAAACACAACATTAACAATAAATGGAAACATAACTAACAATCCAGATGAAATACTTATGTGAATCTTTCAACACATGTTTTGTCTCCAGTTCAACTCGCATTATAATAATATATACCACCACCAATTAACTCTGCTTCTCAAAAATACCAACATTGACGGCTCCATATTTCTATATCCTATATCGATTGAGGAAGTAGATAAGTGCATCGAATTTCTTAAGAACATTAAGTCAGCGAGCTTAGATCACATTCCAACGTCTCTAATTAAATCACATTTGTGCACTATGTTTGACGAGCTTATTTAATTTAAGTTCTACTAACGGAGTATTTCCCGATATTTAATTTTATGAAGAAGCAAAAATTATACCTTTTATCAAAAAAGGAGAGGAAGGTAGTATAAAAAATTATGGTCCCATGGTATTATTGAATATTTTTTGTTAAATCTTAAAAAAAAAAAACAAAGTTTTTTAAAAAAAAAATTTAAAAATAGATTAAATAAATTCTCTGAAAAATTTGCGGTTCTGACAGATACGAATTTTGAAAAAAACAAATCTACACAACATGCAGTGTTATCCTCATATAAAATAGTTCAGATTAATCGCAACAAAAACAAATGTTTGCTATCTACAGGTATTTTCTGTGATTTAAGCAGAGCGTTTGATTGTGATATAATACAATTACGTGTGTTATTTTTAAGTACGTTTTTGTTTCAAATTTATTTCCGAAGCTCCGGTTATGCGATAGAGCAAAACCGGGTTTGCTATCTGACTGGAACAATTTTATTTTATTTTATCAGTTTGGTGTAGAGGCGCCAAGTTGCGTCGGCCGTCGCTTTGCAGACGTGGAAGTGAAATAACAAAAGAATGTTGAATGGTATGTTTCCGAGTGTCGGGAGCAGACCCGGGTACGGGGTATGTAGTGGGGATCAAAAGGGGGAGGTGTAGCAAAGGGGGGAGGTCCACGGTGGCTTTAAGTAATTCCTGAGCGGTGGTGCTTTACGTTTTTAATTAAATGAAAGAGACGAGTCTAAAAAATAGGTCAAGAGTAGGCAGTCGGCGGGCGAATATTATGTTCCGATTTATTGCCTCGACGTCTCGGCGTCGCGACGCTTTCCGACGCCCCCCGACACACCTTTATTTTCACATTTAAGTTGAGCGAGGTATTTCTAAGGAAATTAATACTTAAAGGGCGTTTATTGAGGAACCACTTCGAACAATTCACTCTTCTTCAATACATCAGTGCCTTCGTTGATGTTTTTATCGATTCTTACTGGAGTTACTTCTTCACGTTTTTCCTTAATATTCGTTCTCTTATTGTGACACTGCCTTTATTGAACTCTACAATAACAAACATGATGGGTGATAGCGTAGGTGATTTTCGAGACAGCAACTTTTACTCAATTTTAATAGATCATATATTCACAAATTTGATTAACTGGCAAGGTCCCTAACTAGGTAGAGCCTGTTATATGACAAATACAAGATATGAAATTTTAAATGAAGCAACATTTATTCATAAAAGTAATTTTAAGAAAAAAAATATTCAAACAAATTATTTATATTAATATATCATATAACGTATATCATTCCCTTATAACGACCTGATCTCTCCCTGTTTTCCGGAGAAACACAATATTCGTCTTCATTGTTGTTTTTAAGATAAAGTATTGCTTTGAGACAATACAACTGCCTCAAATCAAGCAATTGTGCCTCAACATACAAGTTGTCAGAAGTTATTATTATTATTATATCACAAGTTTAATATTTTAATATACTATGTTATGTCACGTTTCACTCCTATAATATTAAATAATAATTAATAAATATACAATATATGCATAAATATAAATACGAGTATATAACACATAGTATCCTACTACTATATAAACGCGAAAGTTTGTAAGAATGTATGTATGGATGTTTGTTACTATTTCACGCAAAAACTACTAACTTTACAATAATATAGCTTACACATCAGAATAACACATAGGCTATAATTTATAAATATATATAGTTTTCTATCATCACTATCACAATTTTCCATCACCACGCGGGTGAAACTGCGGGGCGCGGTTAGTTATTAACACGCTTTTATTAGGTCGACCTGTATGTAACTAACTATGTAATGGAATCTAAGGTAACTAATTTAACCATCTTCCAAGGATCGTAGCGTCACGAAAATTAGCAGCTGTATGTAGTTCTGATGACAATACAATAATATGGTACTGTCGAAGTGATCTGATGATGGAGTCGGAAGATATGAACTGGAACCTTATGATGGAACATCCTATCATAGCTGTGTTTGGACTTGTTAGAAAAGTCTTATAATGAACTTTGACCACGATTAGGTTTCAAGGTCTGATGATGAAGCTGGAAGATAGGCACTGGCATTCCATAATGGAATATCGTACCATAGCTGTGTGTATTGAATATCGCATCATAGCCCAAAAGCGTGTTTTTAGTGTTTTTTTAAAACTATTAATTTATATATGTATGCAGTTCGGAAAGTATAATATGTATTATAGGAATAGGAACATTTATTTTACAAAGGTAATACTTGTCTCTTCTGTCTCCCTTCTGCCTTCAGCGTTATTTAATTATTAATTCGGAATAATTTCAGAATATTTTTTCTTGGTTTCTGCTCTAATCTTATATCAATTTACACGTTATATTAAAAAAAAAAAATACAAGAAATCTGTAACGACATTATCCATAAGATATAATTTTTAAAAAACACGACTGCCTAAAAGTTACCAAAATAACTAAAGGCAGTCGGGGGACATATTAACATATGTTTTATAAACAAAACTGTCGCCCAACCGCAATAAAAAATCTTACCAAGAAAAAACACATTACAAAACGTGTATGTACATACATAGTTGGGATAAGAATCTACTTTTCTCCTTTAGATAAATGACGCATTGATTTTGTCATATACTTACATTCCTACATTATAATATACTCTAGTACCGATATAATGTACTTGTGAGGGACCACCCCTCACTAGACTCCAAATTGTGCGATGCGAGGTGGTGGTGTCAACTTGCGGGTTATCTCCGTATTAAAAGTCGATTTTAAATATATCAGAAGGTGTTTATTGAAAGTTAGATATTGCCTGTATGTAACGCTTCCCGAATAGGTTATGTTTTGACGCGAGGATGTTGGTGCGCGACTGAAGTTACGATGGTGTATGGATGAGGATTGTATTTGTGCTCCTAGTATCTCGTACTGGGCACGGCTCAAGTCTGTGGGATTGCAGACTGATGCATCTCGCCTCGATAAGGAAAGGAAGGAAAAGGTAACCAAGAAGCCGGGACACCGAAGTGTGCCGTCGCTGTCTTGGGGACGTGATCACTCGAGGAATGATAATTTGGTTGCTTTTTCGCCGGTTTATATAGGCCGATAAATGATGCAATCCAAAATATTCCGAGTAAAAGTATTGTTTCATCGTGCTGATTCATCGCTGCACGAGGTAAAATAATAGCTGAATTGTGTCAGTGCATTTCACTGGAAATCAATGCATTTGTTGGTTGCATGTGAAGGTACTTATGGGCCGTTACATACTCAAGAACCTTTCATTTAATTTTAATTGGAAAATACGACCACTTATTTGGTTTACTTGATCTTGTTAAGAAGATGTTCATCGATTAGAATTCCAAGGTTCTTGACAGTTTTGGTATATTTGACAATATTTCCATTTACACAAATTGACGATAATTATGAAGTATCTATTATTTGCCAGCAATAAAAAATAATTACGAATTATATGGATTTAAAATGACACCAGGAACAGTAATAAACTTACGTGTATATTTTCCTAGTGCAGTGATTACAGTTTCAATACCAGTGTAAATTAGGTTCGTAATCCCCGCCGCTTCGCAGTCGCCCGTCCTGTGAAACGTTAAACGCGTCGATGCCGTATTGCGCTTTCGCAGTGGAGTGAGTCGTTTACGGTTGGCTCGGCGGTAGTTGGCGATGGAAGCGATCCAAATCGCACACAAAGGTATTTCGCGTTGTAGTCAAAGGCGAATCACAATGGATGCAACGCCGAATGCGAGACATTGTCCGCCCGCAGTGTTTATCACCCGCCGTTGACAAAACCGCCATCCCTCCATCTCTATCCCTAATAAAACTATCCCATTCTCTCGGAAGATCTAAAGTAAGCTCGATGTGAAACTTCACTTGTGGCAATATTGTCCCGTATTTCATGGCTTAAAATGTATCCCGGTCTCGAGCAAATGCGAGTTGGACAGAATACTTATTGGGGTCATATGTAGAAACGGTGTGCGAAACGGTTACGATCCTCCCGTACAGCCGCAACAAATTGCCCGACATGAACAATGGAATGATCATGTAGATGGACGTTATCATTATCTTGCTATGCAAATGTCCTCTCTCTGTCCGTCCACTGGCTCCGCTGACCTAACCGCCCCCGCCTTTACACTGCGCTCCGCTACGCAATGTACTAACGAATCTATGTTTTAAATGAGTGTTTTTCAACCAGTGTGTCGCGACCCCCTGGGGGGGGGGGGGGGGGAAGGGGGGAGGGATCGCAAGGCTATCTAAAAATAAAAATAATATATAAAAATCTCTTTTATTATAAAATCTTAAATATTATAAAATCTTTTTTACATAATAAGTAAACATTTACAGCTTTGAAAGAGAAACATATTTCTTATGTGTTTTTACAACAAAATATTTACTGAATGCTACAGTTACAGCTGTGGAAGAGACTAAAGGGGTTCGAGAGAACTAATTTACAGTCTAAGTAAGGTCGCGTAAGAGTTTTTTTTATTACCAAAAAAGTGTCCGAACAAAAGAAGGTTGAAAAACACTGTTTTAAATTATAATTGATTAAATGACTGTATGTTCATTCTTTAATATAGGTTCTTGATATTAATAACATCATTTTTTAAACATATTATTGATACGCCACTCTCTGGTGTCGTGTTCTGTGGTGTAGTAATCGCATCGTAGCGTTGCAACTGGCCGCGCTGGTAGCATAGTAGCGATCGTAGCAGTCGTTGCGTAGCAGCTCGTCTACCAAACAATAGTTAATCTATGGTAAAAGCATACAAGTGAAATGACATGCTATCATAAAGTTTTCTAAAATTCATAAAAATAATAACGCTGATAGATATTAACAGTGCTCAATTCAATAAAATGGTGTCAGATAGAGAAAAATCAAAGTGCGCCGTCTGTATGTTAAATTAACAGGCACTACTACTGATCTAATCGATATCACTGCCGGCGTACCCTAGGCATCAGTCCTTTCCATCTTTCTCTATATTTATCATCGACATTACCAAGAAACTTTTAATCTCCTACCACTTATTCGCTGATAACCTTAAATTATATATTCACACAAAACCAGACGATATTAACTCTGCCATACTTAATATGAACTCGGCTCTTGGACTAAAAGACATGGTATTGTATTAAAAAAATACTATGATAAGGCCGTTATCGCATACATATATGGACCTCACTAAGACTACAGAACGTTTGTAAAAGACACCAACTTGCGCCACTATGACCATGTTTCGGAGTACCAAGAAAAATTGCAAAGGCTTCTGATACGGTTGGGGAGAAATTTTCACATCCTTTTGTTACTACGTAATATATTGCATAATCCTATGTCTCCGACTTACTCCAACGACGCTTTTACTAGGTTAGAATGACATGGCCTCCTACTTCGTTTTAGTCAGAATAATACCATGCGTATCCGAAATCAGAAGACCACATTTTTCTTTTACTCCGTATTCGTGTTAATATGTTATGCTTATCATATATATTTACACATTTTACGGTAATCTTACAAATACACAACAATACATGATAGACGATTAGCGAACCCAATTTACAAAAAACTAATTTATTATCCTACCAAAATTTCACAACACTTGCGTGAACAATTTATAATGGAAATAGCATGAACACTTTAATTATAATTAAGTGGAAAAATCGTGCATATAAAGCAATCGTGTGTATAAATGTTATATGAATGATTCGGTATTTTTGTTAATAATACATCACATGATATTATAATAAATTATAAGGATATGGTACAACATAATAGTCATATAATAGATTAGGATGGCAGTTAGTTAAATTTTAAGAGGTAGAAGAATGAATTTTATCAAATGTTAAGTGCATGGAATCATTAAATATGTGTAAATTTTATATATGGTAATAAAAATACGACTTATTCTGGAAAGAGGTATATACAGTTGGATATTGGAAGCAACAACAGAAAACGTATGGGACCTGCTTCTTCCAATTAAAGGCGCTCTCTTGTTTTACACTTTTAAGCAATCATTGAAAAGGCTCTACTTTTCATAAAAATATAAATTTTAAAAAAATCTCCCCTTTTCACTAGCTCTTCCTGATACTGGATACAACTGTTGCTTTAAATATCAAATTTTTGCTTAGTTAAAGTTTATAATATCTAATAGTGCACTGGTTTTCTGCCACTTCTTGTCGCATTATTATATATGTTGACTGGGGGATATTGTTTAGCCATAGCAATTAGACTAAAATTGTAGGGGAGACCGGGGCCGTTAGGCATACGGGTAGGTTGGCGCAACTCAAATACCTCACAAGGTAACATTTTGATAATAATATACCTGGCCTATATCGCACCATTCAACGGTGTTATATCGGCCCATGTCAGGGTATGGAATGTGGATAGCTGCCTGCAATGATATTAGCAATTTTGCATTTTACGGCGTTGAAATAAATGTTGTTATTGCCATTTCCAGCATCCTCTGCTTGATTTATATTATATTGTAGTCAATGCCAATCAGAAATAATATATACTAGAGATGACTGTTATTCGCGCCATTTGTAATGTGCTAAGGGTATTAGAAATTACAATGCACTTTTGGTATGGATTAGCGCATGCTTGTCAGCGTTAGTTTGCGCAGGCGACTATCTATACTAAACAAAACTACATGCATAGTAAGGTGGATATATCATTATCAAAAGTCAACGGGAGAAAGCAAAAACGATACGCCGCAATTTCAACCGAATTATAATCCGAAATTCCTCAGAACTGCAGATTGTAAATAATTCTTGCAAAGTAGATGATAAGAATTGTCACTAAGTTTAAAATAACAAAAATATTGTTTTTTTTTACATTTTGTTACTCTCATAGTGAAATAAGTTTCCAGTTTTTTTTTTTCAATTTAATTTACAAGTTGTTCGAACTTAAAAACTTTTGTATTTACCGACCCCATAGGCTGGTCCATACAACCCCGGCCACGGGGTAAATTGACTTACTCGACATGGTTTACAAAAAAATGAATTACAGGTAAATATACAACAATGGTATTGATGCCAATACCATCGTTCCGGTGCTGGTAAGAACATTTTTTTAGTTGTGTCAATCTCGGGGGAAAGAAATAATTTATATACATCCATTTATATTATAAATGTATACTATTTAATTTCTTTTAATATAATTACTTCTACCGCTGCTATTATAAAATGTAAATATGTATCTAACTTTTTAGTTTAATTTAGTAACTGTATAACTTTTATTATTTAAAAAGTGTTAGTCGTATGATTACGTTGTCAGAAAACCGCTTGCTGCGAACCCCTGAAGTCCTTAATCACTAGTCAATCAGTTCAGTTGCGTTCAATACGAAACTATCTGCCTACTGCATTATGGATAGCAATATTTACAGTGAAACGAGCTGAACTCATATGAATACGATGCGACAATCACCTCTATATTGCAAAAGAGGGGATTCGCACTTGTAGATTTTATTCTGCGGTTTAGACAATTGTTTAAAATAAAAAAAATAACAAAATAATAAAATAAAAATTTATTAATAATGATTATAAATTAAAATAATTAAAAAAATATATGTTAGATCTTTCCTTGACACAACCGTGGCACTCTAGTGTGACTCAGAAGTGAGCTCGCCCTAACACAGGGGTGCCTAGCAAGGCGGGCTCGGCTGCTCTTTGCTTAGCATAATAGAAAGATTATCATGTAACCTGGGCTCAGACAGATGTATCATCTATATAATAAAAATGAGTCGGGTTTTATGTATGTTACCTAATAACTCACGAGCGCCTGGCCCGATTTGAACGATTCTTTTTTTGTTTTGTTCGTAATCATTTCGGTGTTGCTATAGGATATAAAAAAATTGGAAAATCTCTCGGAAAAGTGAGAAAAATGAGAAAAACCAAAAATTATTTTAGTGCCGAGCTTGATCATAGATGGCGTTGTTTGACAAGAATAAGAATACGAAAAATTCGAAAATCAAGATGGCGGCTCGGCGCGAAAACTGACATTTGACAGTTAAGTTGAATTTTTTCATAGCGTTTTCGTGATTCTGAAGATAAATCAACTGAATTAACTTAATTTGTGTAATTCGTGAATGTTTTTCCAGGTTTAGCACAGTTATAATTTTTCACAGTTATACCCTTGCGCAGACGCTCCAATCTCAGCAAATTGACCGCTCCAGCAAGACGACAAGACGACAAAGAGACAGGAGGAACTGAAAGCGATGAGCATCGCCAAGAATTGAATGAAGCGGCACGGATCCGTAATGTTGCAGTGCGAAGACGATTGAATTTGAGACAAAACACATACAGAGAGGCATTCTAAATATTATAATCTGGCGATACAATACAGCGATTATAAATGAGTGCAAATTGGAGAAATGGATCATTTCTGCCAATATTGCAATGCCTTGAAGTAACGCCACGAACCACTCGGTTTGTGTAGCGCAGGGAGTAAAATAAGACTGACATTATTGGTTCCACCACCAGAACCATTTCTATATAAAAACATTAATAACTGGCAGAAAAAATAACATTTTGACGCTGACAGTTAAAATTATCCAAATTTGAATCTACAAGCCGTGGTCAAATTTCGATCTACGAGTATGTTTCACGATAAAATTACGACTCAAACCAATTATTACATTATTCGTATTTTTCATTTGTGACATATTTAAAAACTTATTAATAAATAAATAAACGTTGTAAAATAAATATACTTCATATTTCCTTGCTGAGCGCTATTTATTAATAAATTGCACCCGTGCGAAGCCGGGGCGGCGGATCGCTAGTGTATATATAACTTTAACAGCATACGACGGCATTGTCTAACTTGTCATTTCATTTTCTGTTGTGCTCATGAATTTGAATGTATATGTATATGTAAATAAAATAAAATAAAAATAAATACATATATCTTCATTGATCCAGCTTAATATAATGTTAATAATAATGATACATAATATGTTACTGTATAATCATATGTATAATCAAATATTAAGCTGGATCTATAAGGATTCCTGTATATAATCATTTTCCCCAGAGTTTGACACAACATTTTAAAAAGATATATTGAAATTGCTCCTACCATTACTGCCCCCCCCCCCCCTCCCTCAATAAAATGTGTTACTCTACAATAAATACATTTTTCATTTAATTTCATATTATATAAGCAAATATTTAAGGTTGTACCTACTGATATTTTCCTTCTAGCTACATTTCTGGTGAGAACGGAGTGTAGCAGCTGGAGAGAGCGGGTCGCGCGTGAAGGGCTCACTCGCGTCGCGCTTGCTCATATCGCCGGACAGCCAGTTTAATTGGAATGTTATCTTCACGAATGCATTTTTATTTTTCATCTCGTACCAACTAGACAACCCTCGTTTCATTTTCATGTCTAACCTGTCGTGTCAGATTTTCAATAAACAGCCCGGTGGTGAATGAATGAATAACATATGTGAGCGCGGTGGGCGGCGCGGCGCGGCGGTGACTGCGGGCCCTGATACGGCTTAATTACACGTGTACTAATTAACATTATCGGCAATTGGCGATACGTAGAGTGACGTAATCAGGGGCGTTATACTCGTAGCAGTGGCAGATAGTGCGCTCTCGCAGTAATTGGATTTGATTATTAACCTGGAATGATATACAAATTACAGGCCGCGTCGCACGATTAGTAATAACGACCGAGCCGCCTGAACAGCCTCCGCCGCGCCGCACCCGACCGCTGCTAATAATATTAATGATGAAATGAATTAACCGCACTAATAAATACGACATAATGCATACATAACGAATAATAAATCAATACGTTGTTTTCGGAATATCTAATGATACATAGGTCGTAGACTTCTATTTAAAGGAGAGCAGCCCCGTGATTCTGAAGTGGCGGTAAGTTACGTTAACGCGACACGATTTTTTTTTTTTAAATACTTTATTCATTTTGTTGTTTGTACATTTAGCCCCATTGTTATCAATGTTATAAGTAACTCGGAAAAATTGAACACCGAAATGCAGCTAATGCTCAGTGCCCACCTAACTAGGACTTAAATGTCCCGTATCTAGGCGGGTCAGAGTAAATAATTGAAATAAGTAAAACAACTTACATACGTAACAATTAGCCTAATTAAAGTAAAAAACTTTTTATTTTTATATTCAATGAATGTACTTAATTAATATTGAATAATATATCAGAATAAATAAATAACACTATAATGCAAATCAAAATACTAAATTTGTAAGAATAATACAATGTAAGTAATACAATATGACAAATAGACATATACGTAAATACGATTTTAATAAATAATAAATGCTATGTGGTATAAACATATTTTTAATTCAATAAAATATATAAATACAATTTTAAAAGCAGTGCTTAAAAATATATGAAAAATAAACATAAAAATATGATACAATTAATATATGCATAATAATTTTTATAAATATACAATATTATTTTTAAATTAACCATTATACATACGCTTTACAAACCAAGTTTTCAGATTTAGACCTTCCTAATTCAAATAACCAGTTATTACGACATTGAATTCGATAAAATCTTCGAATCGATGACATGACTGATTCTGTCTCAGAATCACCAGCTAATCTCGGAACTCGATACTTGCCACGTGATTCCCACCCCAATGTCTGGTTGGTGTCGGCCGTTTAGCAATGACTGGCGTATGCTCAATTCGAATCGGGCTCTGAGGAAACAGCTCCCTTTATATTACTCCGGGAAATGAGATAATTTCGATTAAATTTTACAAAAGTTTCAATACCCATTCCATCTTTTCTATTTGTTAGTCGTTATTAAAGTCGACTAAAATAGGTTTGATTGAACAAAATGTTTAGTTACCAAAGATGCAATGCAAAGAAAACAGCGTAGAAAATACTGATAAAAGGGCAAAATTAACAGGAAGCATTACACACTCAGATCTCAGATTGACCACTCAGATCAGAACACTCAGATCTCAGAACACTCAGATCGACCTTCATTCAAAAAATTCCCACCTGCCGGAATACCCTTCCTGTTATCTGATCCAAGCGTGTTTTTCGGAAGTAACTATTTTGTATAACATACTATAATAAATCAATTCACCTACAAAATCTAAATGAATGAATATTCAAATTTTCACCGGTGGATATTGTAGAATAGCTACAAAATGTTTTTTTTTATGTTTCTACGTAAACAAAAATTGCAAAATACAATTTTCAACCCCTATTAGACAGAGAAAAAAACTGATATAGGTGCCAGCGATACGATTATTATAATTTCCAGAATGAAGTCTGTCTGCGTCTGTGTGTGTGTTTGTGGTTTTTGTGTGTGTGTGTGTGTGTGTATTCCTCCACAATAGCGCTCAAAGGCTCCATTCGGATGAGCTGAACTTCGATATGCAGGCATCATTTGGTCATGGCAAGAGGTGAAAAGACTGTGGTTGAAATCGATTCACCAGCAGGAGCGCTAGTCATAATCATAATCATAATCATCATAATCATAATTTATTTTTCAAAAAAGACTAGATATCTACAACAAAGATACCTAATCTGGTGAAATCGTTAAGAAAAAATACATATTAGATAAATTACATATTAGTTGAATTTCAAAATAAAAAACCATAGTAGAAATATAAATAGTGGCAATAGTGTCAAATTAAAAACATAAAAAAAATAAAATAAAAAATATACGCATAAAAAAAACAAATAATTAAAAACAAAACAAAAAAATATATATAAAAAGAAATGTTAAATGATCCATTAATTAAATTCCAACATAATTTGGAAATAATACCGTTTCAAAAGTCAACTTAACAACAGTCATACTTCAATCTCGAAATATTGAACTTAGAGACTTAAAATTCGGTACAATTTGATTTTTAATGCGCGTTTGAAAGTTAAATTTTCATTGCAGGAATTTTCGCACACTGCCTATCGACTTTATTTATGAAATGAATATTCAGATGAAATAAGTCCCTAGCTACTTACCGAGAAAGTCTTGGGGTGACACAACCGTTTTTATAAAGTATTTTTATAGCGGTGGGAAGAGCACGGGAGAAATGTGGGCAGCGGTGGGCTGCGGGTAATAGATTGAAACGATATTTCAATGATGTTGCTCAACAGGATAGACTTTCGCGCTCTGGGTTGACAGGCCGCTGGCTGACATACTAAGGCCATGTTCACATAGTTGATTCCGTTATTGTACGGGTAGCCAGAATTATGCGGATTAGGTGCAGTGATAAGAAATATCAGAATCTGAATGTAATATTTTATTCGATGTAAATATATTGTGAACATATTATGCTGAAAGTCAAATGAAAGTAATGGTTAACTATACGTTATATACCATTTTTTCCGCCGGATCGTGTGAGTTATTACAGCAGAAAAATCCGCTAAAGAAAAGCAGATGCCACTTCTTTTAGTACTTTTATTGTGAAAAGACGATTTCAAATAAAACAATTCGATACACTTTGAATTATTTAAAATATATATTTTCACTTAGGACCGTATGTCTTATGTCTAGTGGACCTCGATAATGTTTTTAATTTTAGTTTACTAGTCAAGTTATTAAACTTTTAAATCAACTTGAATTATCAAGTTGACAATTTGGTTTTATATGACATTATTTAACGTGATTATTGAAGTGATTATTTATTATCCTGCAGTATTTTAATATTAAATATAAATTTGTGTTGTCTTCTTATTCTCCATTTCAATTTATAAAACTCTCTATTTGTAATTATTAAAATATCTTGAAACCCTTTTTAGTACGAGATAGCTAAATTATTTTAACTGAAATTTTTTCTCACTGATACATGGCGTACCGGACAGTCGGGCATTTTTTCAAGGAGTAACAAAATAAACAGTCTTTTTTACATTGATAGTTGTTTTTATGTAAACCAGAAATATTATCATCTGCATTATTTTTTAGTTATGCGGTGGTTACCGAGAAATAAATCATTTTTATTTCTATTGTACGATATTCATTTTTATTTTTCTCGGTAACGAAAGTTCACATCAAAAAAAAGTTGCAGTATATGTTAAACTCAGTTTTTCGTTTGGAATAATCTCCTCTAAATAAAAGTATTTTAATATACACATCGCACCTCCGAACGAATACAGTAATAGCTTGAAAAATTCCAGTTCCATCGTAATCCTTTTACACTCCCAATAAGAGTTATAACTGTTAATTCAGTAATTCGTCAATAGTGAAGTAAAAGTTATGACTCTTTTTAAAAAAGCGTAAAATGAGAAATGGCGATATTTTTTATAAAGAAACACCATAATAGGAATTTTTCAAGTTATTACTGATCGGAGGTGCGACATAATAACACCCCATATATGTACGGGTATGTAAACTTAGATATATTCCAGCTTTTTTAGAAATTTATTAGTATTTTAATAAATATGATCTTCCCCTCAATTGCGATTTTTTTCTACTGTTGAAAATACGCGCATATTCGATAATAATCACTTCATCCCGGTACATTTAGCAAGCGCCCGGGTGCCAAAGTGTATGCGCATGAGGTAGCCGACACAATATACAGCAGGAAAAGTTCAGCAGTCGCGCCGCTCCGCGCTGGAAGGATGCACTGGGAAATATTTCCATATCCAAACGCTGCAGCGACTGGTGCTTTTTACCGAAGTTATAGAGATATACATGATTATTATTGTTCTTATTTATAGACTCCCACTACAGACTTGTCAACGATAAACAAGCTGCTACTGACGGCTGAATAATTCGACATGTCGTTTGTTTTGGAAAAAATCTTGTGGAGGCCATCTCGGTCAGAGGTGTCATATATTTTATATAATAGTTGTCTGGAGTATTACTGAGCTTTTCTGAAACTTAAACTTACATTTTCCTTTTCGATTTTTTCGTTTCCTGAATTCGAAAGCTATAGGTATAGGTGAACAGGAATACCGAGTTGTATTAATGTCATCGAATCAGACACAGGGATAACTCGTAAGGTTGGAAATTTAAAGGTAATAAAATCTGTAATGGCTATATAGACGTATTTAACACGTCATCCATCTCTCTAAAAATGCAATGCCTAATGACGGTGGTGACATGTCATTTTAATTGCAGTATAATACTAGTTATAATATGTATTCATGAATATATTTAAATGACGTGAATACATAATAATAAAAAAATAAAAAGAACATCATTTTTCTTATCATAAATTATATGCTATATTATGTATAATATATAATAATATTTTACTATGTTATACTCTATTATAGTAGTAGACTCTATTATTAGTATACATAAGTGTGCTCATTTTAACCGCCCTACCTATACGATCGTACGTGATACTTCCGATATATTATCGCCCTAACAGTGGCGGCGCTAGACGTCGGCGAAATTAGGTTCGCGAGGCCTTTTTTATTTCGCAGTCAAAAAGATAACGTTAGATTACAAAAGCCGAATGATAGTGAAACAGAGCGACCGGCAGTTTGGCTTTACCCGCGGGAGGTCCACTGAGGATGCCATCCTATTTGCGAAGGAATGGGTTCGCGCGTTTGACGGACAATACGTCGTCGGGGTTTTCCTCGACATCTCGGGTGCCTTCGACAACGCTTGGTGGCCGATGATTGTGAGCAAGCTTCGTCTCAGACAGTGCCCGAACAATATCCTTAGCATAATCCGAAGCTATTTTTCAGACAGGTCCGTTATTATTAAGTATGGGCCCTCGTCAGCAAGCAAGGTTCCTTCTATGGGGTGTCCGCAAGGGTCGGTGTTGGGTCCCTGTCTGTGGAATATTCTTTTTGACGATATGCTCGGGCTGCCATACCCGGAGGGCTGCACCGTCAGCGCATACGCTGACGACGTCCTCCTCCTGGTGGGCGGCAAGAGTCGTGCCGAGGTTGAGAGAAGGGCGGCCTGTTCGATTGACCTGATTCTCGATTGGGGAAATCGCAACAGGCTTTCTTTCTCTCCAGCCAAGTCGCAAGCCTTATTGTTAAAGGGGCGTCTCCAGCGTAAACCACTTATCCGGGTTGGAGGACGTCCTGTGGCTTTTCCGCAGTCCGTTCGCTACCTGGGGGTCTCGTTGTCGGCGTCCCTGTCGCATCTTTTACACGCGAAAACCGTGGCTACGAAATCGCGAAATCTTTTCCTCGCCATTCGTCGCTCCAGCAGGGCCGAGTGGGGCATCCGCTCCCCGGCCATCAGACTGCTCTACAAGGGTGTTTTTGTCCCGCAGGTGGCTTATGCCGCGCGTGCTTGGGCGTGGCCATCCATATCGGAGGCCATGCGCGTTGTCCTGCTGCGTGGCCAGCGTCTCCCGCTTGTGGCGATTACTGGAGCGTACCGGACGACCTCTACTCTCGCTCTTCCCGTCCTCGCTGGAGTTTTGCCGATCGATCTGGAGGTTCTGGAGCGGGCAGCCGTGTCATGGATTCGACGAGGGGTGCCGGTAGACTACTTTAGTCTGTCGGTGGACCCGGCGTCCTCCACGTTGGTGGGCTGGTCCCGTCGTATTCGGGCGGAGAGTCTGCGCGTCTGGCAGGAGCGGTGGGACGGCGGCGGCACGGGCCGCCTTACCCATAGTTTCTTTCCGTCGGTGTCCGAGCGGATGAAAAACGAGGATTTTCTGCGGCTTGACCACCATATCACTCAGCTCATTGGGGGTCACGGTGAGTTCAAAGCCAAGTTATTTGACCTTGGACTCAACGACGATCCCTGGTGCTCGTGTGGCACTGGTCGCCAGACGGCCGAACACATCGTTTGGACATGCCCCAAGCTCGACGCCGCACGGGCGGAAATGTTGTTTGTGGTTGGTTCGTGCGTCGGCAGTCTGCCGGTTTGGTATGCGGACTTGGTAAGTTGTAGGGTTTGCTTTGCTGCGTTTCGCGAGTTTGTGGATCACTGGGTGTCCCTCTGGGAGGATCTCAGGCAGAGGGGCTATCCTCCTCCGGGGGAGGGCCCCCCCTCTTAGCGGTGCGAGCCGTGGGCTGCTTCATCATCCGAAGTCGCCCGTACTGTATCGTCCCTAATCGCCCCTGTGGGTGCGTGCCCTTTCACAGGATCCCGGTCGTCGACGTCTCCGACGGCGCCCCTGCCGTTTGCTCCCCGTTTTTATTTATTTATTATTTTTTTTCGACACGCCTCATGGAGCATACCTTCCACCGCCTCATCATTGGAATAAAAAATAATATATTATACTAAATAAATAAAAAAAAAATATATGTTACCGCTTAGTCGCCTAGTTTAGTTTAGTAATTAAGTAGTAATTGTAAACATTTTGAAGTATAAATAAACGGTTTACGGGGTGCCGGCGGGGGCTGAAGCCCGGAGAATCCTTCCTAAGGTCTCCGTTCGCTCACCCCTCACGCGCTACCCTTCCGGCACGCGTGAGGTTGTCGTTGCATGACATCCTGGGCAGATAAAACGACCCACGTCGTTAGAACTGCCCGGGTGGTGGGCGGGGTTTTCAACCCTCGCCTGTCACCGCGTAAATATTAAATGATAGTGAAACTAATGTATGACTAAACGAGTTTTATTGCTAATCAAATGATGGTAAAAATTACACAAATAGAAATTAAAATAGACGAACTTTTCGGCTTTTGGCCTCACTGAACTTTTTCAGGATTATGTCATAGCTAATACTAGCCGCTATTTCAGCTTCAATTGATAGAATTGATAACGCAGATAGTCTCTCTTGGGTCATCGTGCTTCTCAAGTAGGTCTTAATCAATTTTAACTTTGAGAAGCTTCTCTCAGCGGAAGCTGTACTGACGGGAACTGTGAGCATGATTCTAATTGCTATGTAAGCATTTGGATATATTTCTTCCAAATTATTTTCTAAAATGTACTGAATGAGTTGTTTCGCGTCGTTGAGTCAAGTGAATTCGCTTTTAAAAGCTGTAGCTCTTCATATAGCTCGAAAGGCTGTATGTCACTATTTTCGCCGTTGCCTTCCCGCAGTATTGTACCTAAATCATTACAATGCTTGAGAAGGTCCTCTTTTGATATCGATTTCAAATAACTGATATCATAAATAAAACCAAATTGTTCAAAATATTCATTGAGCGCTTTAAATCGACATTCGGTGTAGACTATAATAGCATCTATCATTGTGTTAAAAAAGTTAACTCTGTAATGCATTTCAAAAGATTGAATAGGTCCATCAATATGTTCATAATCGAACATTCGTTTTTTCCTGGCTGTTCTTTTTTCTTTAAATTGACACTGAATTTCGAAAGTACTTTTCTCCACAAACAATCGAGCTTGTGCAACACTATTGTCAAATCCTGTATTACGGAATTCTTGAATCCTGCTACAAAATGAACGTAAAGTATCGATAGCGACTTTCAAGTTGACTTGAACCGATTGCCATAGGTTACTTATATTGTTCACACGTAGTAAAACCTCGTAACACACGTGTATTGCAACAATAAACTCAAAAGTTAACATTTCGTTCAAGACTGCTTCACAGTCGCTTAGAGTTTCAGAATCATCACTTTTATTTTTCAGGTCATCCACGCATTCGATAACATCATCAAATTGCAAAAATATTGCTTTTACTGCTCCGATTCTACTCTCCCATCGTGTTTCAGACAGCGGTTATAATGTCAATTTTAATTTAGTTTTTACAATATCCCAACGCTTACTTGACTTTGAAAAGAGCACATAGATTTTATTGATGAAGCCGAAACATGTTTTGGCTGTTGTAGAAGAGTTAGCTGCATCAATCAAAAGCAAATTCCAACTGTGGCATCCGCACGGCGCGAAGAATACTCTTGGATTTATATTGAGCATTCTTGTTCTGACACCTTTATTAATACCCACCATATTGGCGCCGTTATCATATCCCTGTCCTCGACAGTTTTGGATATTTAGACCATTTCTTTCCAGTTCTTGTAATATTGACTTAGTTAAATACTCTCCTATTGTTTCTGCGACGGCAATAAACCCAACAAAATGTTCCTCTATTGCCCCAGTTGAGGAATTGCAAAATCTTAATATTATTGACATTTGTTCAACACGGCTGACATTCCTGGTACAATCGAGCAAGAAGGCGTAGAGTATTTTGCTTGTTTAACTCTGTGTATAATTTCGTCATAACTGATTTAGACATTAATGCAATTAATTCATTTTGGACGTCGTGGCTCAGATAATGTTGAGTAAGTTGCTTTTCATAAATACGTTGCATGTGCTCCCGTAGTGTCAGATCATATTTGGATAACAACTTAAATAAATCAATAAAATTACCACTGTTTCTGCTATCGTTCAATTTAAGAGATTCTCGGTGAGCTCTAAATGCCAGATTGTGTGAGGCTAAATAGTTTATTATGTCAATCATTCTTTTAAACAAATTATGCCAATACTTTTGCGATTCCCTAATCAATCTTTCGTTATCCTTATCTATTGTTTTTCCCTGTTTGATTCCTTTATAGAATTCCATCCATTTAATCATGCACTCCATGTGTCCTTGACTTTGTTCATGTCTTTGCAATATCCGACTCAAATCTTTCCAGTCACAACATCCTTCTTTTACCATCTGTGTCTGCAAATGTGAAAAAAGTCTACATGGAAAGCAATAAACTTTATCTTGAAATATGGAGTAAACTAACCATCTGCGATGTTGCGTTTCTCCGTTACTTAATTTTCGAGTAAAATTAAATTGAGAAAAATGTCTTTTATTTGCGTCTTTTGGGTAACTTTCATCAGATTTCTCTAGATCTTGATGATTGGGTCCGTTTTGAATTAAGTCATGACGCTGCAAATCATTTACTGGAAATACTCACTTCCCCGGATCTAAGTCTATAAATGACTCTTTTAAATTAACTGCTTGCTCTTGATTTCCCGAGTCACACATCCTCTCAATTTCTAACTCTTCATTGGGTTCAGACATTTGGATCACAGCAGATTCGCCCGATGTTGATGGTAAAGAAGCTGTATCAGAAATTTGAGTAAAAGATTTATTTGACTCTGAAGCTGGTTCAGAAACTAAAGTTTCATCAGATGACTCTGACTCTGAAGCTGTGACACTTGTAGTCCTTGAAGGTTTCTTAAGAAATTTCATCATACTGGAACTCAGAGCTTGGTTGGATATAACCGTTTCAGCTTTTCTTTTTCTTTTTGATGCACCGGATTCACATATCCTCCCTACATCTCTGTCTCTGGTGGGTCCTCCAGTCATGATGACCTAAAAATATTTTTTGTTAAAGTTTGGTAAGTACAGTACTTAAACTAAACTTGAACTCAATGTATACTGATTATAAGAGGTAAGTGTGTTCATCAATAATCATCCAGAATATTTAATTTTCTCCAGTCACTAATTTATTAAGCTAAGAAGTGTATTTTGTTAAATATATAATTGCTACTAATTGTAAAATAATTTTCTCTATACTATTAGCAAGGTCTTTTTCTCATAGGCATCTGTAGAGCGGGGGCTGGGTCATGTAATCTTAGAAAAATTATTTTATTAGATGCTTTCAAAATAGGCTCAGTAGCTTCAGAGTTAAATAATACGAAACGAGATCTGCCGATCTGTCATTTTTTATAGCAGATGCCCAAGCCCCCCATGATAAACAACCCTATAGATACGCCAATAGTTTTTATGGAAAATTGATATAATTTATTGAACCTAGATTATTTTGTATTGAAAGAATACCGTACGAGACGTATGGAAAAAAAGAACTCGGTGAAAATAATATAGTTACCTATTAAGAATTTGGACGCCTGCAAAAAAAAACATACTCGAAAAGTGAAAATTTTCTATGTTCTCCGGTGAGAAAAAAAAACACTACACAGGTTTAAAACAAGGTAACTCTACTTTTTTATTTCGGTTTGTACAGAGAAATACATTGTATTTATTTACGACTTATAAAAGATATATACCTATCGATTTCGATAAAATCATTTCGTTAAAGTCGTTATTTGACTTACCTTAGAAATATGAAATAAATCACAATCTAAATTAACACTTTTATCCACTAGAACGCCACCGGGCTAATGATAATGACTTTACAACACAATAAAAAGAAACTTTGTGGATGCGAGTCTAGTTCTATTCACAGAATGAATGATTGTTTACGTTACGCTCACAGAAGAATGAAATACAAATAATTATACGACACGGGGATTCCCCGTCCCGAGACTCGAGCGCGAACTTTCATAGTGTTGCCAGAGGACTCTGGATAATACCCCTAAAGTACTACTCACTCACTTTACTCACGCAAGAGTATGAAAATAAATAAGAATAAATAAATAAATTTTAAATAATTTTTAAAACTTTTGCGAGGCCCCCTCAGGTGCGAGGCCGTCGGCGGTCGCCGACGTCGCCGACGCCTAGCGCCGCCACTGGCCCTAACGCAACAAGCCGTATCACGTACGTTCGAGTACAGAAACAAAAAACAATAAAAAAACACGAAACCCACAAAACGTAAATTCACGTAGTACGTAGTATTGGTATTTCCGTAGCAACCGTAAGGACAATGTTGATACATTTAATCGAGTAATGGAATTTCAACAAAACTGCTTGTAAATCAGCAAAATAACTTTTTTTTTAAATTTATTATTATTCAGGAAACATACAGCTATTTCAAAACAATACATAAAAAAATATTAAATTTCAAAGACAAATCCAATTACATGTTTCCACTTGAACATTTTTATTTGAAGAATAAACACACATGTCGGAGATAGGAAGGGAGGAGTTATAATATGTAAATAAATTTAATTTGAATACACATTGCAGAATATAGTAATTACATACATGCGATTTAATTATATAATATTTTGATAAAAATACACAGAATAAAAAATTACATATAAACGCAATTTATAACGGTCGTCAAGCCAATTTTGATGATGTTTTAAATTATTTGCAATATAAAGATTACAAAATATGCTAAACAATACAAAACAAAAACACATAATGAATTTTAAATTAAGAATTAAGATTGCTATGTGTATGTAGGTGTTGGTGTGTGTTTGTGTGATGGACAGCATATTTGTGTGTGTGTATGTGAGGGTGTGTGAGGGTGTGTACGTGTATGTAACTGTAGTGTGTATGTGCATGTGTGTGCTTATAAATGCATGTGTAAATGCGGAATGCTAACTTAATCCGATCTGATCTCCAGCTTTTCACGCACCTCCTTAACAATACGATTGAAGTATGAAGAGTTTGTTTTTTTGTTTGAACGCGCTAATCTCTGGAACTACCAGTCGGATTTGAAACATTCTTTATGCATTTGATAGCTCAATTCTATAAAAAGGTTATAGGGTATTTAACATCACGTTACGATCCTTAGGAGCCGAGAAAAGAACGCTGAGCGAAAATAAAGTATTAGAGCGTTCTGGCGATGCGACGCGGTGGGTCGGGGGCCGAAGGCGGCCGCCTGACGAGAACCGAGCATAACCGAGAAGAGCCGAACTGTGCATGCCTTATCTAGACCAAGTTACGATATATACTAAAACCAGTACATAGTAATACCACTCGAAAATATCACAAAATTTATTGTCTATGACGAAGTACTCTAAAGTATATATAAATAATCCGATTTTTTTAAAATTAAACGGTGAGTGAAACCGCAAAGCACAGCTAGTTCTGTATAAAACCGAAATAACCAAATGGATGAATAATAATAAGTGTATAATCCTGTACCAAACTCCTAATTCCAAATCCCACAGTGCCGACAAATTATTACGTGTGTTCGCGTCGTCATAAAGGACACACACACACACACACTCATAAGCGAGTTGAACACCGCGCGGTCGCTTTGTTCGTTCGAGTTGAGTCCTACCGCCGTCGCATTATTGGATTTGAATTAGTTTTTTCGTTTTCATGTTGTTTTTTTGTTCTAAATCCGAATAAAAAATAAGATCTGTCAAACAGCCATTGTGTAAGAGAGTGTGTTTTTTTCTGCTACAATTAAAGGTGTTGTGTGATAAACAACGTTTCATGTTTCTTTTTGCTCGACCACTGATAATCTCTAAAAGGTTATGGGCCCAGTGGCTGATGTCGAGTAAAACCATAGCCTAAGATAGAGAAGGCAATGGTAAAACTGAACAGTTAAATTGTAAATAAAAAGAAACAAAAGTAATTTCTACGAAAGCCGAGCCGCTCTGTGGCTCTGTCATCCATCACAGATTTAACAGCACAAACTACAAATTGTGGAAATTAATATGCTGTGATGAAGTCGCGAGCTCTGACGGACGTCATGAAAGGAAAAGTTCCTGATACAAATGAGGCCATGACAGTGAAAGAGCAATACGAGCTAAACGATGGCAAAGCAATGGCCATCCTGATTTCATCAGTGGATACCGAGCAGGCAAATCACATTCTGATGTGCAAAACAGCGAAAGAAATTGCAGATAAATTGGCCAGTTTGTACGAAAAACGGAGCGAAGTGTGCATCATGTGCCTCTATGAGGAGTATTTTTGATTAAAAATGGTTGAGGATGAACCGGTCGCTGCATATGTATCAAGAGTGAACAGAATGGCACATGAAATTGAAGACCAAGGCGAAAAATTGTCCGATAACATCAAAATGGTGCGCATCATCAGTGGCTTGACGCCCATGTTTGATATTTTATAACCGTTTGGTACAATATCAAAGAGGGCCGAACCCTGGAGAGTTTGCACAGTCGCTTGCAGCTGGAAGAAGACCAAATAAGCAAAACCGATGATGTGCAATTGGATGCTGCATTCAGTGCGAAGTTCAAGTCGAAGAAACAGCAAGCCAGCAAGAAGACGCCATCGTCAATCGAGGAGTTAAAAAAAACAAAGTGCAACAAATGTCATGAATTCGGGCATTCGAAGAAAGAATGTATGAAGAAAGAATGAAAGAACGTTGTGTGGCTGCAACGACATTTGAACAATGTGCAGTACGTTCCTGAGCTGAAGCAAAATTTATTTTGAACTGCATCCGCTACATCGAAAGGTTTCCAAATGGTCATCACCCGTGATAACTGCAAATTGATGGATGCTGGTGGTGTTGTGTATGCTGTTGGTGTAAAAGATGACAGCAAACAATTGAGAATGATATTTCGGCAGCGACTGAATGAGCATGCGAATTCTGCGACCATCACGCTTGAGCAACTGCATCATCGATTTGGGCACCTGAACGTGGAAGCAATTAAACGCATGTGCAAGAAAAATTTGGTTGAAGGAATCAAATTGGCGAGTGAAGCAAAATATTTCTGTTATGATTGTCATATCGGAAAAATGCAACGTGTTTCGCACAAACCAGCACTAGAGAGGGTAGCAGTTTGCGGCGAATATTTGCATGCTGACCTGTGTGGACCAATGGAACAATTGGGCATTGGAGGTGTTCGATTTTTCCTCCTGATCAAAGACGAAGCAACGGGATTCAAGTATGTATTCAATTTGGCTAGCAAATCTGAGGTATGTGATAAACTCAATGCGATAGTGTCGCTAGTTCGCAGTACGACGGGCAATTCGGTGAAGCACATTCGTTTCGACAATGGCACTGAATTTGTCAACAATGAATGTATGCGGATGCTGTCGAAAGCCGGAATAACAGTGGAGCGAACTGCACCGTACACACCCGAGCAAAACGGACGCGTGGAGCGTGAGAATCGAACCGTGGTGGAGTGCGCTCGCACAATGTTGCTCTCCAGTAGTTTGCACAAGCGTCTGTGGCCAGAAGCAGTACGTACAGCCGTATATATCTTAAACCGATCGTCAAACAAAAAGTGCCCAGATTCAACACCATACGAGAAATGGTTTGGTGTGAAGCCAGAGTTGGGTCACGTGAGAATTTTTGGAAGCGAGTGTTTCGTGCAGATTCCGAAACAGACTGGACGCAAGAAATGGGACGCCAAGGCCAAGAAGGTGTTCCTCGTTGGATACGAGTCCACATCAAAGAATTTCCGTTGTTTTGATCCGGAAACACAGAAGATTATTGTTAGCTGCAATGTAAAAATAAACGAGAAGAATGTTCATTTGGATCACATCATCGAAGACGAAGAAATTGTCGAGCAGCCAATAATCGTGGCTTCGACTCCGCAGCATGTAGTCTTGAATAACAGCAGGCACAACTATTCGTCCATGTCGAATGATGAGTTTTTTGATACAAATGATGTTGGAACCATAATCATACGAAGACGCATACATAAAGAAGGTCGTAGAGAAATTCAACATGCAAGACTCGAAGAGTATTTCTACTCCAGCAGACAGCAACGTCATATTGACCAAATCATGTGAAGAGGACAGCGTCGTCTTCCCATATCGTCAAGCGATCAGATCGCTGATGTTTGCTGCAATCGTGACAAGACCAGACATTTCATATGCAGTGGGAGAAGTTAGCCGTTATATGGATAATCCAAAACCACCGCATGTTTCGGCTGTCAAGCGTATTCTTCGATATTTGAATAAAACGACCGAATGAGGAATTGAATATTATGGATTGTCGACAGCGTTGAGAGGGTATTCCGATGCTGATTTTGCACGCGATGTTGATACGCGAAAGTCAACCACCGGCTATGCATTTGTTGTAGGCGAGGGCATCGTCACATGGAAAAGTCATCGACAGAAGACAGTGGCCCTTTCACTACTGAAGCTGAATTCATGGCAGCGTGCGAAGGCGCAAAGGAAGCAGTGTGGCTGCAACAGCTGCTGTGTGATGTGGGTTGTATTCAAGAGAATCCACCGACACTCTACATCGACAACCAAAGCGCAATTCGGCTTATCAAGAATTCTGAGTTGCATCAGCGAACCAAACACATCGATGTCCGCCTATTTTTCATCCGGGAACTGTATGAATCAAAAGCGATTCTGATCGACTACGTGTGTAGTGAAGAGCAACTGGCAGATATATTCACCAAGCCATTGCCAATTCAAAAATTCAAAATGAACATCGTGCTGTTGGGAATGAAAGACTTCAAATAATTATTGGGAGTATTGGATTTGAATTAATTTTTTCGTTTTCATGTTGTTTTTTTGTTCTAAATCCGAATAAAAAATAAGATCTGTCAAACAGCCATTGTGTAAGAGAGTGTGTTTTTTTCTGCTACAATTAAAGGTGTTGTGTGATAAACAACGTTTCATGTTTCTTTTTGCTCGACCACTGATAATCTCTAAAACGCATCTTTGTCGCAAAATTGTCGAAAAACTCTCGTGCAAATTGGTGTGTGCTGATTCTCGTGGAAATCGGTGTGTGCTGTTTTGAGAATTGCGCGTGTGGTCCAGCATCTTCGCGGTCCAAGTTTGTGGAATCGAGTAGGAGCCAAGCAGCTCGTCATTCCGTCAGGTGCACTGATCGACCGTCGAAAAGGTTGGTGATTTGTTGGCATTTGCTCCATCGTTATGAAACGTCCATTTATCCCATAAGTCTAATACAGTCCTAAATATCTCTTTATTTATCATACCAGCCGGATACTACTGGAAATAGTTTAGAAATGCGTGTTCTGTATCTGGGCTGAAAAATCGTCAGTCAGCTAGAACACACCGTTACGATAACCAAATGTAAGAAACAATTCAATATTTTTTGTCAGTGTATGAACACTACAATCCTATAGATATGTAAACATCGCTTGAATATTAACCCCGAATTAGAAATGACAGAATAGCGTAAATGAAGCATAATCATATTCCGTGTAATGTGTATGCCGGTAATGAAACAAAATTCGGAATCATTAGGAGAGGCTCGATATGGGAGTATATTAGGGCTTACGGCGCGGGTGTATTGATTTAATGCTTTTTGTTTCACGAGTAATGCTCACGCACGTGCGGCACCGTCAAATGTCACTCGGCCTCTGTAATTTGGGCGGATTTGGGATCGCGAGGGAGAGTCGCGTGCTGCACGCTCCGGTGAGAAATACTCGCGAGGTAATTCACAGCTTGATTTATTATGAAGCCTTCGAAATAAAATGAACGGTTAAAAGTTAATAATGAACATATTGAGCGCCGCTTTTCGCGTGACGAACGCCGCGCGGAATTCAATATATGGGCGACGCAACACGACGAGCTCGATTGCGTGACGCCCACCAATACGATCGCTACCACCGCATAAGCAACTTTCTAAAATGCTAACCCTTACATACGATTAAAATTGCGATAAAAGAATACTATTCCGAAATAATAAATAAATAAGGTGATAACGATTTTACCGCTTAAAAATTGTAACACCCGACGATTCGATGATCTTGCAACAAGTAATGTGCGCGAGTCATTCAACAAGTGTAGCGCTTGATCTTTGATCCTTTTCCGAAAGTACGCCACTTTCATCTACGGAACACTATCGCGATTGTTTGTCACTATAAATAAATATTCGATTTATTTCTCAGAAATCTAATTCAGTAAACCTCTAAATGTTTACATTTATTTATTTATTGTGTTGCCACCTGAAACCGAGGCAGCTAAGAGACCTCGTTTAGTTAAGCTATTAAGACCTTTTAGTTATCTCTGGTCGGCTCAACTCACGGTTCAGCTTCGGTTCAGTATTTTTTAAGGTGATCGGGAGGAAGAGTTTTTCTGAAGGGTATTTTATGTTTAGAAAATAAATATATCAAATATATCGATATATCTAAAAGGTATCCGAAAATATAAGAACTTTAAATAAAACTTAAATTTATCATATTCGTTATCACTTTTTATCATTTAATTAAACACCGTAGTAATATACATTATAATATATTTAAACATATGTACAAAATAATCATTCCAATATTTACCAGCTTTAAATGAAGGAATACTAATCAAGCTGAAGGTAGAGACTCGTGTTTTTAGTCCCTTTGAAGCAATATTATAAATAAAATGTATCCAAACCTTGGAAATTATTTATATAGGCGGTTGCGGTGAATGTGCCCATTTTTATGGTGTTGTGCAAAAATTATAGATGGTCTAAAATTGAACTATGCCCATTACTTTCACTGTTTCTTAGGTTATAATAAAGTAAGGACATGAAACCTTAACAACTGATAACCTTAATACTCTTAACAAAAAAACTAGCACCATTATCACCCCAACACGTGGTGGGGGTATGAGTGCGCACTACCGTTAGGTTAGGTGTGCGCGCGTACACTTACCTTCATGTATTAACAATTACATTTAATATAATAATAATGAAATATATTATTTACTTAACATAATATCCATTGAATATATTACTAATATTATATATTAATTTATTATATTAATCTTTTAATACATTTATAATTTATTATAACTTAAGATTAATAATTAATATAAATATTTATTACTACTAATTAATCTTAACCTAATTTATTATAACTTTAGATTAATTCAGCATAAAGCAAAAATATTTAAAAGACAACTCAAAATACACATGAGATTTTTAAAAAAAACAATTTTTACGAGACATCGAGGATTTCGCGTGCGCACACTAACTCTGCGCAAATTTACTGGCATATAACTACATATAATAGGGCATATAACTACAAAAACATGTATTTATATGCCAAACACCGCGCTAAGCCAGTTCAACTTAATTCAGTTTAATCCATAATTAATACACACAAATATCGTCCCCAATCAAACAAATACGCTATATTGCATTGCTTCAGAGGCACACGTGATGCAAATTTAAAAGAAATAACAAAATTAGCTTTAATAACATTTTACCCTTTACAATCAAGATGGCGCAGGGCAAGTCACAGGCGTCTCATTCGCTGGGCATGTGGGACGCGACTGACGTGACTGGAAGTCTCTAGTTTAGCTGTAATTGATACTGCTCAGACTTAACCCGACCGACTATATATGTCATTACTAGAAATAATTATACTAAATTCTTGATGATATAATATAATGTTAACTAAATTATTGAGTAGGTAGTTGCCTTGTAATATAGTTATAATTATTACTGCATTTGTTTCTTGAAAGTTTTCAATTATTAGGTTATCATAACCTATAAAACCCAGAAAGTAAGATAATCCCTGTATTTTCGAAAGAAGACTGAAAGGGTTAATGAATACGTCGTATATTTTTATGTGGTCGCGCTAAAAGCACGCGTCGGCTATGCATTTTTAAGTAGAAAAATAATATCCCTTCGAGGTGCGTCCCGCTTACGGAACTCCGCTGAATAATTGATTTAGGCCGAGGCTAAAATTCGCTTATACGGAATCCCAATTCGAGCAGACTATGGATCTACCGCTACGATGACACTGTGGGCTATTTTAATATAATATCCGTTAGATGAGGCGACAGGATTTAGCTCGTAACTTGGACCATAAACGGCTCATAACGCTGGAAAGAAAATAAAAGAATCGTGCGGGGGGGGGGGGGGGCTAAAGGCAGGGCACGAGTTCGCGTTCGCTCCCATCGCAGAAGACTATGAAATTGAAATATAATTGACGATTTACGGCGTCACAGCTCACTACGTCACCTTCCGTCCGCGACGAGCCCGCCCCCCACTCCAGTCCCGCCCCCACCCCTACCCACGATCGACCAATAAAATGATTTAAACGCGAATAGCCCCTAATGGGGTTGCAGGCTAGCCGGATGCGCAGCAGTTTCATATTTTATTATTAAAATATCAAACGGAATTAAAACCCAAGACACCTTTGTCTCCTGCGAGGCCTTTGGTCCTAAATGTCATACGAAGAATCGGCATCAACAAAGCGTGTTGACACAATAACACGCCATGCCTACAAAATAAATAAAAGATTTGTCCCAGTCACAGAAATGGAAAATATCAGACGGAACAGAAAAAATGCAATAAGAACACTTTACAATATCTATCTAGGAATAGGAAAAACTACTTTAAGTAAGAAATCTCTACAATAACGAATTATTAAAAATAGGTGTCTATCCAAATAGAGGCAAAGCCTATACATGTTTAAAATTTTACGAAGTTTTTATAGCTGTCTTTCTAAATTTTGACAGACAGACGCCGATTTTGACAGACAATTTTACAAAGTTTTTATAGCTGTCTTACTAAATTTTGACAGACAGACGCCGCTGCCCGGTTGACTTTTTGCCGAAATGAAATATATTTCAAGAGAATCATTTACTGTTTTAAAAATAATTTTAAATATACATATATACTAATACATTTTTCTTTCATATCACAAAAAAATAAATAAGTTATCATAATATACCTGTATATGTTTTAAAGATATTTTTTTGCCATTCCTGCTGAAATTATAATCAGTTACACTGACGGTTAGCCACTGGGCAATAGTTGCCGAGTTGCACTTGTTGAGTTGGCCACGAAGACCCATTTGTTCAGGGTCGGTCACACTCGCGGGTCAACGCCCATCCGGCGGCCACGCATAAAGCGCTAGCCCGGGTAGGACGCTGGCCTTAGGCTAGTTTCTCGTAGGAGTCAATCTTCTGGCGCTCCTGGACGGTCTGCGCACCGTGCGGCGTAAAGCAATCGATTGTGCTTTCTGACTAACAGTCGGAGGAGTCTGGAATCTGTACTGTTTCCTATAGAGCGGGGGTGGTTGCTGACCTTACGGCGACTACTCTTGAAACGACTATCGGCTACCCGATTCCGGGTGAACAGCCAGGCAAAGGATGCCGTGGTCTGCGATAGATTCGGTTGACACCGTTTCACCGCTACGTAAGGGAGAGGACCGCGCAAGCGACCTCGAACTCGTAACCAGTCGAGAGACCGGAGTAATCTGGTCGCAACTGGAAGTAAGGGCGTGAATGAAAGCCCGCTCGGTAACATACCTGGCTATCTCGCGGATAAGGCGTTAGCCACTTACGGTCATGTGGCGCAGCTTGACGGTGGACTGTTCTTGACCTAAGGGGAGATAGAACTATCATATTTCATTGAAACTTCCTGAGGTGACGGATTCGCCTATTGTAGTTGACAGCTCTCGTTGTAGTAGAACGTATCAGAAGCAATTAACACTCACATAGAAATCTATGCTATGTATATGAAACTGTTTACTGAAACTACACTAAAACCCATAATTTATACTTTAAGGTAACTGCATTCAGATACTTTCATTAGAAAATAATCGTGTAAGTTTCTATTGAATGGTTCTTTATTAAATATATGTAGTATCTATACATAATTATAATGTTTCCTCATTAGATATATGTAATTTAAAAATATTAGAGTACAGTTAAAACTCGTAAAAAGACTGTCACGGATGCCACTTATGAAAGAATACAAGAACCGCTATACTCTAATCGTAAATAACCATTTATTTATTTATTTTTTATTTATTTATTTCAAACCAGTTGATAGGAGTTCCTACACTTGGTTAAGTCAAAAGTAATGAAAATAACAAGTATAATATTTAAATAAATACCTATTAAGGTATAACATATGAACGTCAGTATTGCAAGGTATGAACGTTGAACATCATTAGAGTTGGGTGAGGACGTTCATATTTAAGGGATAAAAGACGGCAAGCAGTTAGTCTTCAATCACAAAGCGCATTCTGTGTATTTTTAATATCTGTGTTCAGCCGTTTGGTTAAAATATGAAAATAGAAAGATTTTGTTATATTTTCAAAATTATAAAAAACATCATAAATTGTGAAACAGATGTGGTCATTTGGAAATAATAGTTTCAATAAAAGTGTTTTGTGACTTCGAGCTGGTGAAGTCATGTGAATCTCTTCAACAGTTTAATTATGTATCCTAAGCTTAGAACTCGCTTGAATATAGAAATTATTAGTTTCGTCTGTATTTCTCTGCAATCTTAAGTACCAAATTATTTTATCTTTGGGAAAGCAGAGTAAGCAAAGACTCGACTCAAACTATAATAGTGCCTGGAATTAACTAAAAACTAACCAAAGAAAATATCCCTTAACGTCCCCCCACGGAAATATTCAGGTGTAATTTCTGACAGAAAACTGCAGAGGTAAGAGAAGGAGTTCGTCTACCGACCCAATTTTTTTTAAAACTTTCTGGCTGAGTGGATGCATTAATATGGTAGTCATTCAAATCGGATGAACATAATGCTGGTCCGTCGAGCCGGATGACTCGATACTAAGGATTCAAAGGCTGTTAGCGATTACCTCGCTGCTGAGTAAAACCATTAAAAATATATGATATTAGATTGCTTAATTCCATAATACAATTGAAAACCCTGCAGCTCCGGCAAAATGCAGGTGGCGCTGATAGAATTGACGGCGAATCTAATATTTGGCCACGAATGATATATTTGATGGCAATAATATGAAACCAATAATACAATCTAAATTGAACATCTAATTATCTTCAAATATAAAAATCTTCTCTATGTGTGTATATCACTGAACTTCTCCTAAACGGCTGGACCAATTTTGATAATTTTTTTTGTGTGTATTTGAGTTATAGATTGCCTGGATGCTATAGATTAATAATTGGCGCTGCAATCGGGTTCTGTGAATTTTTTCTTTTGTTTTTTGACGATTCTTTATTATTTTTTTTACGATTTTTTGCATATTAGGACATAAAACCCCAACATTTTACCCCCCACCCCCACCACCCCAATATTTTTTAAAATGAAAAAACATACGCCAGACTATACTGAACATACGCCGAATCAAAAACGATACAATATATTATACGTTACCTTGGAAACCAGAGAAGATATAGGTTACCATGGCAACAAGAGGCAGAAAAAATAAAAAGAAAAAAGAAAAGTACAGTTTGTTCAGAAGGAAAGTTCAAATATAAAAGTATTATGAATAAATTAAGCGAATACTTTATAAACATTTTTTTAATTTAAAAGGTCCATAAAATAATCGTTTTTTTCTGTTTAATAAAATACTTTTTAAATGTTTCCCACCCATTCACACGCACTGATCTAATCGAGCGCGCAAATTTCGAAACACTTTCTTGCAGAGCTGCGGAGAAATGTTGTTGATTTCTGATCGTATATTTTCATTTATGGCTTTAATTTTTCGAGATGTGTTAGAACAAAAACTTTTGATTTTAAATAACCCTAAAGGAAAAAAATCGGAGTGAGGTCGGGTGATCTTCGCGGCCAGCGAATGTCTCCAACCCCGATAATACGTTTTGGGAGAAAAGTGCTCGCACAGTCTCCATCGAATCCTTGGCAGTATGGACAGTGTTGAAACTACGTGTTTCTGGTATATCGGGGATCTCTTTCCACAATAGGAGAAAAACACGTGTTGATCGTGTGCCTGTATTGTTCGGAATTTACATTGATTGCTTGACCATATTCGTTCTCAAAGAAAAACGAACCAATTACGCTACTGGCGGACATTGCGCACCATACAGTCACTTTTGGGAAATGTAGTTGCCTTTGATGTCTCTCTTTCGAGTTTGACGGGGCCCACTATCTGCAGTTTTGCTTGTTCACATACCCTTCCAATTGAAAATGTGCCTCATCGCTGAAGATTACGTTATTACGCCTGCCTGCTATGAAAAGCTTCCAACATCCTTTATACACATTTTTTTTAAAGCATAATAAATTTCTTTCAAAGCTTGCACTAATTGGAATTTATAAGAATGAAGATGCATTTTTTTTTAAATACGTGAAGCGTCGACTTAGGGATATTCAAAACTGCAGAGTGCTTTCGTACAGAACATCGTGAATCTGTAAGAACTGAATCCCGCACTTGACGCACGTTTTCTTCAGTTGAAACAGTAGGCGCCAGTCCTGGAATTGGTTGGTTGAGGGGAAACCCATTTCACGGAACTTCTTTAACCACCCTTTCAATAGATTAACACTCTGACCTGCTGTTGGTCCGCGAATATTGTAGTGAGAGCAAAACTTCGAAGGGATACAGAATACGAATCGCAACTCTTGAAGTAAGCTTCGATTGCAAAAGCGCGCTGCGCTCCGGTCCAACCTTCCATCGAGACTGCAAAATCCGCGCGTCTGACGGGTCGATCGGGACCTCTTCCCGCTTCCCCGCATCAACCGTTACCGCTTAATTCAAATTTGAAATTTGGACTTTCCTACTAGACACCCTGTACATCTTTCTGTTAAACATTTTCATTTATTTACGCGTACACAATGTAACAAGTATATCCAATAAAGTACCCAGTAATTTCCTCAAATAAGTCGTGGATTTCAATCATGGACGTCCCAGCACTCACGTAGAACGCATGGCAAAAAGGACGACGAAAAAGTATTAAACGGCTCATTGAAAATAAACAACATGTAAGTTTGTTCAACAAATTAAAACATCCCTAAAATTTTAATAAAATTCATATTTTTTTGTATCGTGCAGGAAATTGAGAAATCGGACTCAGTTTTTGATTTTGCTTTGGGCAACAGCAAATCGCACAAAGACGAAATGAAAAGATTGAAATGTCGAACTCAAATGTCACTTACATAGTATATCGAAAATTCGAATATCGAAAAAACGTTTGGGCAGGACAACGTCTGTCGGGTCCGCTGGTAATTTATATAATACATCAAGCAATTGATCAACAATTGACTCTAATTGTAATATTGTTGGGGCTCAAATGGCAAGGTCCAATTCACTCAGGGGAAGAGATCTCGGGTTCCCAAGAATGGTGCTCAGGGCTTACAGTATGTCCTCGAATGCGCCACGCTGAGATTCGCTAGGAAAGAGGCCACAAGACGAAATTCCAAATAAGCCGAGAAGCAACGTGCGGGATTACCATAGCAGAGTAGGTATTCGCCTAGCATAAAAGGAGAACAAGGTAATGTGGCGCATAAAACGGCAGCTTCGCTCTAAATATTCTTCGGCTAAACCGCGGCCCGACGAGATATGGATACTTCATTAGCATTGCAACTTCATTAGCATCGCAAAGCATCATTGTGCGGTTTGTAATCTTTACGGGCGGCGCGGCGCAGCCTGGCGGGCGGGGCAATTCCAACCGAGCCCACACCGCGACGTCCGGATTCCCAGCTCATTTTATTACCCCGAATCCCCTTTCCACCGCTACCTTTGACAATACACCTACCGGCGGTACAGAGCCATCAAAATCTTTAATTATTAACATAAAGATAATCACGATAGAAAACTGGGCGGCCCGACAAACCTGGAAACACCTAAGTACATAGGTAAAATATAGCATCCGAGAGGCCAAGAAGATGCAGGCATTCGACTCCGCAGAATAGTTTAGAAGCAATGAGAATATTCACATGGTATTATTGCCTAAAGTACGCTTGACTAAATATCAAAAAACATTTTTATACATTAGTTTTAAATTGTTCAATGCTTTGCCGTCATCGACGAGAAGACTTCAGATGGCAGCATATAAAATCTGCTTGAAAAATCAGTTAGTCAAACATGCCCTTTACAAACTGGACGACTTTTATGATATAGCGTCCACAATTGCTTGATTATAAATAACCATATTATGACTATACTTTCGCACTAAGTTTTAGATTTTATTGACATTGTTTTTAATTACGCATGTTTCAGATTTTTTTTTCATTGTATTGATTATTATTTATTGTTTGATTATTGATTATTTTGTAAATTTGACTATTTTTAAGTAATCACCTCTGATTACAATTATTATTTTTTTTCCTTTTAATTAATCAAAGCGGTTTTATCATCCGGTAAATTATGATTCTAAAATTTGACATGTTCCTCAGTATTGTGAAATGCTTTTATGGAATGAATAAATGATGATGATGATGATTTGGAAGACGATGAACAATGCTTTTTTCATATCATTATTTAGGAAACAAAGATTGATTTATGTGCATTTTGTATCTATTTATGTATTGTATTTATTATATCACAATAATGTGTGGTGAATTTTATTACTTAAATCTTTAAAAAATATTTTTATATTTGTTATTATAAAACGGTGGAGGGTTACCTTAATTTTTTACTTCCTTTTCTCTCTTCTTTTCGAATTATATTAGTTTCATACTATTATTCATGTTTTTACACCTTCTGCATCATTTGCATCTTGATAGAGGCCGGGGAAACCTCGTTATATGTGCATAGCGCAATTTGTTACTTAAGCTGTTTCAATCTTAAGCTTTCCTTTACAATCTATAATTATTTTCTTCAGTATAACAGCTTTTCTTTGTACGAGTAATAAATAAATAAATAAATAAATAAACAAATAAATAAATAAATAAATACAGTTATTTCCATACAACATAATAAAAATTCTTAATTTCAATGACAAAGTTAGTTAAATGTTTCCACTTGAACAATATAAAAAAAACTGTAAGGGGAGATGGGAAGGGAGGAGTCACAATAAGTTAATAAATGTATGTATATAACGTTATGTATTTATTTATGTAACGTGAATACACGTTATATAATATAGTCATATATAGTTGGTATATAAATATATTCATGAATATTATAATTAATCATTGTTTTCTTTAGAGCCATATATGACGTGTTGAATACGTCAATATCGCCGAGCTTGCGTTTTACAAATTTTACTTTCCCTATTTTTACCTAACAGTTTTTTCCCTAATTATTGTTAACCTGCGGAAGGGGGAATTACTATGTTTGGCGAGTGAGTCGCGATGGTACAAGAAAATATACCATTCAAAGCAGACCAGAACAATCGATGCAACGTATCAACAATTTATGGACAAATACCACATCTGCGATTTTTCTTTTCATTGTAATAATTGGAGTCCATGAAAAGTAACTTCTTCGTTGTAATTAAGAAAGAACAAAAAGGAACTATAATTCAAATGTTTCAAGAAAACAATTTTTGAATACTTTAAATTTATGTTGACGTGAATAATATAGCTAGGAGACCATTTAAGAAGCATATTCGAGGTGACTGCAGAATGCGTAGTACTAAAGTGAGATAGAATGGTCTTCTAAGAATTGTTTTAAAGTTCGAAATACGAGCCCTCACATACTACGTAGTATATGCTTTAATCGTGATGTTACATTAGGTTTTATTCGTGGCCAGTTGTCGCCTAAAAACCGTTCTTGGATGTTTCAAAATATTGGGTTAATTAGTATGTTACATAGCTAGCCAAGAATTTAGCTATTAGATTGCCGAACCAGTAAATATTTTAAAAAGGATGAAAAACACCACTGCCGTTACAAAAAGTGAACTATTGTATTTATAATTATTTTTATGGTGGTTTTTTACAAAATATTTGAAGTTTCATATTTTATTACATAAACAACTAGTTTATGTATATATTAGTTTATCCATAAAGATACATGTATATTTCCGGAATGTACTTAATTACACCTTGCATTTGATACTAAACACGATATTTTTATGTTAATTTATTAACACATAAATAGAATCGAATATATTATATAAATATAATCGAGTGCATTCAAATGAAGTTCATGAAATATCTCTGCTTTCGTCTGAAAATCCCATACAGCTCATCTAAGTATTTCAATTTATGCAAGAAATATCATATCCTCCCCCTTGATTAGCGATGTGAAACCGCGGACTTGACCTTTTTGCTAAAAATCACCTCCAATAATATTAACTGTCCCGACTTATTAAATAAAATTAATCTCCGTGTTCCTTCCAAACTCAATAGATTAAACCCTGCTCTTCATGTTCCTTCAGCTGGTACCAACTATAGGCAAAATTCATTTCTGTGGCGAACAAGTGACAATTTCAATGATTTGATTAAACCATTTGACTTTGATCTATTCTGTACGAGTATTAACTCAGCTAGGCAGCGGCTGAACAGTGAATTCTTTAGCACTAATTTTTGAATATTTTTTGATGTATTTTTAACCGACAGCTTTAATTGAAAGGTCACATATGTTTCTACAACGTTACTTAAACGTGAAAACCTTTAATTGACTCTCCGTTATACTACTCCGTCTTTTTGTTAAATTATAATTAGCTGTTGGTTTTCCTAAAAATAAATAAATAAACATTGGGACATTTAGACATTTAGACAACTAATATATTAGGATACTTAAGGCACCCTTTGGCACATGGGATAATATAACGATTCTAACAATACCACCCACTTCTAAATCGATTTAAGCGTTCATAATTTTGGTGAAATAAAGGAACAGAAAACAAGTGGATAAACCATGAACACATTACACTCCTTTTTTGTCGGGCAGTCGTGTAAATATTACAATTAAAATACTCAATATACACAAACAAAAAGAGAAATCGTACAAAAACCATTACCTTTCAGTTCCGATTAGATTGTAACTGCTGTCAACAGCGCCGCCACCTGAAACAAAGGTTAGGTTGATGTCAAACTTGTAATTTCCATATTTGAATAATTGAAATCATAATGCCGAGCCTTGCGGAGTACGTTCTATGAATGGCGCAAGTTGGGCGATGGCGCGGCGGGCGCGACTGAAACGAGGTCAAGCTGTGCTTACTCGACCATTACCCTCGTAAACAGAGAAACATAAATAAAGAACTGAAAGAGCGATTCGAAGGAGACAAAGCAATGACAACGGCCGCGAGGGAGCGAGATACGGCGAAAGATTCACTAATGGAAGAACGCTTATTACACCTGCCACCGCGTCGTACTTTGGCCTATCGCTAAAGCCCTCGCGCAGCTCTTTGCGCCGCGCCGAATGGGATCTTTGCGCCGATCTTTCCAATGAGATCTTTGCGCCGGACTGACTCTTGTACTTTGACCTCGGACAGTGTCATAGATCGTCAGCCTTACTTTTAGTTTCAATATAAATATTCATACAAAACGATTTCTTCAAGTCAAGCCACTATCGGATAAGTCCATTCCTATTGCTCCTTGTTTTGGCGCGAAATCTAGCTGTTCGCAAAAGCCGAACTCTAATAGCTCCCATCTCTTTTCCGTTCGGATATTGTCGCGTCGCCGGCAGGTCTCTTTATACCGTCACCGCGTAAACTTGAGTCACCCTAATTATATTATATTTATTATTTCAAGTTGTCGTAAGAGTCTGAAAGCAGATGTATCGCAGTCAAGCGCCGCTCAAATATATTTCCTTTACTGAAGTATTTTTGTATACACCAATTTGATTTCCCATTTCTTAGATTTCCTAAAAATAGGGAACTTAAAATGCTTTTTCTGAACTACTATGTTTACATTTAACTTTAACCGAAAAACCGTTTGTATTGCGCACAATTTTGACACAATAAACCGCCGCGCGTCGTCTTTTCAGACGCTTTTACACACCAGTTTATATTTATGTTTACCTTGAACGTTTCAATTTTATTCGACCGACTTTATAATAGCCTATTTTAAAATAAATGAAACATTAATTATAATAGGTTAATTTTAATTCTTTTCATTTTACTGAATTTCGGCTTTACTGAATTTCGGCTTCGGAATAATTAACTAATCATAAAATTTGAATCAATGACGAACATCGATCTTTCGCCACTCTAACTAAATTTAATATTTAAAATAAATAAATTAAATGTAATTATTGGTTCATAAATATATTTCTTTGCGACTACGGCCAGCTGCCGGCAGATTTTAGTTGCTTCTTGACAATATTTTCCTGTTTTATTTCGCGTTTTGCAATAAGTAAAATCGCCAGTTAAATTGAAAAAATACTGTGAGTTGCATTCATAGCGCGCATTTAGAGATTTTTAACTAAATAATCAAAACGACATCATTTTAATTATCGGAAGAGACGTCTTCCACGGCAACCGGCAATCTAGCGTTAAACATTTGCAGCTCCTCAAAACTGGCAAATCAGTCGGCTTCACAGCGCGCTCGGTCTCCGTCGATAACTACCTCTGAGGCATATGTTTTATGACTAACGGTTAATATTTGTAGTCAATACACGAAAGTCTCACTTATTCTAATGAATATCATCAAACTAGTTCTTCGAATATTGTGTGATCGTCGCATTATCTTCCTGGAACGATAATACACTTCGATAAGGACACCATAGGTAATCAACCCGGCTCTTAGTGAGCAACAGAATCGTTTGAAAACTTCCTGGCAATCGTACACGCGATTTCCCTCTCCTACAAATAGTAGTCTATCTCGTGCTTTCATTTGCATCACAATCCTGGCAAGTCACAAGACAAGGAATGTAACGCAAGGCATGGGATTTTCATGGTTCACGCATTTCCTTTGTTTGTCTCTATCAATCAGTCATAAGGGAGACCGGTAGTGCGAAGGACAGAGAGAGGAGAAAACGCAATCGGACGACGGAAACGGGCATTCGGCAGAGACGCGCTCACTGCGCTGAATCTTTGATCGACTGGGCTATTCAGTCCAGACGGTGTAAATATACACTGATACCAAACACTTAAATGTTTTCCTTAACACCATGCCATTGATTATATAATTTTGCGTAATACAATACTCAATGCGGTAATACGATTCGACATTGGCGATGTGTCAACTACAGCGGGCGAACCCGTCGAACCCAGGCTGGTATAGGGGATAGGGGTCTTTCTTTCAGCCGTGGGATGAGCGTAGAAGATTTAGAGACAATAAAAAATCTACTGTCTAGCTAGGCCATCATGCCCGTCAGAGACCAACGCCTTATGGCGAAGCACCGGAAACGGTACCAAACGGGCAGCCTCGGCCCTGACTGACCAGTTTGGAAGGATATCTCCGTTTGGAATCAATCATCAGGATACCTCCTTCCTCCCGACTTGTTACGGGTTCGAGGTCGCTTCTCGATCGGTCCTTTCCCTAACGTAGCGATGATACGGTGTCAACCGAATCTATCGCGAATCGTTGCCCGGCTCTTCACCTGGAATCGGGTAGTCTAATGGTCATTTTAAGAGCAGTTGCCGTAAGGGGACCTGAAGGAAAGCACAGTCGATTGGCTGACGCCGTACGGTACGCAAACCGTCCAATAGCGCCCGAAGTACGTTAACCAGGTTGAAACAGCCAGCAGGCACAGAGTCCTACCCGGGCTCGCACTTATTCTGGGAGGCTACCTGATGGGTGCTGATCTGTGAGTAGGGCCGACCCTAACCCATGGGTCGTAATCTCCCAACTGCACAGGGGCCATTGGCTCCAAATACGATTCGACAGCTAGGATTTTATTACGAAACGCAACGTGTAGATAGCGCTCATCGTTCCAAAAAATTGAATAATATTTTCTTATGTTTAATATGGCCTCGTTCGTGGTATAACCGTATGGCGGCGAACTAAATATGTCGCTCTAAACAGGCCTACGCGGTATTCTGTCTCGAAATAAAATCATTATATAATAACAAACGAATTTTTAAATCATAGATTTATTATATTTATATTATTTAGATAAAATTTTACAAGCCTTTATTTAAACTTGCAATTTTCGGATGTAAGTAAGTTGTCTGTTTCAAAATTTGCAACCCATTTTTTAACCACTTGCAGATATCGGATTGAGCCGAAATTAAGCATACTTATTTAAGCTCGGTGACAATGAAAAATTATATTCCATCAAGCTTATTTGATTATGGAGCCGGAATGTAGGGACTGGAACTCCCTAGTGGCAAATGGCAAACTTTCTATTACACATGATGACGAGGATCTGAAGATAGAGCCGGAAGATTGCCACTAGGATTACCCTGATAGAAGTGCTAATATAGCCGACTTTGGGCTCGTTTGTTTTGTTGTCTTGAGTAATTTCCATTACACATAATGATGAGGGTTATATGAGATAATAGAAACATAATGAGAAATTTATAGATACTCGAGTTTGGGCTAGTTTGTTTTGTTGCTATGAGTACATTGCAGCTCGATTAGACCATCGAACCGATGTAATGATGAAGACGGGATTTAGGGACGAACTCCCTGAGAGCAAATGGTAGGACAGTCGAATTTAAGCTAGTATGTTTTGTTATAATGAGTACTTTCCATTACACTGCTAGCTATAATGACGGCTTGTTAAGTACTTCGACTAACAAATAAATCATTTCCAAAGATTTAAAACTACAAATTAAAAAAAATATATTTAAAGTTATGTATTTCTTTAAACAATCTTTTATTAAAAAAAAGGTAAACTAAAAAGTAAAAAATAAGTTTAGACATTTTTTATATATATTATGTGTACTACATTAGGTATATTCTAGGTTCAGAATAACCCCTATCTGGATAACTCATCATTATAATATAGGAGTACGTAAATAGGTAATTTCTAGGGACGTATAAAAATACGGATCTTTTCAAATGGTAAAATACTAGCTGTTGCCTGCGGCTTCGCTTCGCGTAAAGTTTCAAATCGATTTGCTAATGTAGGGTGAGTTATATTTGCCTTTTAGACGCTACCTTTAGATATATGTACAGTGCAAGACGTCCCCCCTCAGATGCACGCTACCTATATCGCAGACGTACGCGTCTTGTTCCTCGCCGCCTGCGAACGCTTCTTCCGCTGAACGCTTACGTTGGTGGGCCAGCAGCCGCCGCCACAGCCTGCTAGGTATTTCGGGGTGCTTGCAGGCGTTACTATTTTCATAATATCTCCATAACTATACCGCCTAAGACTTACATAAATTTTATCTTTATTAACCACCCGTGACAATGGATTGATTTATTTTGATAAATATTTTTATTTTATTGCTAATGTCTTCAACAAACACTGGCTACATATTTTTCTTATTTTTTGAGACATAAAAGCAGTTATTGCAGCCTAAATAATAAGAAGTTGGATATAATATGCTGTCACTGACTTTTTTATAGATCTCTCTGAGGCCGATGAGGCCGATCTCTTGTCATATATTATTTTCACACAATATATGAAACCGTTTTGTCAGCGCATACCGATAAAGCGATTCACCAGCTTATTTTTCTCCGACTTTATTTAAAAATATCATGATTTCGTATTGAAAACCAATATTTACCACAATAAATAAAAATAAAATAAAATAAATAAAATTAAATATAGCCTATATAGCACTCATCGATTAATCGATAATAGGGCTTCCGATTAGTGGAGGAATTTTTGAAATCGGATGAGTAGTTTCGGAGATTACCCCCTACATACCAACTTACAAACATTACTTCTTTATAATATTAGTATAGATATATACATTTTAATAGTTTGAGGCACTAAAGTATAATAATGTGTATAACAGATGCAGACCTCATGCTTTTAAAATTTATATGTATATTTTATATTTTGAATATCTGTGTTTATATTCGTTCCTAGAACTTAACTATCTACGTACCTACGCTTATATTATGATGATGAATTACAAAAAAAGAGAGATTATTCTGAACCTAGAATATACTTACTATTACGTATATAACAAATGCCACTTAAATTTATTTTTTAAATACTAGTTTACATTTTTTATTAAAAGCTGCTTTTTGAAATACTTTAGTTTTATTTCATCATCATCATCATCGTTTTCCTTGGAACAGGCGTTGCCTAGTGAGGAAAGACGCAAAATTATTGTGTAAAATAATTCCTATATAAAAAAAAAACAATAAATTAAAAAAATGTTTTGCCAAAAATGCTATCAGCGCCACCTGCATTTCGCCGGTGCAGAAGGATTGCCAAAATGGACTATGGAGTTGAGCAATCTATTGCCATTTATAATGAACATAATAAGAATTATTATTTATTTCACTTATTACTATTATTTATTTTCTGCCTATTTGTAGGTTTGGATTCTTTTAAGATATTAGATCGACTGAAATTGCCGATCAACGGAACGATTTTAAAAGTCTTAAATATTACGCTTTACTTTATTAAAAATGCCTGCGGTTTCCCTTGGAATTTCCTTTTTTCCCTCTTTCCACTCTACAAATTGCCTTTTTCGGCGGACTGCCGGGAAGCGGTGCGTAAATGCAGGAATGTATCCGAGGGAGACACGCCCCCAGGGCCATGAGAGGGGGTTCGCGGGGGGCGTCGGTGGGGTGGGCGAGAAAAGTGTTGTCCGGTTGTAAATTGGTCGGCACAGTGCGTTCTTACGGGCCGTTAGCCACGGCCGGCCACGACCAAGCCTAACTAACAACGCCTGCTCCGCAATCGGCTTACGATCACTACTATCGCTAAATCTCTTCATTTCTTCCATTTCACGTCGAAATTCAAACGTAAATAAAAATAAAAAAACCCTTCAAAATGACGGTGTTGTTATTCATATCAATTTAAGTGGTTGTTGAAACCATTTTGATTTTTACGCAATTTTGACAATTATTCCTGTTTACATAACTGAAAACCTGGAAATCAGAAAGCAATATTTTGTTGTAGTAATGTAGTAATGGCATAATATAGTTAGCGTAGGCACGATTGGTTTTTGAACGGGCCAAATTACAGCGATGTGGTTTTCGTAAATGCAACGCTGGCCTCTATCCGAATGGAGTCGCTCTGATTTACGTTCGCGTGCTGCGGGTAGTTGCAAATTGAAACGCTCCACAATTATGTGAGCGAAATATCACCACATAAGCAGCATGACTTCTGGCCCCGAAACATTACTGTATTTTAACCCCAAAATATGAAATTCTGATGAAAAAACACAATTTTCGAAGTTTGTGTCACCTAGGTGGGGTTAATTTCGAACGCTGAAAAGCGAATTAAGAGCAGGCGGGTAGCGAAGCGAGAGCTACAACTTGGAGAGTGTATTTTGACAAAAGCGCCGGCGGCGGTTACGAATTGCGACTGCGGGTGCGGAGTTTTTTGTTTCCCGAATCCGCCCTGAAAATAAATCGGCGGTGTGTTTCGTCGGGCGCGAGGGTAGGCGAGGCGACGCTTTATGCTAATTTGCTTAATTAATCGCGGCGGGGGCGACCGCTTTGTCTCCCACTCTGACTCTAGTCTTGTAATGGCAACTGATTGCGAAAAGCCACGTTCATGCTAAAATCTCCATACATTGACAGTGCAAGGATGCATTTACTTTACATATCGCACGATGCAGACTTCGCAGATCTACCGTAAGGTAAGTCTTCAATGATGCTGCATTCAACTAGTATAAATTATGACAAACTCAGTTGCAGCCTCTCAGACATTTATGAACGGTGTTTGGAGGCAGGTGGAAAATGGTTTGCCATAAACCAGCGGAAGTACGAGTACGAACTAGCTCGGACCCGTCGGATCGTCAATCTTCTTGCGCCGGTAGAAACGAATCTCGTTTTACAGCTACTACCTGTACTACTCATTTAACAAATATACATTTGTTTAATGGCTGTTTGCATGATAGATGAGCTAAGTGCCGATTTTATTATATCATTGTAATAATTTATTTATTTATTTTATTTTACATATACATTCAAATTCATGAGCATAACAGAAAATTAAATGATAATTTAGACAATGCCGTTGTATGCTTTGAAGTTATATACACATCTGTCTGAGCCCAGATTATATAGCGCATACATTAAGCGCAAGTGATTATCTTTCAATTGTGCTAAGCAAAGAGCAGCCGAGCTCGCCTTGCTAGGCATCCCTGTGTCAAGGCGAGCTCACTTCGGGAGTCATACTAGAGTGCCACGGTTGTGTCAAGGAAAGATCTAAGATAACATTTCTTAAATTATTTTTATTTTAATTTATAATCATTATTAATATTATTGTTATTGTTATTATTATTAATTTTTATTTCATTTTTCAGTATTTTAACCAACTGTCTAAACCGCAGACTAAAATCTGCAAGCGCAAATCTCCTCTTTTGCCGTATAGAGGTGACTGTCGCATTGTATTCATTTTGAACGATAGTTTCGTATTGAACGCAACTGAAATGATTGCCTAGTGATTAACGACTTCAGGGGTTCGCAGCAAGCGATTTTCTAACAACGTAATCATACGACAAACTTTTTTTGAATAATAAATTTTATACAGTTACTAAATTAAACTAAAAGTTAGATACATAGATACATTTTATAATAGCAGCCGTAAAAATAATTATATTAAAAGAAATTTAATAATATAAATTTATAATATAAATGGGTATATGACTTAATAGATAGTCAAAAATATTAAATTACTAGATAGTCAGATAGTCAGATAAGATTAAATACAAGTCACATAATACATATATAAAATAATATCACATACATACACTCTGAGACACGGCTATTGAGATTACAAAAAAAATTAAACATATAAAAAATTAAAAATTAAAATGTTTAGGGCACTTCTAATACATTAACATTCAAGATGGAAAAATAGCGTTTCAACCCCCTCTCTACCCATACTTAGAAGCCAAGTAAGAATTTGTTTCTTGAAAATAATTATGCTATTTATAAATTTAATATAGTTTTCAGCTGTCAATCAATCAAATCAATCAAATAATTTATTGTCCTAAAAATTAATACTTATTTGTATAGACAGTTGTATTAAATTTGCATTAGGCCGTGATATGATTGAATTCTTCATTAATGATCAAATTCTTCTATTAATAATCAAAACATAAAAGGTTACTCGTAAGAATAAAGAAGGTATTATTGTAGAATTAAATCGAGTCTCGCCATTTAGTTTACCAGATGAAAACACAGAGTAATTAATTCTTCTGTATTCTGTATTATAGGCTCGAGGAGTCATAAATTGATAATGCCGATGAGCAAATGCAGCTCTCGTTTTAGGAACAAGGAATCGTTCCACATTGATTTTATATGGTATGTTTTCGAGTTTATTATTTTACCACTGATATAAAGATCATTGTACAAACAAAATGCTAGATAAGGCAGATATCCTGTGTATTTCACTGCCTTAATGACGATGAGCAGTAAATTTAAATATAGGCAGTACATAGTATTCTGATCATGAATTGCGCAGTAGTAGATAGTGTTGAAGCATATCGATAGGTAAAGGAGACCACTTCACTGATATTAGCGTAAATTACTGGTTATCGAAAGCCTCTTTGTAAACGATATTTTAGTTCGCAGCAGACGAATCAAGAAGGTAATGATTTCTACTAGAACTGACACGCGAGCAAGCCACATATAACTGGCCTTGCGATAAACACGGTTGAAGGTAATTAACGCCTGCTCCATTCGGCGTTTGTGTTTAGGATATTTTTTTAAAATTGAAAGGACAGTTTGATGATAATAGGTATCCTTAGAATTTGGATCTTTTATCCAATGCCGTAACCAGTCAAATTAGTTGTTTATAATACGTAGTTTTTTATTGTATCGATTGGTGTTTAATATAATAGCAATAATATTAATAGACGGTTATTTGAAAATTTATTTAAAATAAAATACATAAAAACGACCCTACTGCCACATAGCAAAATCTTCCAAGTATCTTGCCACATGACAATATCTAAACATAGGTCAGTTTTACATGCGCGCGTTGTTGACATAAATATTATTATACAAATAAATGTGCATGCACAATATACAAATGGTATTTAATTAATAAGATAAAAAAGAATTTACAGCGTGTAGCACCTGACGTTTCGGTGACGTTGCAGTCGGCGTTGTTTAGGGTCGACAGCCTACCCTGTCACGTGCTACAAATTTTACGCGGTAAATTCTATTTTTATCCCATTTATAATATCAAACAACCGCGATAGTCTTCGATACTATATTCAAAACTAAGAATGCTCAAGGAGAGGAAATCAAGAGATGAGTAAGAGTGTAAAATGAGAGAATAGTAAAATGGGAGAATGGGATTTGCTGGCAGATGTACATAGTCTCGCACCATGGACTCAGAAAGGGTAGGAGTAGAAATCACTTCTATGGCAAGGAATTTTGAGTAAATTATCAGAAACTGAACGAAGTACGAATCCACAAGAACTCAATGGTTCGAAAAGCTCGAACATATATATATATATATATATATATATATATATATATATATATATATATATATATATATATATATATATATATATATATATATATATATATATATATATATATATATATATATATATATATATATATATATATATATATATATATATATATATATATATATATATATATATACATATATATATATATATATATATATATATATATATATATAATGATGTTTTTATTTAAAATAAAATTAGTAAAAGCTACTTAACCCCTCCTGTCGCGAAGTAAAAACTCACCTATCACTTTTGCGCGCGACATATTCGGGCAAAAAATCGACGCGAGTCAACGGCCTTGAGAAAAACGATCGAGAAAAATGATCGCATTGAAATTTGACATATAAAACATTATAACCTTATCTCGTAAAACAATTAAGATAATAATGAATAAATATTACAAAATTGGCAACCTGAAAAAACTCGCCTATAAAATCATTTCTATTTTTTTGTCACAAAATACGTAAAATATGCAAAAATTGTAAATACAGTTATGTTCTTTATTAAATGCTTTACCAAAACAATATTTTTTTTTACTTATTTGCATACAAAAATATTTATTTGTTCAGCCAAGAAAAAATTTATGTATTCTCGTAAAAAAAAAAATTTTTAATTTTTAATTTGTGACTACTTATGGTATTTTTTTATATGAAATTCTTTCAAAATAACTTTATTACTACATCAGACTTCTTAGAAATCACACCAGAACTTTGAGCTTTGTCTGATATTATAGAAAAATCTAAAGTTTTGAGAGTTTCCGCGTCCGAACTTAATAATAAACTTTGAATGCTCATAATATAAAATTCGTTAGATTTTTTCAATTATATTGTCTTATCATAGACTTATTATATGTCTAATAACTAATTACTATACTCCAAAGAGTCACATTTCATCGAAAAACTATGGAAAATCGCACTTTATTCTCTCATAGTAATTATCAAAACAAGTTTCTTTGCGCGATTCATTTTAGAAAACAAGATATAATTTTCAAAATACGCCTAATTATGTGATAACTTATAATGTAAATGAAGCAATACTTATTTTGTTAGTAAATTAAAGCGACATTACGTCATATTTCGCAATATATCGGGATATTTCATAAACATTACAAAATAATAACAACCATTTTTTCGCGAGCCGTTTGTTGTCGCCGAAGTGTTTTCTTTAAAAATTCGTGAAAAACAGCAAATGGACTATCTGAAATGACTAATCCTCATTCCGAAACTACTTAAAATGCAAATTACTCACTGTTCTCCGGTAAATAACACTCAAAAACTGCACACACACACTTTTTATCACCAATTCCGCGGAGCCGTACGCGGCCGTGCGAATGCCGACGGGAGACTAGGCGTTTGACGTCTATGCTCACTTTTTAAATCACCGTTCGATATTGCCACACAGAAATCTTGAATTAAAGATATTTTGGCCATATGGTTGCGCCGTCAGAAAGCAGAAGCCGACGACGTTTCGAATCGTAAATTGCATTTTTCGCAGCGGCGAGCGCTTTGTCCGGTATCGGATGTTACGTGCTTTAGGCGGCCGACATAAATGTCCCGAATCGTATGTTACGTGCTGTGCGGGAAGCTACTTTTTAAGTAGCTTTTACTAATTTTATTTTAAATAAAAACATCATCCTATAAACGGATTCCTTTACAAACCTTATCAAATATAACAACTATATATATATATATATATATATATATATATATATATATATATATATATATATATATATATATATATATATATATATATATATATATATATATATATATATATATATATATATATATATATATATATATATATATATATATATATATATATATATATATATATATATATATATATATATATATATATATATATTTGATTGTAAATGTGTAAATTATTATTTTTCAAATTGAAATTATGTTAATCACTAAATAAATGAAATGATAAAATAATGAAAGGGCACTTATCTGGTCTGTGGTGACCAGGAGTGACTCCACGCCTTCTTCTTCTCCTCACTCAGTGTTTGCTGGTGCTTCCTGCTGTGGCACTAGAACCCGATCAAAATGGCAGTCTTTCACAGCGGCACACAACAATGCGAGACGAGAATGAATGCTGGAAAATAATAGGCGATTAGTGTTTCTTAAATATTAATGATTGTTATAAAATGTATATCAATATTTCGGCTCAGCCGTTGTCAAGATATCATATCTTGACGACGGCTGAGCCGAAATATTGATATACATTTTATAACAATCATTAATATTTAAGAAACACTAATCGCCTATTATTTTCCAGCATTCATTCTCGTCTCGCATTGTTGTGTGCCGCTGTGAAAGACTGCCATTTTGATCGGGTTCTAGTGCCACAGCAGGAAGCACCAGCAAACACTGAGTGAGGAGAAGAAGAAGGCGTGGAGTCACTCCTGGTCACCACAGACCAGATAAGTGCCCTTTCATTATTTTATCATTTCATTTATTTAGTGATTAACATAATTTCAATTTGAAAAATATATATATATATATATATATATATATATATATATATATATATATATATATATATATATATATATATATATATATATATATATATATATATATATATATATATATATATATATATATATATATATATATATATATATATATATATATATATATATATATATATATATATATTGATATTTTAAGGCTGTAATTTTTTTTAAATTATTTTCAATAATATATAAAATTAGATTCATGAAAAGTTACTTATCTGGGGTCCTGGTGGACCAGAAACATTTTACCGATAGTTAATGTCCTCTTTAAATACTTAGGGCAGCAGCACCTGTTTCCGCAATTGATAACTTATGATGTTCTTAGTTATTGCTCACTGCAGCCGAATTATTTTATGCCCTTGGATGTAATAAGTATAGGAGGATGGTTTCTGTAACAGAAATGGATGTTAGTAACTTATTTTAGAAGAAATTATATGACTGAGAATATTTCGACACTAGTCGTATTCATCTCTATGACATTTCTCATGAGATGAATACGACTATGACATTTCTATGAGAAATGTCATAGAGATGAATACGACTAGTGTCGAAATATTCTCAGTCATATAATTTCTTCTAAAATAAGTTACTAACATCCATTTCTGTTACAGAAACCATCCTCCTATACTTATTACATCCAAGGGCATACAATAATTCGGCTGCAGTGAGCAATAACTAAGAACATCATAAGTTATCAATTGCGGAAACAGGTGCTGCTGCCCTAAGTATTTAAAGAGGACATTAACTATCGGTAAAATGTTTCTGGTCCACCAGGACCCCAGATAAGTAACTTTTCATGAATCTAATTTTATATATTATTGAATATATATATATATATATATATATATATATATATATATATATATATATATATATATATATATATATATATATATATATATATATATATATATATATATATATATATATATATATATATATATATATATATATATATATATATATATATATATATATATATATATATATATATATATATATATATATATATATATATATTAAATAAATAATACCAAAAGAGAACTGTTCATAAATCAATGGCCAAAATTTTGCCGTCTTCATATTTTCTTTACCATTAATTTTGCAATATATTGGCAGCTTGTGTTGCCCCTTTCTCCGGGCTCCCGGCGGCGCGTCGGCGCAGCGCGGAGCGAACTCGTCGACCCTAAAAGCGAAGGCAAGTCTAAGCTGTCACTTTCGAGTGATGTATATTTTTCGCTGAAAGGCAATATCGCCTCTTCTCGAGCAACATATACTTGTCCATTAGTCGGCCCCTTCGGAAATTCTGCGACCTAAGATAAATATCAAAATCATTTACTGTAAACGGACCTGACGATGTGTTTCATTAAGGCGAACTCTACGCGGCGCTAAAATAAATCCGGAAATAACTGGGCGGTGTACAATCTTCGCGGAGACCATTTTATTTTTACATTTATTCCGTTCGAGGGTTCGTTTAAAAAAGCAAATGAAGGTATTGTAAATTTATCACTTGTCCCACGTTAACGAGCAGCTGCCCTGACTTTCCGGGACAGCAGCAGCCGGGGACATAATGGATGGACCCCGTAAAGTGGGGGGGGGGGAGTCCCCAGCTTAAAAGGTACGCGGGTGGCCATTTTTAATTACACCTTTTACATATTCAGATCCTGCCCGGATATGTTCAGGATATTTGCCAGTTCATGTTGGGTGAGATCGCTCAAATTTATACGAGCGACCTAACGAGCTAAATATTAGGTTCTTACCTATTACGCTGCCGTCGTTGTTCAAAGGAATTTAAAACTAGACATTATGTATACGAATAAAGAATCAAAATTAATTAGAAAAACTGTAATAATCCATAAAGTAATATAAAATGGTTGCTCTCCAGAAAATAACAACAATATAATAATCGAATTATGAGGCTTTTCACGCATAATAATGGATTTCGCCATAATAGAGTATAAAATACAATAAAAAATCAAAGTCTATCGCCTTTGTTTGACATTACAAATAAGATAAAAAACAAAATTACCGCGAGAAGTTTGTAACACCTGACTTATCGGCGATGTTGCAACCACCGTTGTCTAGGATAGACTGAAAGAGCTGTCAATCCGTTGCTCCGCGGATAGGCCGCATACCGATGCCGCCACTGCGTAGATATTAACCGTTATAATACCCCAGTCTACCATAGACCACAGCGGTTGTAACATCGCTGAAAAGTCGGGTGTTACAAACTCCACTCGGTAAATTCGTTTTTTATCTTATTTATAATATAAAATACATAGGTTAGCTCTAAAATATTGCCTGCAGGCAATAATCTCGCCTTTTCTTAAGAATAAAGAGTTTTTTTTATTATTATTATATATAAATGATGTAGAGTATAAAGTGCAGTAGTAGGGCGGTGTCGCCTTCAATAGGCGAACCCGTCATCCCAGGCTGGTATAAACAATATATGATCGTTCATTCAGCCGTGGGATGAGCGTAGAAGACTTGAGGACAAGACAATCTACTATCTAGTTCACCAGCAACCCGTTAGAGACTGACGCTTTACGGCGAGGCACCGGGAACGTACCCAGCGGGCAGCGGACAGCTGGCTACTAAACATAAGAGAAGATTAATCAATGTTTGTAACTATGACGGCCATAAGCACGCTGCGTTACATAGTAAAATCTTATGTGTCTGGTGATTTGGTGAAAAAAAAATAATTAATAAAAAAGAAAATAAAGCAAGTTTACAAACAACATAATAATCATAATCATAACTCTACTCTAATAATCATACTCTAATAATCATAATTACAACTCCAGCCGATGTTATCCTAGCTCAAATTGGTCAGTGCGAAAATGGCAATTACGTGGGTACGGACCTAAGAGCATTGTATATGTTATGTGTTATGTGTTATGTTATGTGTTATATATGTTATGTGAACTGCGTGGTAGGAAACAACGCTCTTTGAAATATCTCCGACGAAAGGAATCCATTTGTCGTATCGATGACAGAGCGATGCGTAGGCTTCCGTCGTCAGGACTTAAGAAATACGGGCGAGGAATGGCGGAGTGACAGCGCTGGGCTCGAGCCGCAGTGTAAACAGCATTAGGGCAAGTTAAAGGGAATTTATTTGTATGAAAACTCGTCAGAATGCCGCGGTAAGTGGTCGACGAGCCTCGCGGCAGATGGGGCGCGTGACGTTACACCTCCTCCCACCCTCTTACGCACTCACTCGAATATATTCCCATACGGAGGGATAAATTACACTTTACGAATGGGTAATAGCAGTCCAGTATTAATGAAATAATAGCAAGCGAGAACAAAAATTATGTTTCTTAATCAAATAATGAGATTAAAGACACATAAAGGCTGAGCATTATATCATGGATTAACAAATATTTAATAAAAACAATAAAAAACACGACTGTCGTTACAGAAATGAAATTATTTTATTTATATTTATATTTAATACGTTTTTCTTATAGTTCGTTTTTCTTCTTGTGTGGTTTATGTATTTATCCATATAGATACAGGGTCCGCCATGTAACGTTTTTTTTTTCAACTAGTGCTTATTTCGTGTATGGCAACACTTACCTCATGTCTGATTTGACAGATAATTAGTTTTATCCTTCCGCTGAACGAATATGGTTGTGTATACGCTTGAACAACGCTGGGAAATCTTGCGACATTACTTTGAAAATCATGGTAATGTTGCAGAATGTGTGCGAAAATTGCGTACGGATTTTGGAAGAAGAGAAGCACCGTCAGCTCCGTATGTTCGTTACCTTGTGAAAAATGTGAAAGAAACTGGCATCCTCATCGATAAACCAACGCGTGGAAAGCCAAAAACAGTGCGTACACCCGAGAATATTGCTGCTGTGGCCGAAAGTGTGCGTGAATCGCCATCAACATCAGTTCACCGTCGTTCTCAACAATTGGACATTTCGCAGACATCATTGAGACGAATTTTGCGTAAAGACCTTGGTATGACGCCGTACAAAGTCCAATTGGTTCAGGAGTTGAAGCCAACTGACCATCCAATGCGTTTTCGCTTCGCTAAGTGGGCCTGCGATCGACTTGCAGAAGATGCGGATTTTGCCAAAAAAATCATCTTTTCAGATGAAGCTCATTTCCATCTTGGCGGGTATGTAAACAAGCAGAATTGTCGCATTTGGGGCACAGAAAACCCGCACGCATTCATTGAAAAGCCGGTGCACCCAAAACGAGTCACTGTTTGGTGCGGATTTTGGTCCAGAGGCATAATTGGGCCATTTTTCTTCGAAAATGAGCAAGGAGTGGCCGTTACCGTCAATGGCGATCGTTATCGGGCCATGTTGAACGAATTTTTGTTCACAGAAATTGAAGAGGAGGATATTGGCAACATTTGGTTTCAACAGGACGGCGCTACGTGCCACACAGCCAACGCTACACTTGATGTTTTGCGCCCTGTTTTTGAAAATCGCATTATCAGCCGCAGAGCTGATGTCGTTTGGCCACCTCGGAGCTGCGATTTGACACCGTTGGACTACTTTTTGTGGGGTGCCGTCAAAGATAAGTGTTACGCCGACAAACCAGAGACAATTGACGCTTTAAAGGACAATATTCGTGAAGCCATTGGTGAAATACAGCTGCACACAATCGATAAAGTACTTAAAAATTGGACCCATCGTGTAGGCTACTGCATAGCCAGCCGAGGCAGCCATTTGAATGAAATTATTTTCCATCATTAACCGGAGGGATTATACTTTCAAATAAAAAAAGAAATTTGAAAAAATATTTAGTAGTTTTTTTTTTATAGCATTTTCAAAAAGAAAAGTTATTTGGCGGACCCTTTAGATGCATATTTCAGAAATGTACTCAATCAGACCGGATGTTAAATGAAATGTGTTTAGTGACGAATTTCATTTAACACTAAACACGTTTCATTTGACAATGATATTTGGACATTTAGACAACTACTTACTTTGATATTTGGTCAGTTGAGGTACCCTAAAATACTCGGGTTAATATACCAATTCTAACAATACCACACACTTCTAAATCGGTTCAAGCGTTTAGAAGTTATGGTGGGATAAAAAACAGAAAACATACACAGATGAACCCTGAACACATTACCCTCCTTCTTTGTTGGGCAGTCGTGTAACAAGAAAATATATTAAAATGAATAAAAAGCACAACTGCCGTTACAAAAAGTGAACTACTGTATTTATAATTATTTTTAATACTGTTTTTTAATGACATATTTATGGTTTTTATATTTATCCATATAGACACAAATATATTTTCGGAATTTACTTAATCAAACCTTTTATTTTGACACTAAACACGATATATATATGGTAATTTATTGACATTTAGAGATTTAGACATTAAGACAACTAATTACTTGATATTTGGACAGTTAAGGTATTCTTTGACACTCGGAATGGCATACCAATTCTAATAATACGAGTTACTTCTGAATTAGTTCAAGCGTTTAGATGTTATGGTGGAATAAAGACACGGAAAACATGCCTAGATGAACCTTGAACACATTACACTTCTTTTTTGTTGGGTAGTGCTGTAAAAATAGGTCCGTTTTATTGTATAGGGTAAAGGCCCAACCATTGGACCACTTAACTTCAAATTGTTATATTTCTTAAGATTAGATTTTTAAAATAAAACTGAGTAAGACTTTAGAATAAGTATTTATTCTTGTATTACAATTACTGAAATTTTTACCAAAATACTTACTCCAATGAAATATATTAAGAGAAAACATAAAGAAATATGGTTCCAATAATTGGACCTTTGGCACGTTCTTTGGACCAGTGAAGTTCTATCATTGGACTTCTAATAATGGTACTTTAAATGGAAATAGAAAAACTATGGGTCCAATCATGGTTCCATTAACAATTTAAACAATAAAATTACATCTAATCTTACTCAATAACAATAAAAATTTTGAAACAAGTCTGCTTGGCAACAGTTTTTAAAAGGAAAAAGAATCAACCCCTTCGAGTTGTAACATATTGTTTCATCATTATTTTTAGTTGTAACAACTCACAAAAAATATATAAAAAGCAAAAAAAATAGTATTTTTGAACATAGTGCCATCTAGTGACATCTCCTACATGTTGGACACACATATTTCTTCGTTCCCTTTTTCACTCCGGCGCAATCTTCATGTACCCAATCCTTGCATGTGAGACATTGTATCATCCCTTCCATTGCAGCAAATTGGCACAACTTGCAATACCACTCTTCTTCCTCTGTTTAGTAGAGTTATTTTTATTTCTTTGGCTGTTTTTAGTTTTAATTTCTTTGACTTCTTTTTTGTTTTTAGCATTATAATTCTTTTCATCTTTTTTCATTTGGAATTTTACTTTCATATCAAGTTTAATTGTTTTCGCACGTTGAGTATCTTCTAAGCCATTTTTGTACGGTGACGACGTCAGTTCGACTGATGTTTGGCTTTTTCGGCTCTTTTCTTTCAATCGTGAAACAATTTCCTTAGCTCCAGGGGAGATTTCTGATATCATATAATTAAAACTTGTGCTTGCTTTAGGGGATGATGGAGTGGTGAATGTAGACGATGATAGTAATTTATTCGACAGAGGATCGGACTCATCAGTGATTCCCAGAGGCGTGAGAGTGATAGAATTATTTTTTTTAAAAAGCGATGGCGACGATACTTGAGCTTCGACGAATTCAATATCTTGACTGGAAGTATTTTCAATATTCGATGATGAAGATGTTTCTGCTTCGAATAACTCTAATCCTTGACTGAGCATGCCATCTACAGATGATGTTGGAGAGGCTCCTACTTCGATATATTCAAGTCCTTCATTAAGCGCCTTTTCAACTGCAGGGTTTTGATTTTGATTAGAGAACGCTGACATATTTTCTCTTTCCTCTACTGCAATAAAATCGTGGTCTTTAAAAACGTGTCTGTCAAAGGGGTATATGCCAGTTTTTGCAAATCCGTTAATTGCCGTACCTACAGAAGCTGCTCTTGCATATGCTTTACCAAACAGCATTGAGATTTGATGCTGAGTTACGCATCTTCCTGGATTAGCTCGAAGCCACTTCTCTGTCTCGTCTATCATGTAAGTACTTAGAGGTTTGAAGAATGATACGTCTAGAGGCTGCAGTTTATGCGAAGTGTGCGCGGGTAGGGAAAGCATTACAACACCATGCCTCTTAGCATAGTCTAGTGCTTCAAGGTTTTTGGTGTGGGTGGAGTGTCCGTCGAGTATAAGAAGCACTTTTTTATCCAGCGATGGTTTTACAGCTTCAACGAAATTTCGCAGCCACAAGTAAAATATGTCCTTATTTATATAACCGCTTTTCTCATTGTAAGCGAATGTCGTACCGGGCGGTGCTCCATCTTGAAGTTCGACCAGAGCTCGTTTTCGTTTAAATATGATCAATGGTGGAATAAATGCACCGGCAGCACTAGCGCAACATACAGCTGTTGTTGTGGTTCCACGCTCACCGCTTGTTATGGAGCCTACTTGGTGCTTACCCTTTTTAGCAAGGATTTTTCGTGGTTTCTTCTGAACAGTAGACAGGCCCGTTTCATCCATATTAAAAACTCTCTGTGCCTCATTAATATTGTGATTCTCTAGAACGCTCTCTAGTTTATCAAAAAAATCGTTGACAGATTTCTTGTTGAATGCCGTGGCTCGATTGAAAGAAGTAGCCCTTGGCTGGCGTAGAGATAACTGTGGGTGTCTTTTCATAAATGAAACAAACCATTTTTTGCCTGCCATTTCTTTTTCTTGGTTGAATCTGTGTTTGATGTTACACTTATTGGCGAGTTTGAAAGCAAGGTGGCAAACATCATCTCTCGTTACCCCGAATAAACATGCCTCTAATTCAAGCACATGCTTTACGAGTTCTTGTTCTAACTCTGCTGTCAAATCGGAAGATGATCCGGGAATCTTAATATCTTCTTTGGAATACTTGTTACACCCATCCAAGCGTCTTTTAAGAGTTGCCTTAGGGATGCCGAACATACGCACGGCAGCGTTTAGGCCAACTTCTTTGTTGCGAAGTGCAAGAAGGGCCAGGCGCATACTTGGCTCGTTCCATGCGTAGTATGGGCCGCGCGTTGACATTCTGATAATCAAGAAAATTATAAATTACTACTAGTTTGTATAAAAGTAATATATAATAAGCCTTCATTGGACCGGTCCATTGGTAGTCCTTTAAAGTGGTCCAACAAAGGTGCCATTGCCGTTTTTCGAAAAAAGATTATTTAACAACTAATCCAAAAACTTTATGGAAAAAAGTACATACACATTGGGTAGAAGATTTATCATCAATAATATAAAAACAAAAACAATATTAAAAAAATGAATAAAGTAAAACTTACGCTCAAGTTTCTCGAACATCGACGTTGTATGGACGGCCTCGTGAACACTCGGACGCACGGCCTACCTCGATCGCTGCGCGAGCGGCACTGAGAAGCATGCAGTGGGTAGAGGGGACTATCGGACGCCATAGCAACTAGTTCAGCGCGTTAGGGGACACGTGGTTTCTTAGAAACTTCGCCGGTCCATTTGTGGCACTGGTCCAATGATTGGGCCTTTACCCTAAAGATAATTCGCTCTGCTTCAGATTCTAAATGGTTGATTTTAAGGAAATGTTTGTTTTTAATGTTATCTCAATGCAACTATGTAATTGTGAATGCTATGGAAGATAGACAATTCACTTACCTAGTCCTTCTGGACTACATAAAATCTTTCGATACCCTTGATCTAATCTGCGATTGATCGAGGTTTGAGGTGTTTCTAAGTTATCTATGTGAACGACAGCAGAAAGTAAAAATCTGTAGAAGAGATCTCAGCACCAAGTAAAGCATCGAACGGCAGCGAAAGGTCTCATAACTCGCTATGGAATTTAGCAGTAATTACCAGCACATTTTTTTTTCTCACACTTAACACCGTATACTCTCGAAAAAGGATATCAGAATAATATGTACAGCATAGTAGGAACTATTGAGCATATTGAGATCTATGATATTCCTTAAGTAAATTAAAAGATTAGTTTTGTCAGTCTTGCCGCAACATTCGTTAGATGATCTTGCCAGCGCAATCTGTTGTCTGACGTCACGCCTGAGAACTTAATGGATGGTACCCTATTTATATAGTTAGGGTATGAATATTCATACACTGGCCGTCTGGTACCTTTCCCGTTGCTTACCCTAAGACCTCTGAAGTGGAGGGTTGTTTTTGTCCCAAGTCTTTTGCTCTCATCTCACGGGAGAGAGAAAGATCTAATATCGTTGAAACTTCCTGAGTTGACGGATTTTCCCGTTGTAGTTGACAGCTCTATATGACAGTCTTGTATTTGGATGCACGAGTGAAGCATTACACTTGTAGTTTGTTGGTTAGTAATTATCTTTCTAAAGGCCATACATTTCGTTTTATCAATATCTAAGTTCAACAGGTTTTTCTTTCAGGTTCCATCTTTTTGCGTTTCTCAGTTCTAATTCATTTTCGGCAAACTCATTTTATTGCTCCAGTCGAAGACTGGAGCAATAAAACGGTGTAGTCGGCGAAACTGATGACCTTTTCTATCGATGAGAGTTTGCAGAAATCATTCAAATAAAACAAAAAGATAATTGAACACGCTACTATGTGGGATACCATACGTTATATGATGTGTAGAAGTATATTCTTCGCGGAGTCTGGTGTTCTGCAATCTTTCGTACATATAAGATTTAAACGTCTCCAACGCATTTTTTCCGAGTCCGATCAATTGCAGTTTGGTCATCAGCAAGGGGTGCGAGACGGTGTCGAAGGCTTTCGCGATGCTTTCTTTCCTTCATCTAAAGCTTGAGTGAGTTCCTTCATCTAATCCCTTCCGAAAGCCAAACTGGTTATACGCTAATATATTGTATGCGTTCAAAAAAATATTAAGAAACCGTTTGACCAAGTGTTCTAGAATTTTACTCACAGTGCCCAGGAGTGATATAAGGCTATTGTTCTCTGCAGAAAACGAATCGCCTACTTTAAAGATCGAGATTAACCAAGATTCTTTCGTATTAAACAAGATAACACACCTAGACATATAGCCATAATCTGCATAAGCCATGCAATAGGCTACGCAATAAGCTACTTAAATTGCTGACTCAAAACCGACACACGATTATTTTTTCCTGTTGGCCTGTAGTAATATGACCATGGTCTTTCTAAAGCAACGTACTTTCTGTAATGTTGTCACGACTATAAAGTTCTTTTTTGTCACAAGTCTCCGACTCATCTAAATGCTTCATTCGTAGCAGTAGAGACTGGCAGAACCATGGCCGCTCTCTATGATCTAGTCAGAATAATACTCTCTCAATGCCGTTACATTAGTATTCCCTTTAAGCAAATTATATTGCAATCCAAACCGCTCGTTTATGGAATCAGCTCCCATCACAGATGAGAAGTGCTCAGTCTCTTATGACTTTCAAAAGTCATTGAAATACTATTTTCTCTCAAATCAGATTTAAAGTATACTCACCTACCCCACTTTATTCCCTTTTTCTATGTCTTTTGGACACGTTGCTGCTCTTAAAAAAAAGTTAAATTTTAATTTTTACTTACGAATAATTTGTGTTTTCATTTAATACGTCCGACGTTTATACATATTATGTTTTGTGCAATAAAGAAATACAAACATATATAAACCATGTATCTCAATTTTAGCTATGGCATCCATTTTAATATGACCCTACCGTTAGCTATATTTAGACAATTTAGTAATAATGGTTTTCCACACTGGGGTCCACGCCTATCTGTAGGGCATTTAACAATTACCTGCAGCTTGTGCCATATGACTTTTTGTCCGCTCAACTTACGGTTCAACTCCCATCCGGTAGCCTCCTTTAAGAAAGACGTTCCTGGAAGGGACTCTGTTTTCCTTATCCCGGCTGTGTCGTGGACAGGGTCGAAACTTCTGAGGGAAGACCTCGGGCCCTACTGGGCTGCTTGCGCATCGTGCGGCGTTAGCCAGTCGACTGTGTATTCCGGAAAATAACCAGGGGGGGCTGGAAATGGTATGATACATTTCTTAACCCCTAGAGCCCCAATTGGCCGCAACACCATTCAGCGTGACGGCCCCGTTTTAATTTAATTTTAATTTAATTTGTTTTATTTTATTATGTTTTATTATGTTAATATGTGTTATTTTAATTAGGGGTAGGGTGGTTTGGCTGTAATTAATGTTTTGGTGAGACAGTGTCATAATTCAATTTTTTTACAAAATTTTTACTAAATTTTTTTGGGACATCAATTTGTCAATCGGCTGAGGGGCCGAGGCCTGAAGGGTTAAGAAGCGATGATGGTTGTTGACCTGATATCACCTGACTTCAATTCTCAGTGCCTCGTGGTAAGACATTTGACTCTCACGGGTTAGTCGATGAAGCTAGACAGCGGACTGTCGTTATCCGCTTAGTCTTTACGTTCACTCCATGAGAGATAGAACGACTTGATACCGTTAAAACTCCCTGGTGATCAGGTCCGCCCGTTATGTTGTCACCCTCCGTTGTATATCAAATTTACGTAGTCTAACAGAACGTCTTATTTGAATTTGTCAGAACCTGATGGGAACGCGCTAATTCCGAAACACAAAACGTCCGCCAGCTGTGGTTGTTTTGCATATATTTCTGCATCCACCAGTAATGGATTCGGCAAATATCTAAGGGAGAAGTTTCCAGGGATTTTTAATCTCATATATCACAACAGCTCCTGGGCATACAAACAGACTGCTTCTGGACATAGAACATCCTCAAAATCGACTTCTCGACTTTTTCATCCGTAACGCTCAAAAATCAGTCTGTGACTGAGAGGGTTCCGAGTTCAGCAAACCCTTCATAGCGTATTTATTTTGCATCTTATTTGCTTTATTATACCTAGATTATACCCCAGGATCTTTAATATGCTAGATGAAGATTTAAAAATGTATATGCCGAAGTCTTCTTCTTCTTTTAAAGCCAAAATTGATTCCTGGCTAAAATATGACGCCCGGCAAAATATCCACAAATTAATATACCGAGACAATTATCCCTGACATTTCTTTTTATTATTATTATTTTCTTTGACTTTTTTTAATTTTATTTATTACTATTACTTATTCATAAATTTTGGTGACTATTGTTTGATATCATTTGACATTTTATTTTATTTTTATTTTATTAACAGGATTATTTATTTTTGTGTTTTATTTCCTATTGTGATCATTAGTTAGTGATTATTAGTTATAATTTGTAATGGTGACGGGAATATATATATTTCTTTTCCTTTTTATTTTTTTTTTTTATTCATTGCCGAATATATGTGATATAAAAACTAGAGAGCTAGCTGCCCTGGATCAAGTGCTGGCACTTAGTTGGGCAGCAGCAGTACTTAAATGCTAATGCTCATATCGGCCGTGTTTAATTTTAATTTTAATTTTAATTATATATATTTTTTTATTGATATGATTATTAGTGATACTTGTGCACTTGTAAATGAATTGTTAAATAAAATAAATAAATAAATAATAAATAAATATCCAGTATATTCAAAACTCTGTATTGGTTCCAAAGTGAAAATGAATAAATAACATCTTTGTAGTGAATATTAATGTATTTTTCATATATAAAATCATGTAATCATAATTACTCGGCATTTCCAGCTCATTCGCCGTGCAACGTTAGGGTAAGCGTCAGCGTCAGCGTATTATATTTTTGTAATCCCAATATGTGTGGATATTATCACGTCCGCCATTTAATGCTTTAATCCCATAATGCCGGTTATTAAGTTTCATCAGAACTGAACTTTGCCATCTCTCCGGCAGAGCAGTAGAGCGGCGCGGGGGCATCCTGAATATGTTAGGAATATTTAGGCTAAACCGTACACTGTTAATATCCCCTCGGCTCAAAAGAGATACTCGAATTACGCCTCTGAATTAAGTTACTTGCAACCTAGTATGATAATTTCGGGGAATATCTATACGGAAAACAGTGTTTCACTCATGGGGTATATTTTTTAGAGGTATTCTAAATGAAAAAAAAATCGGTTGTCCCCCCCAAGATATTCCTGGCAAGCAGATAACCCCCTTCCCCCCCCTCCCCGCACCTAAACCCCTAAACCCGTGCAACTCCCCACCAACCCCCCTACTAAACCCCTCTTCCTTTCGCTACACCCACCCCCGACGCCCCTCCCCCACCGACCCAAAAGTGAAATGAAATGAAATGAAAAATACCTTTATTTTACTAACAAAAATAATTACATGGGTAAAGAAAACTTAAATTCTATTTTAACTTAGTACAAACGGCGGGCTTATCGTTTCGCGATTTCTTACAGCCAACCGTGTAATATTAAATAAAAGTAACAATACAGCTCACATACATAAACATATACACATAAATATACATATACATACATCCAAACATACATACATATACATACATACATAATAAATATAATAAATATAATTCGCGAGGTAATTAGTCTCTCAGTGGCTCGTGCCAACAAGGGTTTGACAGTATCCTCCAAACCCCCAATACAGTTTGTGCGGGATGGCTCTAAAGGCAAAAAACATTTAACTACAAAACCTTTCTCAATAATCGAGAAAGCTACAGATTGAATTCTGGAGGTTGATTCGGTCTCTAAGCAGTATAAATTTCCTGAAAGTCTCGGATGCACAGCCCTCCGTCCAGATATAACTCTTTACTCTCTATCTCGGAAGGTGGCTCTTATTGTAGAATTAACTGTTCCATGGGAATCAAATATCCCAAAAGACCACGAGTACAAATTAAATAAATACCATGATCTTGCAAATGCCGTAACCCGGAACGGCTTCACTGTTCACCTTCACGCGGTGGAAGTTGGCGCTCGTGGCCTGCCAGCTAAATCTCTATTTCACCTCTTTAAAGATCTTGGCCTTTCCAGAAAAATAATCAACTCTTTCTTAGAAAAAATATCTAAAACTGCGATTTGCGCATCTCAAATTCTATAATTCTATGGCTTCGAAGGGGGAGTGAATGGGTGGTAAGGTGAACGCTCACATGTGGCAAGACAGCTGTCCTAAACCTACCACAGCCGGTTCGTAAGTCCGGAATCCACTGCTCACCCCCCAGAAGTGTAAAAAAAATTGTATTATGATGGGCCCGACTCCGGTCGGTGAATTCCATGGCAGCTCCGTTTGTATTTATTTATATAATATAATATATCTATATTATAATAATAAATACATAGAAACTACAGATAAATAATAATAAAAATAACTGCTTATATAAAATGATAGATATTACAAAGTTCTTTTGCTTCTATCCAGTCAACAACCCAACGAAAGGGGGAAGGGGGGAGGGGATAGGGGAAGGGTTGGTTCTTAGTTGATATTTTGAGGGAGAAAATGTTTTTTCAGTAACGCCTTGAAACAGGGCAACGATTTTGCATGACGAATAGCATGCGGAAGCTGGTTCCTGCAGAATGGACACTAAATGAGTTAGTCAAAAAAGAAGACTGATGTAGTGGAATTGCTATGGTGTTGTCCTGACTTGGCCTGAGTGGAACACCATGACTTCCTAACGGGAGAAAGAGGTCTTTAAGGTAAGGAGGTGCTATGGGACTATTTAGGACTTTATAAAGGAGTGAGAGGGCATGCAGATTTCTGCGCTCACGAATTCGAAGCCAGTGAAGTCCATCGCGATATTCGCTTACGAGATCAAATTTACGCAAGGCGAATATATATCGTATGCAGATATTTTGTAGCCGTTCGAATTTATCCAGTATCTTCTCTTTAAAATTGATTGTGTCAAGGGATTTTGACAGCAAATGTAGTATATTTGTAGTATTTTTGTAGTATATCCGTGGTATTAAAATGTCTATTTACTAATATGATGTACTTTTTTTCTACATTCCGCGGAATTTATATTTTTTTTATGTCGCTTATTTAAGATATATTCCAACCAAAATTTCACAATGTGATTTCGGCCCAACCACGCATCTGTGTACCGAAGTCCAATATTTTGATATTGAACTATGACTAGCGCGCCCTCTGGTGGTTCGATTTCAACCACATCTTTTCAACTCTTGCCATGACCAAATGATACCTGCCTGCCACATTAAAGATAAATCACACACAGACATACATAGACACACATATAGACACACACAAACAGACTCTTAGACAGACTTCAATCTAGAAATGGTCTTAATCAGCTCAGGTGGTTTCACATATTTTTTTGTCTTCATTTGAATTGTATTTAGCACGTTTACAATACTTTTCCTTGGGCCGGGAAAGAAAAGGGAATGAAATAGGTCCTAGTTTTAAGTCATAGTTGAAATAAGGATGATACGTCAGAGTGACAAAATTATTATTCAGCGTAAATTAGGTTGAAAAGTTTGGTTAGCCCAATGGGGTAAATTGTAAATTATTCAGCTAGAAATGAAGGTTTGTCCGATGAAATTGATACTAACTTTTGTGTTCGAAACAACTGGAAACTGTACCGTGTAATCAAAGGTATGCGTGAGAATATATTATATGGGGATTAAACCGCTCTTGTTTTTCAATTTCTATCGCCTTGTCCTCTACCTTTTGACCTCCTACTCCACTCTTTCAATAGTCGTGGGCTCCATTTTTGCGGTGTTTAAAGTGAACCTCATGATTTCTTTCTCTTCCTTCTGTGTTCTCGTCGTGGCGACGTCCTGTTTAATTAAAGTCGCATGGAACGGGTGGGGGGGGGGGGGGTAGAGGAAGAAGAATCGTCTCGCCTTTCCCTTCACGGTCGATTGGGCTAAAAGGTTGTCAACGTCGCGGCGCGTTATCACTCGACGCGCAGGTTAACGATTCGCGAGGACATTCACGGCCTTCTAACGGCCAATGACGTATGCCGCCGCGCCGTTAGCCAAAGGGCCGACCGACGCAAGGGAGAAGCCCCTATGCTCATTACTTCCGGGTCAGGTGATCCAATACAGGCCGCCCGTGTCAATGCTCCTGTCTCAGCCGCATATGCCATGGCTTTATTGAGATATTATAATGTCTCGTCTATTTAGGTAATAATAATAATAAATCTAGGTATGTTACTAAGTACTAAATCTAGGTTACAAATATGAATGCTGGAACTACGGGCGTGCAAGCCCTTTTTCGATATATCCACCTTGTTAGTAATATATGGAGCCTATGTCCCTAGTATACTTGAATTTGCATCTTGTATTTGGTCCCCCCAATACAACTTGTACAAGCAACGAAACGAGCGTATTCAAAAACAATGTGCTGTAGTGAAAAGAAATCTGCTGAATCGTACAAGGACAGATTAGCTCTTTTTAAACTCGATAGTCTTGAAATTAGGCGTACAACCTACGATATGATGTTTCTCTACAACGTCATAAATAATATTTTTGACAGTGCGTATCTGGTCGAAAAGATATCCATTCTGACTCCTCCTCGCATTACTCGGAACCCGAACCTGTTTTATGTAAAGAGATATAACTCTAATTATACGAAGCATTCCCTAATAAACAAAGCTATGACAACGTATAACGATAGGTTCGGGTACATTAATATTTTTTCATCAGATAAGTCACTTTAAGAAAACCATTAAAAAATCTTATCAGTCCTTTGTCCCAACCACGATCCTGTGTCCATTGTATTTCATATAATGGCTTTTTTCGTAGCCAACTAACCAATTTTAGGTTACTTATCCGATAGACTTCTAATAAATATATATGGTGATTACGATGACTGAAGTCAAAAGAAGGTAAACCTATTAATGATGTCACCAAAAGCACTTCAAAAACTCCCAAGTTCTCGATTTACGCATGAAAAATGTTAACACGCTCTTAATCGCTTGAACAGTTTACATGAATAGTATTTTTTTGTAATTTTTTTTTAAAAATATATTTTTGGTACAGAATAATTAATATTGTTTATAATCTCAGCGTAAAATTTCATTTTCATTTGTCTTTGTTCTTTCTCTTTTTCTATAATATTAAATCACTGCTAAAGAAATGTATATTGTACATCTTGCGACCCTTGTACTCAAGGTAGTACGCAATAAACAGCCGCGATATCTTTACAAGATTATGACGTGGTCCCGTAACCGGCATGTCCATTCAACACGGGCACGTGAACAACTTGCTATAATATCCAAGCACAAAACTACACATTTCCAGTGCAGCTTTTCGTATTATTCTGCGGTTGTATGGAATCGGTTGGGAATGGCTTTGCGATCGAAATCAATTGCAGTATTTAAGGACCACTTTAAAAGTTTATTATTAAAGGAAGATATTTAGATGTCATAATTTGATTTTATTTTAAAATAACTATTGCTAATTGGATTATTACTATTGTCTTCGTTTATTTATTAATTTGTAACCTGATTATTTAATGTTAAATATTTTGATTTTGATTATTTTTGATTTATTATATGTAGATTATTAAATTTATGTAATTACGTTATTTTCTTTTAATATCATTTGATGTTAAATATCTTGATTTTAATTTGTGTATTTATTTGATTATGATTATTTGGATTTTTTGTTTTAAGATTTATTTGATTAGGTTATTTTATTTTAAAAATCATATACCTATGTATCAATAATTAATAGGTGTGTCCTGAAAACCAGGATAAGAGATATCCTGAGGATACCCCTAATTTGCAGCGTTTGTAGCTTTATTTCATAGTCTTTGTCTATTTATAGTTTTAATTTTTAATCTGTGTGTTCTTGTTTTTTTTTTGTATATGTTTTTTATAACAGCTGCAAATAAATAAATAAAAAAAAAATATATACAAATAAGGTAAAATAACGGAGATAATATGTACAAATTAACGGTAAATAGTGTTAATATATAATTAGTCATAGTTTTGTTGTTATATTTTGTATTTGTTATGTATAAACGCTCTTTGTTAACCAAATAAAATAAAATAAATGCTAATACCACCGATCTGTGGTTTTTCCATTGCGGTAACTCGCGGGCAGCCGATCACCGTATTTATGCAATTATGTAATTATATGCGAAAAAAGTCGTCTTCATTGAAAAAGTCACCATTATACATTAGTATGCGTGCACTTATACCCCCTACAAAGTAATTTTTGCTGTTTCAAAACATGCGGTCGTGAGTTTCATTCCCATTGCTAGCTTTCTAAGGGTTAACCCGTCGGCCGCCAACAGTGCCTATAGGCATTTTGCGTCATTTGACAGATCCGCGCGTAACCATTTCGGCCGACTATCATATATATATATATATATATATATATATATATATATATATATATATATATATATTGAAATATTTGATAGTTTTGTGTATATATTCTTTTTAGAATTGATCAATAAGATGATTATAAAGTAAATAATTATAAAAGCCACTTACATCGTGACGAAGGATTCCCTTGATCGGATTCGGGAATGCTTTAGGTGTTAACGAGAATGATGAATGCCTCTCACTTGCGGAAAGAGGAGTAGGTTTAAGTTAAACCTACTCCTCTTTCCGCAAGTGAGAGGCATTCATCATTCTCGTTAACACCTAAAGCATTCCCGAATCCGATCAAGGGAATCCTTCGTCACGATGTAAGTGGCTTTTATAATTATTTACTTTATAATCATCTTATATATATATATATATATATATATATATATATATATATATATATATATATATATATATATATATATATATATATATATATATATATATATATATATATATATATATATATATATATATATATATATATATATATATATATATATATATATATATATATATATATATATATATATATAAAATATATATATATATATATATATATATATATATATATATATATATATATATATATATATATATATATATATATATATATATATATATATATATATATATATATATATATATATATATATATATATATATATATATATATATATATATATATATATATATATATATATATATATATATATATATAAATATATATATATATATATATATATATATATATATATATATATATATATATATATATATATATATATATATATATATATATATATATATATATATATATATATATATATATATATATATATATATATATATATATATATATATATATATATATATATATATATATATATATATATATATATATATATATATATATATATATATATATATATATATATATATATATATATATATATATATATATATATATATATATATATATATATATATATATATATATATATATATATATATATATATATATATATATATATATATATATATATATATATATATATATATATATATATATATATATATATATAT
>OX155953.1:39872769-40196708 GCA_944548615.1 Micropterix aruncella | reverse complement strand
TCATTGAGAAACTTGACTAGCCGCTGTACAGTTTGAAGTTCAGTTTCAAGATTTCAAACAATACAGCGAGCGCAAACAATCGAATCCTAACTAATTAGCTTTAGTGTTATAGTGAGAAAAATATTTTTTAATTACATCATTGATTATACATCGTGAGGTCTTAGTTACCGACATCCTTAAAAGAGGGGTGAATCAGTACGAGCATGTAAACAACAAATAAAGAAAATTGGCAAAATAAAAAAAATTAAAAAGATATGATTTTTTATTGTTTTTTGTTTTTTGTTTTTGATAGAATTTGTAAATCTTATGTATTGAAAAAAAGTTTGAGAAGCTTTGAGCGCGCTGCCCCATAGAGCCGTAAGTAAAATATCGCTAACAAACAATATTAGCGGTATTTTACCTACTGATAGATGGCGCAGCATGCTCAATATAACTTTTACATACTATTTTATGTGCGTGTTTTTATACTGTTTTTTTTTCAATTGAAATTATATATCCTTTCCGAAAAAAAAAATGTTCCTTTATTTTCTCACAATTTTATATCAAAAGTTCCTTATTTGCTCGTACTGATTTACCTAGTTACCGGCATGATTTAGGTTCGATTTCTATATGTGCATGATTTAGGTTTCTGGGCATCCTAGAGCCACACAGGTACCATAATCATGGAGCAAAATTAGTGTCAGCATCCTGAATTCAGGTCTACATGCCTGGTCAGATCTATACTTCAGGATGCTGGTACCAGACTGGCTCCAGGATGCAGGTAACAGCTCCAGGATGCTGGTACCAGATTTCATCAACGATGGATCAAGAAAGGAAACCACTTAGGATTTCCTAGCAACCACCTGGCACAACCTGGCAACATCTTGGTACTATCTGGCAACCATCTGGCAACCACCTGGCACAACCTGGCAATACCTGGCACTGCTTGGCTCCCGATGAGGGGACTCCTCAACGGTCAACAACAGAGACCCAAAATTTTGTATACGCATTCAATTATGATAGCTCCTTCCAAATTCCACCATAACATGGCTGATATACCCTGGGTTGGCTCCCGATGAGGGGACTCCCTAACGATCAACAGCAGAGATCCAAAATTTTGTATACGCATTCAATTATAATAGCTCCTTCCAAATTCCACCATGACACGGCTGATGTACCCTGCATTGGCTCAACGGTCGACAGCAGAGACTCAATATTTTGTATACGCATTCAATTATGATAGCTCCTTTCAAATTCTACCATGACATGGCTGATGTACCCTGCGTTGGCTCTCGATAAGGGAACTCCTCAACGGTCAACAGCAGAGACTCAAAATTTTGTATACGAATTCAATTATTATAGCCCCTTGCAAGTTTCACCATGACATGGCTGATGTACCCTGGGTTGGCCCCGGATGAGGGAACTCCTCAACGGTCCGCAAACGAGACCGCAAACACGAACACAACTGCAGACGCAACTGCAGACGCGACCGTAAACGCGCCCGAAAACGCGACCTCAAACAGCTACGTCGACGTCCACTGCGCAGTCGCTTTCTGGAGAGTGATTGAATGCAAGTCGGATCCGTCATCCGACTAGTGTGAATAGAGCGACGACATCCGATCAAAAGTCGGCTGTGTCACCCCAAGACTTTCCTGTCAAGTAGCCAGGAACTTAATTAATCTGAATATAGCGCCACCCATTACCCCCCCCCCCCCCCCCCCCCCCCCAATGACAATGATGATGATGAAATCGAAATAAAAATCTAAAACGAAACCGAAATCGAAATCGAAAACTATCGAAAACGAAATCCAAACTCGTATACAAAATTTTGGGTCTCTGCTGTTGACCGTTGAGGAGTCCCCTCATCGGGAGCCAACCCAGGGTACATAAGCCATGTTATATTATAACTTGGAAGGAACTATCATAATTGAATGCGTATACAAAATTTTGAGTCTCTGCAGTTGACCGTTGAGGAGTCCCCTCATCTGGGGCGAACCCAGGGTACATCAGCCATGTCATAGTGAAACTTGGAAGGGCCTATAATAATTCAATGCGTATACAAAATTTTGGGTCTCTGCTGTTGAGCGCTTAGGAGTTCCCTCATCGGGAGCCAAGCCATGGTTCATCAGCCATGTCATGGTAGAACACGGAAGGGGCTATCATAATTGGATGCGTATGCAAAATGTTGGGTCTCGGCTGTTGACCGTTGAGGAGTTTCCTCATCGGAAGCCAACCCAGGGTACATCAGCCATGTCATGGTGGAACTTAGAAGGGGCTATTATAATTGAATGCGTATACAACATTTTGGGTCTCTGCTGTTGACCGTTGAGAAGTTCCCTCATCGGGAGCCAACCCAGGGTACGTCAGCCATGTCATGGTAGAATTTGGAAGGAGCTATCATAATTGAATGCGTATACAAAATACTGAGTCTCTGCTGTTGACCGTTGAGCCAATGCAGGGTACATCAGCCATGTCATGGTGGAACTTAGAAGGGGCTATTATAATTGAATGCGTATACAACATTTTGGGTCTCTGCTGTTGACCGTTGAGAAGTTCCCTCATCGGGAGCCAACCCAGGGTACGTCAGCCATGTCATGGTAGAATTTGGAAAGAGCTATCATAATTGAATGCGTATACAAAATTTTGGGTCTCTGCTGTTGACCGCTTAGGAGTTCCCTCATCGCGAGCCAAGCCATGGTTCATCAGCCATGTCATGGTGGAACACGGAAGGGGCTATTATAATTGGATGCGTATACAAAATGTTGGGTCTCGGCTGTTGACCGTTGAGGAGTTTCCTCATCGGAAGCCAACCCAGGGTACATCAGCCATGTCATGGTAGAACTTAGAAGGGGCTATTATAATTGAATGCGTATACAACATTTTGGGTCTCTGCTGTTGACCCTTGAGGAGTTCCCTCGTCGTGAGCCAACCTAGGGTACATCAGCCATGTCATGGTGGAATTTGGAAAGAGCTATCATAATTGAATGCGTATACAAAATTTTGGGTCTCTGCTGTTGACCACTTAGGAGTTCCCTCATCGGGAGCCAAGCCATGGTTCATCAGCCATGTCATGGTGGAACACGGAAGGGGCTAATATAATTGGATGCGTATACAAAATGTTGGGTCTCGGCTGTTGACCGTTGAGGAGTTTCCTCATCGGAAGCCAACCCAGGGTACATCAGCCATATCATGGTAGAACTTAGCAGGGGCTATTATAATTGAATGCGTATACAACATTTTGGGTCTCTGCTGTTGACTGTTGAGGAGTTCCCTCATCGTGAGCCAACCCAGGGTACATCAGCCATGTCATGGTAGAATTTGGAAAGAGCTATCATAATTGAATGCGTATACAAAATTTTTGGTCTCTGCTGTTGACCGCTTAGGAGTTCCCTCATCGGGAGCCAAGCCATGGTTCATCAGCCATGTCATGGTGGAACACGGAAGGGGCTATTATAATTGGATGCGTATACAAAATGTTGGGTCTCGGCTGTTGACCGTTGAGGAGTTTCCTCATCGGAAGCCAACCCAGGGTACATCAGCCATGTCATGGTAGAACTTAGAAGGGGTTATTATAATTGAATGCGTATACAACATTTTGGGTCTCTGCTGTTGACCGTTGAGGACTTCCCTCATAGGGAGCCAATCCAGGGTTCATCAGCCATGTCATGGCGGAACATGGAAGGAGCTATCATAATTGAATTCGTATACAAAATTTTGGGTCTTTGCTGTTGACCGTTGAGGAGTTCCCTCGTTGGGAGCCAACCCAGGGTACATCAGCTATGTAATGTTGAAACTTGGAAGTTGCTATCATAATTGAATGCGTACACAAAATTGTGTGTCTGTGCTGTGCTGTTGACAGTGGAAAGTATCCTCGTCAGGAGCCGATCTTGGCTGTAAAATCAGGCCATGATCATGCCATAAAAATGCATGTCATCGAAATGTCTCATACTCTCATACTCAAGACTTTCCTGTCAAGTAGCCAGGAACTTAATTATACTGAATATTAATACCCCCCCCCCCCTCTTCAACCTAGCGCCACCCATTACCCCCCCCCCCCCCCCAATGACAATGATGATGTACCTACTCGCTTATATTGTGTTGACTGCGACACACAGATCCTAAATTCAGCGCACAAATGTCATCACTAATGCAGGGTGAGTTTTTAATTAGTGACATCCTTGAAGTGGGTGAATCAGTAGGTGCAATTAAGCAACTTTTGATAAGAATTTTTAGAAAAATGTTTCGAAAAATAGTATAGATATAATGGGAATTAAATAAAAACTCACCTGTATATGTAATTTATGGAATTCACATTTTAAATCGTGTTCCAATAGAATTGAACCAATTAAATGGAGGTGTCTGCAAATTGTTTTTAAATGCGGCCTTAAAAATCAACTGATTGACTAAGAGGATATAAAGTTATATAAGTTTACGAGTATAAAGTTAGTCAAAAAATTACACGTTTGAGAACAATATTTTGATAACACGTTTACTTATATATGATATTTTAATAACATGTACACGTTTGAGAACAATATTTTTTTCTAATATCCCAATATATTTAGTAATCCTTTATATTTGTTTATCGAAAACTTACTCGTAATAGTCGGATAGAAGTAATAATAATGTTTTTTTTATTTCTGTTGTAACTTTATTCAAGTATGCATATTCTCAATTTTTGAAAAAAAATATTTTGATATTTTTGTTTTTTTTAGTTTGTGTTTATTTTTTTAACTCCATAGTTATAGGTTATATCTGTTATGTTAGTGCTATCTATATGTTGCACGGCTGCCCAACAAAAAAAAGGAGTGTAATGTGCTCAGGGTTCATCTATGTATCTTTTCCATTTCTTTATTCCCCCATAGCTACTAAACGCTCGAATCGATTTAAAGGTGTGTAATATTAATATATAACATCCCGAGTGTCACAGAGTAACTTAACTGTCCAATTATCAAGTAAGTAGTTGTCTAAATGTTCAAATGTCAATACATTAACATAGTGATGGGTGTGATCACGAATAGCAATAACAATAACGTGTGATATTTGCAATCACGAAGAACGCGTTACGAGAATTTGAAAGAACATGCTATTTGAATCACGGCTACGAACAGCACCGCGTTGCCATCACTCGGCGCCGCTACGACGCGACCGATCACGCGTGATTATATGATCAGTGATTGGCCGTTCTCACTGAACGCCGTCGAACGACCGCGCGGCGCGCCACTGAACGATGATCGGTGAATTGAACCGTTCATTTGGTTTCGTTCATTCTTGATGTGATCGGCGATCAGTGGATCAGTGATTTGCCGTTCGTTCTGGGCGAACGCCCGCGCCGGCTGGACGATGACTGATGAGTGGCGCGTTCATTTCGTACGTAACGTGAATTTGGACACTGTTGTCGCATGAATTTGGACACTGTTATCGCTCGTGTCGTAATCGTTCGTGTAAATGAGTTTGCTCATGATTTGTTAAAGCAATAAAATAACATTATTTCAGAAAGACGAACTCGGCTTAGCACCAAAAGAGCAAGAGAGATAATCTTTCTGAACGCTAATTCTTCTAATTACTAATAAATATTAAGCAAATATAATGCGCGTTTCTGTTATCAGTTATCACATTGACGAAACTTTGTTACTTAACGTTTCACAGTACATTTCAGTACAATCACGAAAATCACGAGTAGCAGTTATTATCACGCGTGAAAAAATACCAGTAACGTGATTGTTGCGTGATTTAAAATTGAGAATCACGCCCATCACTACTTAACATAAATATATCGTGTTTAGTGTCAAATGAAATGTCTGATTGAGTGCATACCGGAAATATGCATCCATCTATATGGATAAATAAATAAACTACAAATATTTCATTAAAAAACCGTAATAAAATAAATATAAATACAATAGTTCACTTTCTGTAACGGCAGTCGTGTTTTTTATTCTTTTTAATATATTTGCTTGTGCAGTAGAATTTCTGCTCCAGCCAGTTTTAGGAGACATTCTAATATGCCTGTGACCAGTTTTAGGCCCAAGAAGGATTTCGAAGATTGGGGCATCTGCTTCCTCATTTCTGTGTATATTGCCGTGTCCCGGTATCCACGCAGCTGTTACCATTTTTGTGGTACCGTTCAGCAACGATTTTTAGGGTATCCCAAACTAGTTTGGATGTGACTCTATTCGCGTTTCAGAGCTGCTTGTCCGTCTATGAATAAATATGTATATACTCTGGTTGCTGTATTTTCTCTTCAGGTTTTCATGCTTGCATATATTAATGGGGTATACTTCGGATTTAAATTCTATCTGTCTATCCATCCATCCAACTGTCCATCCAGATCCATCTATCTGTAGAACAGTAATTTTAATAAAATGAACAAAACTAAAATTAATAAAAATATAAATAATAATAAATAGAAGATATCTGTTTATTTAAGATAGGTAGCTGAACAAGTTACAATAACCAAGTCAGCGTTCATATACCAGCTTAATGTATGCCAGACAGCATTTAACAGAAACTGCAACCAATGCTGACATTTACTCTCACCATACCTGTAGTAGCTCCTTTTATGTGTAAACTGAATATGACTATCTAAAGTACAAGAAACATACTTATACCTTAGCATTAAATTTTCTAATCTACTTCCACCACTATTAACCCGTTGAACGCCAACAATCCCTATAAGCATTTTGCGTCGTTTGACAGATCTGCGCTGAACCGTTTCGGCCGGCCCCTATATATATTGTATAATTATATAATATATATGACTAACAAGATTAAATACTAGGTAACAAGAGGAATACACGAAAAAACGATATTGTTAATATTCATTTACAAAATCGTCCAAAAAGTTGCAGCGCAGTTTTTTGGTCGGTATGGACTACGAATTTTTTGGTCGGTATGGGCAACCTGTCATAATATACATATATATTTGTATTAATAAATAAATAATAAATTTTCCAACCTGAAAGTGCCTAAAAATTGAAGTTTTGGAGGACGATGTAAATAAATTTAGGTTTTATGAGGAGTGCGATCAATCCATCGCGCTTTCAAAGCAAGTCGAGCGCCATGAATGGCGGAGGGCGCAGTGGGAGATACGTCGAGATATGTCTTGTCGCGTCGCGTCGTTTGAATGGGCCGTTTCGACGCAGGGCGACTGCTTTTGTTACGTTGGCGTATCGCGATCCCCGCTATCGTCTGTGCCGCATCTACCGCCGCGCCCGCCGCACCCGCCGCACCCGCCGCACCCCGTCGCCCACCTATCCGCTCCCCGCGCACTCGGAATAAAAATGGGTTTTATGATGAAAGGAATGTATCATTCTGAAAGAGGAATGTTTATTACTGCGCGATTTTCCATTGTGCGCCACTGCGCTTGTCGCCTGACATATTCCCGTCTCAAAAGAGCGCTCCGCGGCAATTGCTCTCCGCCTGCGCCTTTGAGCTGCCCGTCCTCCGTCATCCTCGTCGCTCGCTCGCATACCGACTACCTCTCTACCTCCGCAACTTTAATAACCCCGGAAAAAACATTTGCAAACACTCATTTAGGTAAAATACGCAACACGCATCCTAATCCTAATTCTACACAAAAGGTAAACATTAAAAATCTTTCAAATTTGAAAGGCAATACCACAAAATGTCATATCTCACTTGTGTAAACGGCATTTAAAACTAAAGGGTGTTTTATTGATCCATATTTTAAATGCTCAAATTGTGCACCGCTTCTATATAATTGAGCTTATTTTTACACGACTGTCCAACAAAAAAAGAGTGTACGTAATGTGTTCATGGTTCATCTATGATTTTTTTTTCGTTTCTTTATTCCACCATATCCTCTAAACGCTTGAACCGATTTAGAAGTATGTGGTATTGTTATAATTGCTATGTCATTCCGAGTGTCATAGGGTACCTTAACTGTCTAAATATCAATAATAGTTGCCTAAATGTCGAAATCTCCAAATGTCTGTGAGGGACCACCCCTCACAAGACTCCAAATTTTTCGGTGTGAGGTGGCGGTGTCAACTTGCGAGTTATCTCCGTATTTAAAGGCGGTTTTGATGAAGCAGAAGGTTTTTATTGCCAGTTATAACGCTTGCCGAATTACGAGTGGCCGGATTACTTTATCGAGACGCGAGGTTGCGCGACGGAGGTTATGTAGGAAAGTGGTCGAGGAGCCTTTCCTAGTCACGAGGATTGGGAAAGGTAAGGAAAGGAAACCAAGGAGCCGGATCCGTTGAGCGACCTCGTAGAGGTGTTACCGGATATGCCGTCGCAACCTTGGGGGAAGGTGATCAATCTGGTTGCTGGAGACTGATAATTTGGTTGCTTTTTGGCGGGTTTATATAGGCCGTTAAATGATGCAATTCGAAATATTCTAAGTAAAAGTATTGTTTCATCGTGCTGATTCACCGCTGCACGAGTTTAAATAATAGCTGAATTGTGTCAGTGGAAATCGATGCATTTGTTGATCGTATGTTAACTGGACTTAAAGTCCGTTACATGTCAATAAATTAACAACAATATATAGTGTATCGTGTCAAATAAAAGGTCTGACGTTCTTAACATTCCTAAAATATATATGTTTTTATATGGATATATACATAAACCACAAATATTAAAAACAACTTTTAAAAAATCATTATAAATACGGTAGTTCTTTTTTTGTAACGGTAGTCGTGTTTTTATTTACTTGTTAGGAAATCGGCGATTCGTTGTGGTTTGTTAGTCAGTCGGAGCTATCCAGCATTCTCATTAGGACATACATGATAGAATTTGGTGGACACCTAATAAAACGTCTTTACATTTTTTTGTGACTCAAAAAACCTAACTCGTAAACGATTACTATCTATCGCCAGCTCACTCTATAGGTTTCTAGCCCAAAAAGTTAGTTATCGCCTAATGTCAACAATTTCAAATAAATTGGAATTCGGCATTTGTACAGGGTTCTGTATTGCCCCAATCAAACATGCTACAACATACAAGACATTTAATTACATTAACTTGACGTTACTACTAAAAATATACCTTTACAATGACTACATTTAGGTTAAAATATCGTCTTTCACAATGTATTATTTGTCTCTGTGCCGACGGTGTACGAGCGAAGCCCGTCAAATATATGACATCCCTCGAATGCAATATTAAAAATATTTGCTCAGAGCCGCCGCTTTGAAACAATTCCATTGCATTTCGGATGCATCCACGGCCACCGAATTTATGCACGTGGGCCTTTTAATTAAAATCCACCTGCCGATATCCAAGCTGTGTAAGAAAATACGTATGTACAGGGTGCGTACGGTATTTGAGGACACTCATATATGTGGCTATATTTCCTGGAGAATATTTTTCATTTCTGATCATCAATAGTGGACTACAAGGCTACGCAGGAAATGTATGAGGAATGCTATGATCGTCGCTATATGCGCGAAACATGCCGACTTGGAAACCTCCAATTTCCTTAATCGCGCCAGATCATTCGTACATCGTAGATAATCGTACATAAAACCATTCATAGAAATGACAAGTCATAGGTTTCGCAAGCTATGACCGCAGCTGTCATGACCGAAAGGCTATGACTTTTGTTACTGACAACATTATATCACCCAATTTCTTTTAACAGATGCTTCGAGTGAATGCTGTCGCCTAAGTCAAGGTTTTAGATATAGTTGTGAAACCCTGGATTGATAGTGGACGTGGGAACAGACCATACATATGCCAGCAAGACTCTGCTCCTTCGTGATGGTCTGTGATGGTGGTGGTGAACGTGATGGTTTCGTGCAGAACGTGAACCTTTCCCGGTGCCTCGTCGTAAGGCGTCGGTCTCTAACGGGTAGCTGATGAACTAGAGTGTAGATTGTCTTGTCCCCAAGTCTTCTACGCTCATCCCTTGTCTGAAAGAACGATCCATATCGTTATACTAGCCTGGGGTGACGGGTTCGCCAGTTGTAGTCGACACCGCCCTACTGCTCCTTCGTGCATAGTCATGACGGAACAGGACTGGATGGCCGATAGTTTCTTTAACCACATCACATCAAACTTAAAACCATCTAGCTCCCCGCACCTTAAACCATAAATCATTTTGTATGTGTCGTAGCTAAGAGAGAAACCAATACATAAATCCATAACATTATTTCATCGCTGAAAGATCTATAACAACAATAATGAACAAAATGTACAAAGAACATTTGATTCGGTCATGCAGTCGTTTCCGATCCCGGATTTAGTCTGTTATTGACGCCGATGAAAGTTTTATAGGTTAATTGTACAGTCTAAGAGTTAATCACCATTGCGTTTAAATATCATTGAAAAATAATTAATGTTTCTACAAATATGAACAAAATTCGTTTTAATGTTCATTTGTCCTCAAATGCCGTTACCACCCTGTATATAATTATAATAGTCCTTTTTTTACGTATAAATATGAAGAAAATAATATAGTCACAATTTGAGGCAATTATTCTATACCATACTTCCAATAGGTAGGTACTACCCAATAGGTAGATATGAAAATCAAAATGGATTTAAACGTTTGTATTCCAGCCAGCGCCCGCATTTACGTTAAACAGAAGCAAAATTTACATCGTTAGGTTAGACAGCGCGAAAGCGAGTATTTGCTCTTTCATTAATATGGGCACAAAGTTTAAACTTTGACCGAGTTTCGCAAAGGGAGTCTCAAAACCCTCGGAAAAGGATATTTACCGAAATCCTTGTTGTTTTACAGCAAATTTATGTTTTTCCTATTTGCGCCACTATTCAATGTGGAGAGGTGCGGATGATGTGTGCGTTGGAAGGAAGGAGGGCATTCGCGAGGGCGTTTCGCATTAAAAGGCAATTGAAGCGAGAGTCCCGCCTTTCGTTGCCAGGCGAGGCAGTATTGTCGAAGCAGAGTGGCCGCGCGTGATATTTGCTCTCGCGTTTGACGCGTCAAAACAAGCGACGCGTGACGTGTCGACGCCGCCGGGCGTCGAGATGCAACCACTCAATAGGGATTGCGTCTCCGCGTTGCATTCAAGCAGCTCGCGTCTTCCCCTTCTCCGTCCATCTGCTGACACTTCTCCGGAATTAGTGCACACCCTTTACACATACACACAATAAGCCCACATACATCGACAGACCAAGCAAACATTTGTAAACGAGAAATGCTCGGGATTGCCATTCCATTTTAACATCCTCCAAACATGCCATATGTACTTAAATACGTATGTAACTGAAGCTGTCACCTAAAACGGGTGAAACCGTCACCTCAGAAAGTTTTTACGATATTTTATCGATCTGTCTCCTGTAAGGTGAGAGTAGAAGATTAAAGACAACACAATCCACTATTTAGTTACGCCACTCGACCATAAGAAGCCCACGCCTTACCACGAGAAACCGGGTTAGCACACATCGGGCCGACACTTCTAGTTACAGCCAGATTTCTTCGGCCTCCCGACTGTTTACGGGTTCGATGTCGCTTGCGCTGTCCTGTCCCTTACGTAGCGGTGATTAGTTGTTTAAAGAATCTACCGCGGACCACGGCATCCTTTCCCTGGCTTTCACGCGGTATCGAGTAGCCAATTGGTCGCTTCGAGAGACTTTTCCGTAAGGTTAATAACCACCCCCGCTCTATAAGAAAAAAAGCCGTTTCCAGACTCCCCCGGTTATCTGTCGGAATGCACCATCGATTGGCTAAGCCAAACGGTGCGTCAACCGTCCAGGAGCGTCCGAAGTACGATTCCCAGGGGAACTGGCCCTCAGGCACAGAGTCCTACCAAGACTCGCACTTCTGCTTGGAGGATGTCGGATGGGTGTTGACCTGCGAGTTCGGCCGACCCTAACTCATCGCCCGTAATGACTCAACTGCACTTGGGCCCATTAGCTCCTATGTAATTACACAGAAATATAGTCAATCACAGTTTTGTTCTCAATTCGTGGCTGCTTACATTGCACATACTCGGACATGGTACTTCTTTCCGGAGTCTACCTTCTTTTCGAGTTTCTTTTTTATGGTTTTCACCTTCTACTAATCGGCGCGCACAGGACGATAGTGCCTGTAATAGCGAGGGTATCTTACGGTATTTAACAGGTGGTGCCCTAAGGGTCGATCTTTAGATGACTTCCTCTCTCTTCCTCTGCAACATGCAACATACTGCACCATAAGCGCTTATGCGGACGATAGACAACGTTGGGCCCATTGATATCCCATGATGTATATATGTGGCAGTGCTTGCCAACACGCAGATTAAATCAGCAGGATCATGTCCTATGCTTTCGGACACGACGCAGAAGCGTCTTGATTCGGTTGATAGGCCCGTTATTTAACTTTTATCGTTTTGCTTTTTTACGACGTTCTTGGTTTACTTGGTATACTATGGAATACTCTGTCTTGAATCGTGATGCTTCTACATTCTACTCAACTTAGAAGTAAGCCCTTCTATTAGATGAATGTCTTCATCACTTGTGCTGTCCACCCCTTGAGCGTGAACTTGTGTAGTGTAAAATGAGTATGCCCTGTCCCTTACCTCACACATACCTACATGTTATATATGATACATCTAATGATAACAGATGTAACTATATATAATACATTAAATTATATTAAACTATATATAATATATAGATACATCTGATGATAATAGATTACAAATGGCCAGCACAACCAAACTACTCCCCACTCTTCGCAGGTGAATAAACAAGTATATTGTTGTTGTTATTTTATTACTTACATAAAAATTATGAAAACTATTGGGTATAACGGATAAGCTTGAGATTATTAAGAAGCCTTTCGCGTAAGTTATAGCTGTTCGTTTTACCGCGTTGGGGCAACTGGTGATTTTGGAGCATGTAGCTTTTAAGCTCGTTGTAGTCGGTCAGTTGATTATAATCTGTCTTCTTTTACCTGCGCATGTCCCACTTCTTCCTATCTGCGAAGAGTTTGAGACGAGATTAACATCTACATATGTTGTTTACATTTGTTCACTGATTCGATGAAGAATCGCGATTTCCTTAGATTCGACGTTTATATGATATAAGAATTTGTAATGCTTAACATTATAATCGCAGTTATGCGCGTAGTAAATATAAGTAGCAAAGATTCCGCAACATAGTAGGTTGGCAAAGCCGTCGCATCAAATCAGCCACTGCACTACAGACTTTCTAGATCTAAACTGCTCCGTCATTGCTATTATTATTATTTATTTACATCTGCTTACATCGCCATCGACTTCTGCAACGTCGTGGCTTCATCTCAGCCGAAACGTGCTCATGCTCTGCATCCTATACGGTACCGATCTTCGATCGTCCGCCCCATGCTGATCAGCTGATTTCAAGCGATCGGATCCACGATAGCGTGCGTGATCCACGATAGCGATACGTCGACTTCCCTGAATCCTTAATTCTGAACTAGATAAAGTTCCTGAGCATCGCAATGGATAAGGCACAGTCGACATTTTAATAATTTGTAAATTGAAAGCCGATTTGGTGCCGCCTAGAAACTAAAGCAGTGCGTGCTAATTCGTGAATACTAATTAAAATAAAAGATCAAACAAGTGTGTCGAGTCCGGGTTAAATTCGCATTAGGATTTCAGTGGTGGTCCCTCCTTCTAAATATTAGGTTATGGATTTCAGCCTTCTGCCAGAATATCGTACGTTATTTATGTGGGATACCAACATGTTGAATCTTTACGATTAATGATTAATCGAAAATTTGTATCAAGGCTAATTTTGATAATCATTGGGGAAATGTATTTTTATATAATCTAATTATAATCAATTTTAACTTTAAATCGGATCATGCAAAATCATGCTGGTACCCGAAGTAAACAAATACTACGGGGGTTCGTTGATAAAATATAAATAACTTAATATAAGTTTCTCTTTCAAAACCACAATTAAATTACATTAAGTACATTGAAATATAAATTCTTCCGAAATAAAAAAGTTTTTAAACGATCATTTTTTTATTTTGCTAACAACGGTACATATGACGGAGTTCAGGTGAAACTTCCCACCGTTATAAAGTGACTAATTATGAATATAACAACGTAACACATTCTGAAAAGACGTTCTCGAGCCCTCAGACCAGCCTTGTTCACCCACGGCTTGACTGAGCGATAAGCTCAAGGATGAAGGAGGCGACGACGACTTAGATTCCTCTACCGAGCTGAAGATAGTTGGAGCACAGTACACTGTGGTTGGAGTAAGGCTGCGGCTGGAATACGAACGAGATCCTTCCAGTGGTATCAGGGTATGGCGTCCTTGTCTCCTACAGTTTACCCTATGAATTAATACTTTAGTTTAGTCTACGGTTCAAGGCCGTCGTTATATTATGAGAGAAATCCCGCAAGCGAGAAGGTTGACACAGACCCTTGCGCGGGAAAAACTTATTCTCTGCGAAAGTAGCATTTTCCACCAGTTTCCTTGGGCGACGAACACAGGGTTGCGGATCTTGGCCCCGATGATTCTTAGGTTTCCGCTAAGTCGCAATCCACTTTAAGAATATTAGGAAATCGGAACCACTGCGACGTTTAGAAATTTAACGGATTTGAAGCCACTAATGGAACTTGATACGTCCATGGTCGTTAAACCTTGAAAAAGATAAGTTGGATACGTACAACATTGCCACTCCTGGGGGAAACCGCAGGAGTGTATTTATGTGATTAATGTTAGCCAATTTTCACTCTGGTTCTCTGATCTATTCCCATTAAGAAAAGAGACGACCTTTGCTTTTCAACCACAAGTCCCCCTATGAACGGTCCTTACTGCTTTCGTAACTAACACGAGCTTGGACCTGATGGCCAGCTTGTGTTTATAACGTCGGCCCAACTGACGGCTCAGCTCCCATCCGGTAGCCTCCTTGAAAAGAGACTAACCCAGAAAGGCCTCTGTGAACTTTCGCTGCGACTGTGAGACCAGCAGTTTCGAACTTTGAATCGATGTGGGGGCACCTCGGGCGAAACTGAGCGGTATGCGCACCGTGCGGCAAATCCATTGTGCACTACTTCGAATAACCGGGTCGTACGGAAATGTAAGTTTCCTAAGCAGCGGAGGTAGTTGTTGACCTGTTGTAAGCCATCTTTAAAACGATCCATTGGTCACCCAGTCCTGTGTGATATTGACGGGCAAAGGGTTCCACGGTCCGCGATAAATTCGAATTAAATTACCGCTAACATCAGGTAGAGGTCATGCGAGCGAATATGAATCTGTGACCAGACTGGTTGGTGGAGAAATCAGTCGAAATCTGGTAGTAAAGTCTCTGGGCTCACTTTGCAGTGTCTCGTCGTAAGGCGCTGGACTCTTACGGACTGCTGGCGCCGTTAAGCTGTGAACTGTTTACGTCCATTAGTCTACGTTTATTTCATAGGAGACTGAACGTCGTGATATCGTTTAAACCTCCTGGAAGACGGGTTCTAACGTAGTAGTTGTCAACCCGCAATGTCCCTAGAACTTGTCATAAGCAATGTGATCTACTTAGTGGACCCTCAAATGTCTCTTCCTCCACTAGTAGCACCAAAGGATCGTTTGCTGACTAAACCTGTTTCGATTCGACTTCTCTCGAGACACTGAGTTGCTTGCTAGCGTCTGACTTTACTATGTATGTAACCACACAAGATTGTCTCTCTGTAAACTATTCGTAGCATCTTCGTTGGATATAAAAGCCGATGTCTAATTTTAACTCCCTAGTTCAATTTGCATTTTCTGATACATCCTGATGAATTTACCACCTAAAAAATGAAATATAGAGTCCAACTGCAGCAAAACTTTACGTAATTTACGTAGCGAAGGATGTGGCGTTGTACTTTTGACAACCTCAGAAATAGCGGCCTAGTCACATCTTTACGGCTTGTTTTACGACCCCCCCCCCTCCCTCCTTACCGACCCCCTAAAGTTGCCAGAACGGAGCATCTGCTCGCTACAAAGATTGCGGATTTTATAAGCGTTTGTTTTATGACAATCGCGAGACAAATCCTCATTCTGATTTGTTTTTATTGCCGGATTTAGCTCACCCCCGAAAGAAACGTATCGTGTCGGCGGTTGCCAGCGTGGGATTCGTGAGAGATATAGCCCATCAGCGGCATTGATTGTTATTCACTTTTTCACTTTTGCGATTCGCCGACGACGTTACGAATCAAAGCTAAATCTTTTAGAATATTCTTAAGGTAACATTGATACCTGGCAACGACCATATCTGATGAACTTTTGTTTCATATATTGTTTGAAAAATATAATTACTAATTTTTTTTTTTAAATAAGCGAATCCCTAGACAAGGAACCAATTTATAATTTAGACTCAAAAAGTTGTTCATTGCCTTGGACATTCAGGCTTTAATCTGACTTAGAAAACTTTCATGTGCGATTACTCATACAATGTAAGAGTTGAGTGTGTTTTATTTCAATTTAATTATACTGACTGGTTAATTTTCTAGCGTCGCGCTTAGCCTTTTTTTATGTATGTCCCTAATTAATTACAATTAATTAAAGCGTGAGAGCACTCTGAGAGTAACGCTAAATTAGCTTTGACAGCGCTGTTATTGTGACAGCACTGCGATCGGACGTTTAGTGTCATATCGCTCGCCAGCGCAAACGCATGTGGAATCTGTACCTGACGCTTCATCAACGCCAGATTTTTATTGGTCAAACCCTACAAAAATGACTCCGACTATTTCTTTGTAGGTATGCCCATTTCAGATATTTTTCTCTTGTATTGTGTCGCCTTAATACTGGCTGGTACTCAGCGGCATGTATTGGCTTTTTATTAAGATGGATGTTCTTCGAATCCTAAATGTTCTTCGAATTACAGAATTAGGGAAAGCGGTGATATCAGCATCAACCTAGCTAAATCAACTAGCGTAAAGTCACTGGTAGCGTAAAGTATCTGGAAGTCGGCTTTTGTTTCACCCATACATAAGAAGGGCTCGAAGACAGAAATTACTAATTATAGACCCATTTCGAAATTATGCATTATTGCCAAAATATTCGAACGAGTCGTTTATAACCAAGTATATGCCGCTCTTCAAAACTATCAATCCGTCGCAACATGGTTTTATCAAGGGTCGCTCGACGGTGTCCAATCTTATCCTTTTTAATGACTTCTTGACTGAAGCTATGGATCACGGCTATCAAGTAGACGTAGTCTACACTGATTACAGTAAAGCCTTTGACAGGATTGACCACAGACTACTCTTGAACAAGCCTAAATTTATGGGTATACAAGGGGACCTCCTCCGATGGTTCTCCTCCTATATCAATAATCGCTCCCAAGCTATCGTCATCAAAAACTATATTTCTAGTTGGGTTGCCATCCCTAGCGGTGTACCGCAGGGCTCACTACTTGGTCCATTGCTGTTCTTAATTTTCATCAATGATATAGCTAGCTGTTTTCTAAATAATCACTTGCTATGTTTTGCTGATGACATGAAGATTTTCAAAATAATTAAATCGCTCGGTGATGTCTCCGACCTTCAGGCGGACCCTTCAAGATTGGACAGTTACTGTCTCTAACAAAATTGACTTCAATCCATCCAAGTGCATCGTTCTCACCTACACCCGTAAAAAACTATTAACTCTAGCCTCATACTCATTAAAGTTTCATACCTTGCAGAGATGCAGCGTGGTTAAAGATCTTGGTGTCATTCATGATTCTCATCTACTGTTTGATAATCACGTTCAATCTATTGTTTCTAAAGCTTCCAAAGCTTTAGGTTTTGTTATGAGGAGTGCAGCTTGCTTTCACCGTGCTAAAACTTTCAAGATCCTTTACTGCACTTTTGTCATAAGCATCTTGGAATATCCATCTCAGGTATGGAACCCTTGTTATGACAAATATATAAATAGAATCGAGAGCATTCAAATGAAGTTCGTGAAATATCTCTGCTTCCGTCTGAAAATCCCATACAGCTCATCTAACTATTTCAATTTATGCAAGAAATTTCATATCCTCCCCTTGATTAAGCGGCGTGAAACCGCGGACTTAACCTTTTTGCTAAAAATTACCTCCAATAACATTAACTGTCCTGACTTACTAAATAAAATTAATCTCCGTGTTCCTTCCAAAGTCAATAGATTTAACCCTGCTCTTCATGTTCCTCATGCTGGTACCAACTATAGGCAAAATGCATTTCTGTGCTGTGGCGAAAAAGTGACAATTTCAATGACATGATTAAACGCTTTGACTTTGATCTATTCTGTACGAGTATTAACTCAGCTAGGCAGCGGCTGAACAGTGAATTCTTTAGCATTAATTGTTGAATATTTTTTTATGCTTTTTTAATTGATAGCTTTAATTGGAAGATCACATATGTTTCTACAACGTTATTTAAACGTGAAAACCTTTAATTGGCTCTCTGTTATGTTACTCCGGCATTTTGTTCAATTATAATTAGCTGTTGGTTTTCCTAAAAATAAATAAATAAATAAAAAATAAATAAATAATCGCCCAGGCGTCTACAGGCGTTTCGAACGAATTGCTTAATTGTTCGAAATAAAATTCATCGACTTCGCTACAAGCAGCAGTTGCTCGCCGCTACACAGCCCGTAGTATCATGGAAAACAAAATGCCATCAATACTAGGATAGTAGATAATTTGTGCGATAATCTACTAAAAGTCTCTTGAATTCTAAATAATATTTCATAGGAATTCATTTTCCAAAAGCAGCTCACTTGGATCAGATGATCACGAGAGACTCCCAATACGAGTAATCGCTATAAACAAAAGACCTTGCGAAGTACGTGATGACAGTCGTGTATCACTCTCTTTCGCATATTCGGTGTCGTATCGCTATCTCGCTCTGGAGGTACTGTTTGGTGCATATCTCACAGTATGTATAATATGGGGCATACTATTAAACTGCGAACACTTTAAGAGTTGTCAACTATTACGAGCGAACCCGCTACCCTAGGAAGTTATACCGATATCAGATTTTTCTTTCTTCGGTAGCGAATGGTTTCGTGCATCTTGGGCCATAAAATCTACTATGATCTCGGATTCGTCCAACTCACGATACAACTCCTATTCAGAAGCCTCGTTGTGTGGAAGGCTACGGCGGTAAGACTCGCGTCTCAAGCCTCACGGTTGGTGGATCGGTTCTCCTGGGGGATTGCCTTCCAGCGCTACTGGATGGTTTGCGCACCGTTAGGCGACGCCAATCGGTTGTGCACTCTGACTAATTGCTGAAGGAGTCTGGAGACTATGGAAACTGTCTCCTAAGCAGCAGGGGTAAATGTTGACCTATCGTCAACCACTCTTGAAATGACCATTAGGCTACCTGATCCTAAATTCAGAGCACAGCAAAAGATGTCTTTGGTCCGCGATAGATTTAAAACTGAAAAAACGCTTAATTTACGGCAGGTAGAGGTTCGCGCAAGCGACTTCGGGCTCGTGACCAGTCGGGAGGTTGAAGGTATTCTGCTTGTTTATTCTATACGGAGATATCCTTCCAAAACTGGTAGGCAGAGGCGAGGCTGCCCGCTGGGTACCTAACCCGGTGCCTCGCCGTAAGGCGTTGGTTGGTAGGTTTGTACCAGACGTAGGTTTGTACCGTCGCTCATTCTACGGCCGAAAGAACGATAACATATCGTTATACTACTAATAATACTGTTGACATAACAGTCCACCGTCTACCTACGCCAACAGACCCGTGAGAGTACAACGCATTACCGCTAGCACAGTATACCCAGACAGTAGGTTCTCTTAGAACATAGTTAAAATCAAATCGAGCGACGACACGATTCGCAAAGGCTCGCATAGGGCAGCCACATGGGTGCTACTCGGCCGACGCAGATATTCAAAACGTGCCAATCTGCACCCCCGCGTAACGCCCGAGCTAAGGCATTCGGCGAGAAGTCCCCCACTGCTTACTTCCTTCACACTCTAACCCCGCAACGCTCTAAAACCCGAGAGTGCGGCTACTGCATTTAACTCGGTATGCTGTGCTTCAAGACACTAGGAAGTGGACCTAGCGAGTCTATCTCGCGGTCTCACTACCAGATTTGGTCGAATTTTTCCAAGCCCTAGTCAGGTTACGGATTCGAGGTTGCTTGCGCGGTCTACCTGACATAAACGGTAATTCAGTTTGAATATATCGCGGGTCGAGGCGCTTTTTGTCCGCCATAGTCACTCGGGATCGGGTGGCCAACGGATCGTTTCAAGGAAATTTGGCGTCAGTTCGAAAACTACTCCTGCTCTCTTAGAAACATCTCCAGACGTCCCCTCCCCCCTGATTATTCGCCAGGTTGCGTAAGCCTGGCTGACTTAGCCACACCTAAAGGTAGTAACCGGAATCCACAACCTTCTAATCCCAACCGCCTCCGACTGCAGATTACATCCGTGACAGAAAATCACAGCGGCCCTGACAGGTTAACCCGACAAATGACAGGCGTCCTTTTGGGGATGCAAGTTTTAATACACTGGAATGACAGGCGTCCACTTGGTCCAGTGATGGCGATACGATGGAGGCCGTTTGCGAAAAAATCCATTTAAAAATAGAACGGGCTTCTTTATTTTATCGTATGATGCCAGAAAATAGCCAAAGATTCGTTACTATTAAATTCTACGATAGTATCATGCGATAAAAGCTGTATGATATATTGCAACCCTGGCAAACGGCGTGGAAATTTCCGTGACAGCGAGCGAGCGAGTTGCGAGCGGCGTGCGAGCGACCGCTACAAGGATTGCGGTTTTTAAGTGTTTTTAGTTGGATTTTACCCGTAAAAGTGAGTTATATGCATTCTAAAATTGTGTAGGAATGATAATTACCGATTGGAGAAGGCCATTTCCTTTTTTTCACGTATTTTTAATAAATTTGTGCAGTGACGCATCGCATAATCAATGGCGGCGTAGCGAAATTTTTTTCGAAACGAATGAAATCTCGCGAATGTAGTAATAATATTGGTTTATTTCGCTTATAAAATCGTTATTATTCCATTTAGGCGGTATATACTCAAGGAATTAGATGTATTTTGATATTTACACGTCGTTTACAAATCCGACCACGTTTTCACAGTTTATATTTTGGCGGCAAAAACCGAGATTTCCCAATGTGTGTAGAGAAGGCTTGGATTTCTATCGATATAAAACAACAAAAAAATACGGAAAAAAAATTTTTTTTTCGATATTTTTATTTTTGAGAAATTTGGTTATTTGAATATCGGATTTTATAGGGAAACTAAAATGCAGCTTAAAATAACATACAACTTTTTTTCAATTTGGGCTTATTTACTGAGGAAATCTAGACTGTGTCTCACCATGCGGTGTAAGATCGTTATACCAGCCTGGGGTGACGGGTTCGCCCGTTGTAGTCGACAACCCAAGTTGTTAGTCAGAGTGCACAGTCGATTGGCTTATGCCGCACGGTGCGCAGACCGTCCAGGAGCGCCAGAAGTTTGATTCCTAGGGGAAACTGACCATAAGGCCAGAGTCCTACCCGGGCTCAAATATACTGGGCGCTGATACATATAATTGTCCAAGTCTTCTGCGCTCACTTCACGGGAGATAGATTGACTATACGTTAAAACTTCCTGAGGTGACGGGCTCGCCCGTTGTAGTTGACAACTCTATTTGACCATTCGGCTACCCGATACCAGGAGATAGCCGGGCAAAGGATGCCATGGTCCGCGATAGATTCGGTATACACCGTTTCACTGCTTCGTAAGGGAGAGGACCGCGCAAGCGACCTCGAACTCGTAACCAATCGAGAGACCGGAGTATTCTTCTAAGGATGGTTAGATTATCAAAGATCCGCCTAAGCAGTATTTTGTTTTATTTTTCAGATATCACCGTTGCGCGCTTGCCGTTCTACGTCCATGCACCCCCCGTCTCGCTTTCGCCGCCGAGCTTTATAAGGTCAGTACTTATTAATTTTATTTTGAATTTTATTTTGACTTCTATATAGACCTTACGGCGACTGCTCTTGAAACGACCATCGGCTACCCGATCCTTGGTGAAAAGCCGGGCAAAGGATGCCGTGGTCAGCGATAGATTCGGTATACAGCGTTTCACCGCTAACAGCGCAAGCGACCTCGAAATCGTAACCAATCGAGAGACCGGAGTAATCTGGTCGCAATTGGGAGTTAGGGCGTGAGTGTAAGCCCGCTGGGTAACACACCTGGTTATCTCGCTATTAAGGCGTTGGCCTCTTACGGGCATGTGGCGGAGCTTGACGACGGTGGACTGTTTTGTCCAAGTCTTCTGCGCTCACTTCACGAGAGATAGATTGACTATACGTTAAAACTTCCTGAGGTGACGGGCTCGCCCGTTGTAGTTGACAACTCTATTTGACCATTCGGCTACCCGATACCAGGAGATAGCCGGGCAAAGGATGCCATGGTCCGCGATAGATTCGGTATACACCGTTTCACTGCTTCGTAAGGGAGAGGACCGCGCAAGCGACCTCGAACTCGTAACCAATCGAGAGACCGGAGTATTCTTCTAAGGATGGTCAGATTATCAAAGATCCGCCTAAGCAGTATTTTGTTTTATTTTTCAGATATCACCGTTGCGCGCTTGCCGTTCTACGTCCATGCACCCCCCGTCTCGCTTTCGCCGCCGAGCTTTATAAGGTCAGTACTTATTAATTTTATTTTGAATTTTATTTTGACTTCTATATAGACCTTACGGCGACTGCTCTTGAAACGACCATCGGCTACCCGATCCTTGGTGAAAAGCCGGGCAAAGGATGCCGTGGTCAGCGATAGATTCGGTATACAGCGTTTCACCGCTAACAGCGCAAGCGACCTCGAAATCGTAACCAATCGAGAGACCGGAGTAATCTGGTCGCAATTGGGAGTTAGGGCGTGAGTGTAAGCCCGCTGGGTAACACACCTGGTTATCTCGCTATTAAGGCGTTGGCCTCTTACGGGCATGTGGCGGAGCTTGACGACGGTGGACTGTTTTGTCCAAGTCTTCTGCGCTCACTTCACGGGAGATAGATTGACTATACGTTAAAACTTCCTGAGGTGACGGGCTCGCCCGTTGTAGTTGACAACTCTATTTGATCATTCGGCTACCCGATACCAGGAGATAGCCGGGCAAAGGATGCCATGGTCCGTGATAGATTCGGTACACACCGATCACCGCAACACTAGGGAGATGATCACTCAAGCGACTTCGAACCTGTAACCAGTCGGGATACTGAATAAATCTGGCAGTAACAGGGCGCTTGGTCTGCCCGCTGAGTTAACTGCCCGGTGCGTCTTCTACTGCTGAGTCTTCTACGCTCATCCCGCGGTTGAAAGAACGATCACATATCGTTATACCAGCCTGGGGTGACGGGTTCGCCCGTTGTAGTCGACACCGTCCAACTATGCAGCTTTCCGGTAGCGAACGCTTTCGTTTAGCTCGGGCCAAAAGATCAATTGTAGGTAAACTCGCCAGGTGAACAATTATTTTGACACGTCCAAGAGCAGCGGTTTTTAGCCGTCAATTGTACACGACGAAAATGTAATATAATGTATTCTTCAAATCTAAACTAACATAAAGATTGCTAAGATGAATAAATGAATTAATGAAAATCTCTTTATTGCACAATAAAAAATAAGGTACAATGGCGGACTTATTGCTACATTACAATATCTTCCAGTCAACCAACCCAATATCTTCCAGTCGACCAATTCAATATCTTCCAGTCAACCGACAGATGACTTTTTTGATCATTTTAAAGAACTGACCAAATTTTTTGTCGCTTGGTTGCCGAAAACTGTAAATAATCAACAAAATATAAAATACCAAGCGACAACAAAAACTACCCCAGCAGTTTGAGAGTCGGACTAATCGACGCAGGATTTTTTTATGATTCTAGTGATGTATATAACTCAATATCGCCTAAATTGTGGTTTAGTAACTTTTTCCTTTCCACCGTCGATGTATTTATTTTAACCTATTGATATTTGGAGATTTGGACATTTAGACAACTACTTACTTAATATTTTTAGATTGAGGTACCCTATGACACTCGGGATGACATAACGATTCTAGTAATACCGCAGATTTTTAAATTGGTCTTAAGCGTTTAGAAGTTATGATGGAATAAAGAAACGGAAATTTGTGGTCAGGGGGAATTTTCGATCACTACAACAGAATTAGGTTTTTGACATTGAATTGAAATTTAGACAGGACGTGAGAACTAATAATATTGTTTTAATTTTCAGACGACCTCTAGCGGCGGCGGGGCGAGTAGCGGGCGGCGGACGCGGTAGAGCCGGCGCGCGGCGGAGAGCGACGGGCGGCGTTTTGTTATTACTGTTTTATATAGAATAACGACGTTTCACTTGAAATTTTGTTGAATTACAAGGAATTTTGATGAAACTCCATTACTCGATTATATGTATCATTATATTTCAACATTATTCATGTGTCCGACGTTAACCGTACGTATACTACTACATGCTGTAATGTTAGAAGCGAGATCCCAAAGTCGCACCTAATGCAAGTTCCCACTGTCGATGAAGCCGATCCCCTGCGTTTTTTTAATTGTTTATATTTTTCTATGTTTCGTTTGCATTCTATTTTTTTTTATTCATACGTAATCACGCTGTGATGTAACGTGATGTGTGTTATGCACTTTTTTTTGTGATACATTATAAGTTTTTATCAAATGTGGCAATTTTTAAACGTTCATGTACTATTTTCTACTGGAAATTTAGTACCAATAAAAAAAAATTAAAGCATAAGTCGCATAAAAAATAAATGATAAAATCCAATCTCGTCAACTTTTTTCACTTAGATTTTTTTTGTTATATTTTTCTATGTTTCTTTTGTATATAAAGAAACGAATAATTGTATACCTAATATACCAACTGATGAAAGTTTTTATTTTAGTCGGTACAATTGTTTTGTTTATTTTTATGAAATTTAGTAAATAAAAAAAAATTGGTTTGTTGAGTTTTCTTCTAGGAAATTTTAATAATAATAATAATTCTACAAAAGTGGTTAAAAACCGAATATACCGCGTGAAGTTTGTAGCACCCGACGTTTCGGCGATGTTGCAGCGGCCGCTGTCCAGTCTACTCTGGACAACGGCTGCTGCAACGTCGCCGAAACGTCGGGTGCTACAAACTTCACGCGGTAAATTCGTTTTTTAACCACTTTGTATAATGCCTTTGCCATTATTATGAAATCAAAAACTTAACGCGTTTGTTTGACATTATAAATAGCTTTATAAACGAATTACCGCGTGAAGTTTGTAGCATCCGACGTTTCGGCGATGTTGCAGCGGCCGCTGTCCAGTCTACCCTGGACAACGGCGGCTGCAACGTCGCCGAAACGTCGGGTGCTACAAAGTTCACGCGGTAAATTCGTTTATAAAGCTATTTATAATGTCAAACAACCGCGATAGTCTTTCATTTCATAATAATTGCAAAGGCATGATACAAATGTGGTTAAAAAACGAATTTACCACGTAAAGTTTGGACACCAACGTTTCGGCGACGTTGCAGCCGCCGCTGTCCAGGCTACCCTGGGCAACGTCGCCGAAACGTCGGGTGCTACACACTTCACGCGGTAAATTCGTTTATAAAGCTATAATGTGAAGCAACCGCGATAGTCTTTGATTTCATAATAATTGCAAAGGCATACAAAAGTGGTTAGAAGTTTTTCAAATGTATTGAAAACTTGACGCTTATTAGATGTCCAATAACTAATTATTATACTCCAGTCACATTTCATAGAAGAAACTAGAAAATCACACTCCGAATTTGCCTAAACAAATAAGAACGCACCGCGGAGATATTGCATAGACAGGCGCACTGCCTAATTTTATCGATATTCGCGAAATCGCGGGGTGCGCATACCTATTTGTTTACGTAATTAGTATGGAAGAATTACCATATTTTGAGCGTGATTTCCTATAGTTTTTCTATGAAATGTGACTCTTTAGAGTATAATAATTAGTTATTAGACATATAATAAGCACATAATAACACAATATATTTGAAAAACTTAATCCACTTTTGTATTATGACCTGTTAAAGTTAATACCAAATTTTCGTCACTGACTCGCAAAAGTTTGGATTTTTCTGTAATATCAGACAAAGGTGAAAGAACTGGTATGATTTTATAAGAAGTGTAGTGTAGTGGAAAAGTTATTATGAAAGAATTTCATATAAATAAAGTCCCTAAGTAGTCAGAAATACAAAATTTAAAAAAAAAAATTTTACGAGGAGACATCAAATTTTTCTTGATTATTATGACTGAAAAACTAAATATTTTTGTATGCAAAGAAGTAAAACAAAATAATGGTTTTCGTAAAGCATTTAATAAAGAACATAACTGTAAATACAATTTCCGCATAGACTTTCGTATTTTGTGATAAAAACATCGAAATGATAAATAGGCGAGTTTTTTCACTTCGCCAAATTTGTAATTTGTCGCCATTATTATCTTAATTGATTTACGAGATAAGCTTATAATGTTTCATATGTCAAATTTCAATGCGATCATTTTACAGTTCTTCTTTTTATGATCCGTATAGTGGTGTACAAGTTATGGTCGTTTTTATCAAGGTCGTCGATTTTGCGCGCGAAAAGGTCGCGCGCGAATGGGACAGCTGAATTTTTACTCCGCGAGGAGAGGGGTTAAGGCCCTCTTCGAGGAGGCTACCAGATGGGATTTAAACCATGAGTTGGGCAGGCCAGATGACATAAAATATGCTTAACACTACCCAAGCTGCGCGGATCCATTAGAAACCTGAACTGAACAGCAAACAGACGTGGGTAAGATGCACGTATGGGCTACCAGGCATATTTTGTAAGCTTTTTGTTGTTCGAATGGCTCCTCGTGCTACAAGCAGATGTCGTAAAAGAACAAGTCGACTCCTGGCTCGGCGGCAGCCGGCAATGAGATCGCAATTCATGGATAAGCGAGTGCAAGAATTGTTTGTAAGTTAACAGAAAAATAATATGTAGATAGATGTAGAACTGATTTGGCAACGCGTTATGCCTTTATGATGTAAACGTCACTACGATTTTGTTTGCGCTGATTGAGTCGCTAAACGAAAGCATTTAAAACTTCTCTTCAACCAACCTGCCACGAAAACACCACAGAAACATTCCTACCCTATAATTTATGTTACGCCGCACTGTAATTTATCTTCTGAAGACATTTACAACCTGTCAGTGTAATATATGAGCTTGCGTTAAGGTTGGTTATTCAACGGTTGTTGTGTGCATATACATCGGCCATAGGTGAAGCCAAAGCAGTGAACGGTGCTCGATTCCCTCGAGAGAATTAAAGCCAGCAGTGATACTTGTGGCGCCGCGCGCGGCTCCACAGCCGATAGCCGATAGGCCAGAATAAGTTCAACAACCTTTATTTAGCTTAGCACTAACACAACACCAGAATTCCTTACCGTTTGTATACATAGATACATACAATAATATTCTCATTCAATACCGGAAATCACTGACACCTCGGTGTTGTTAACTTCCGCTCTGCGGTGTATGGCTGCCTTTGGCTTATGCATAAGGCATTATTCCCGAGGCAGACAAGTGCGAAGGCGTATATTTTTGCCATAGCATTGACGTCATTGATTGCAATTTCGATTTGTTAAATGATATTTATTTACATTTACATTTACATTTTCGTTTTGTCCAATTGACGGCTAAAGACCGCTCCTGGACGTGTCAAAATAATTGGGTTATGTAGTAAGTTTCGCTACTACTCTTTACTGAACATACATAGGTAGTCAAGAATTAACTACTAGATTGTCAAACTATAAATACAAATAATCAAAATAGAAGCCTAATATTTGAAGTAGTTAGTAATTCGAAAAGATACAAAGTAAAATTATTTATCGTGTTATTCAAATTGTCAGTAAAATGTTAAATAATCAAATTAAATCTAAGTTAAAAGTACATATTGAGATGTCAACCACAACGGGCGAACCCGTCACCGCAGGACGTTTTAACGATTCATCGTTCTATCGACCGTGCAGTGAGCGTAGAAGACTTTGGACATAACAAATCCGACGTCTAGCTACGCCACAACCCGTTAGAGACCAACGCCTTACCGCGAGTAGCCAGGTATGTTACCTGGCGGGCGGCACTCGCGCCCTAACTACCAATTGTGACCAGATTTCTCCGGTCTCTCGATTGGTTCCGAGTTCGAGGTCGCTTGCGCGGTCCTCTCCCTTACGAAGCGGTGAAACGGAGTATACCGAATCTATCGCGGACCAAGGCGTCCTTTGCCCGACTCTGAACCGGGACCGGATGGCCAATGGTCATTTCAAGAGCAGTCGCCGTAAGGTAGACAACTACCCCGCTCTATAGGAAACAATACAGTTCCCAGACTCCCCCGATTGTTAGTCGGAGAGCACAATCGATTGGCTTGCGCCGCTCGGTGCGTAGACCGTCCAGGAGCGCCAGAGGATTGATTCCCAGGGGAGACTGGTTGACCCAGTGTCCTACCCAGGCTCGCACCCCATGCGTGGAGGCCATGGGATGGGTGTTGACCCGTGAGTGTGACCGACCCTGAAACAGAATGGGTCTTCGTGGCCAACTCAGCAAGGGCCCATTAGCTCCCAAGTTAAAAGTACAGATATAAGACCATATAAAATAATCTGACAATACTTTTTTAAGTTTAAATGGGCACAATATTTGAAAAATCATGGCCCTCAAATTCGCCCAGATTATAGAAAGGGTGGCCTATCAGCATCTCCTTGATGTTTTTATTGAATTTTTTGTCCTCCAGCTGTTTAAATTTTGTAGGGAGTTGATTATAGAATTTAATGCTAAGGTACAAGTAGCTTTTCTGTATTTTTTTTAAATTATTTATTTATTATTATTTCACTCAACTGTAAAATACTAGGTTATTAAATTTAAAATCTACTTTGCTGGAGTGATGCTCGTACTAAGACAGACTTGTATGCATTTTTTTTTTGGTAAGTGTAACATAATGTAGCATTTCTTAATGTGGTACCTCTATATAAACACTAAATATTATATATACTTAGCATATTTTAATAATATAATATATATAATAAAATTAAATAATCATATATACACATACACATATATAAATATATACATTTATACATATAATCTATACATATACATATGTTTTACATGTGTACATATACATAAACATGAATAAAAGTAGTAATTATATGTAGTTAGGTATTCTTATACAGCACTATAATTAACTAGTAAACGTGGCCATTGATCAGCGTTAAACATACTTAAACAATAGCCGTGCATTAAGTGCTATTCCCAGCTGAATTAAGTGCTAGTTTTGCTACATGCTACAGATCAAACGATAGATACATGAATCACCAACATTAATCGTGGCTTAATCCGGCCATTGTCCATGAATGACTTACCCGGCTATTACCTAATTTGATATCATCGGACGACTCGCAGAGATGCAAGAGTCGTATTTTTTCTAAAGTAGCACTTTTCAATTAAAGTATTTGAATATAGATGGAAAACAGACCTGGTCCGGAATATCTAGTAATTCAGTTACATGTTCCAAATTTTAGAGAATTTCCAAATTCAATACTTAAGATAGCAAGATTATTATCTCAATTTAATCTCTCTGTCCTTGTTCTGCAATTCATCATCGTGGTGTTTCTCATATTTAGCTCGATCTAAACATCACTCCCAACACAGAGAGGGTGAGCTACATACAATGGGCAACTAACATTAGTAGATTTCTAAAACCACGAGATCAATGTCGCCTCATATCGAACCGACTATCCCAAAGCACCCCGTAGATAAATTTGGTTTGATTTCCGTCATTTAGATATTGGAGTTATTTCACGATGCCTATATTTACAACTGGCCCAATGTTTTTAGAGAGCGTTATCGTCGAAAAGATTGACATTTTATTGTCATATCAACGTTCATACGGAAATAAATGTCAATGCGCGATAGAGTAAGGGCGAAGGTCAAACGACACCCTTCCATTGAAAAGAGAGAAGCTTATTACTTCATTAGAAACTGATCTGTAATCAATTGTGCCAAAATGCAAAAAGTGTTAATTACTCACCTAGAGAGATATGGAAAACGCTATACGCCCTTGGAATAGGTATGTAAATTTAAATGCTCTATCGATTCGGAAGCTGACATCAATGCTTTTGCAGTAATATCATTATGCTCATTTTATTAAAACCCACCCTTGTTGTAATCGACAGTGAAATCAGAACTCTCGCGATAGCGCAGGTCCCCAAATCATAATATTATTACTGCAAACCTGTTGTTTTTCATATCCCTTTGTTTTATACCGAAACTATATTATAAAATCGAAGACTATCGCGGTTGTTTGACATTATAAATAGGATAGAAAACGAATTTACCGCGTGAAATTTGTAGGTTGTTTCAAAATCCGATTGTTTCAAAATCCCATTGTTCTATCCAAGGAACAATTCTACTTTCCTCGCATGATCCGGGAAGCCATTGAAATAAGAAGAACTCCGAACTTCAATAGAGATGACGGCTACAAACTCTCTTCTACGTGGAACCCTCTTCTTAAAATGTTCCCGCCGCCGAACGCCGAACGCAAAGACGTAAAACAGGATACAGTGAGTGTTGTGTGCAAGACGGATTTTAAAAAAATTCCCGCGCTCAGAGCCCGGCCCCCCACCACCGTTATAACCTACGTAGTGGCGGCAGCGGTTTGCGGCCTACCCGCAAAACAACGGACTGACAGCTCTTCAGTCTACCCTAGACAACGGCGGCTGCAACGTCACCGAAACGTCGGGTCCTACAAATTTCACGCGGTAAATTCGTTTTCTATCCTATTTATAACGAAACTATATTACTTATATTTAAACGGATAAATTCTAAGACCATAGGAACCGATGATCTAGGCATAGATTTGCTGGAGTGTGTTATTTACATATATTATGCTTCCTGTCATAACATATATAGTCAACTTATCTCTGGAATCTAGATCATATCGATCAATCTGATGAAAACCTATGTAACACCTCTTGCTAAATTACCGAAATCCGCTTGTCCAAATGACTTCAGGCCAATATCCATTCCACCTGCACTTTCGAAAGTCTCGGAACTTATCGTCCATACCCTACTACCGGAATGAATTTCACTTCTCAACTTATGTAGCCCTTGTCAGTCGAGCTTCCATCCTAGCCGTAGCACTAACTCTGCTTTAGTTAATTAACCGAAGTTGTGGGTAGAGTTATGAACCAGAATCAACTCGATTGATAGTTCTACTGAACTTCAGCAGCCCTTTCCATTGTGTTGATTTCGACTTGCTTTTACTGACTTTGACTGACTTTGTCTACAATGTCTCGACCGTTCACAACCTGTTAGAAATTGTTTAGCCAACACTGCGGTAAAATGAACGATCGAGTAATTGACATAGTAAACGCTATAGCTGGAGTTCCAGGAATTTTATTCATTTATTTATTTATTTAACAGGGAAAACATACAGCGCTACAAAAAATATTACAATTACATTAAATACAATATTTCTGGCCGATGACATGCTTTCAACAATAGTTTAAGTTAGTTAAGTCTCCAATACGCACAGTGCATTCTGTGGGGGTTGGGAGGGGAAAAGGAAAGGAAAAGGAAGGAATGGGTGTTAATAGATTTTAAGTAATAATGTGCAGTACAAAAAATAAAAATTTGAAAAATTTGAAAAGTTAAGAAAATCACTCCATCATATAGGTAAACCAAGTAGTCCCTAAGACAATAGTATCCCATGAGAAATGTCTATGTCGCATTTTCGATTAATTTTAAGTATATTCTTTGCTTAAATTTATTCTCTTTCATGTTAAATAGATCGATATTCTGGAAATGATTATCGTAAGTTGACATTAAGCGGTACATGATGGAATTCTGGGCATACCTAGTACGGACGCGCGGGACTTCGAAGGTACGGGGAAAGCGAGCCACGCGTGGTGGAACGTGAAAAGATAGATTATGTGTGAAATACGGGTTGTCCACGTTGTTATGGATAACTTTGTGTAATAATACCATGTCTGTCGTGGTACGGCGGTTCTACAATGATGTAATATTGAAGTTATTGATCCTCTCCTCGTACGTGTTCAGTCCCAAGCATTGACGGTAGTTTAATTGTCTCATAAATCGTTTTTGGACGCTTTCTATTCTCTCCTTACATACATGATATTGCGGATTCCAGATCGGAGATGCAAACTCTAATACGCTTCGGATGTATGCAAAATAAAGGGTTTTGAATACAGTCGGGTCAGAGAACGACTTAGAGACCCTACTAATGAAGCCCAAGGTTTTTAACGCTTTACTGACAATACCTTGTATCTGTTCGTCAAATGTCAATCGGTGATCGAGTTGAACGCCAAGGTCGCGAATGCTCAGCGCGTTGGGAATCGGATCATGGCTGATAAAATACTGAAAATGCAAATTATTTTTTTTACGGCTGAACGTAATTTGATTGCATTTCAAAGCGTTGAGAGAGAGTCTGTTTCTTTCGCAGTACTCAAACAACCTAATTATGTCGTCCTGGATAAGGTGGCAATCGGTGATGCTTTCAACCTGGGCGTAAATTTTAAGGTCATCAGCGTATAGTATATAGGGCCCATTTTTAAAGCATGATCCAATATCGTGTAAATACGCGTTGAAGAGCAAAGGACCTAGGTGAGAACCCTGCGGGACTCCAGAGGGTATGGATGTGTAGTTTGATCGGAAACCGCCGATGGCTACAGATTGGTGACGTTTATTAACGTATGACGATATCCATCTAAAGAGATCGCCATGAACTCCTAATCTCTTTAATTTGTCCAGAAGTATGGCGTGGTTGACCCGGTCGAATACTTTTGAAAAATCTGTATATATTGCATCCACTTGTTTCCGATTATCCATAGACTGGATGATAAAGTTGGTGTATTCTCCCAAATTTGAAACCACAGAGCGCTGCTTGAGAAAACCATGTTGCTGTGCTGGTAGAAACGTAGCGAGATAGCTGTGAGTAAACCACTTTCTCAAAGAGCTTACTCAGTACTGAGAGGATTGACACTGGCCTGTAGTTAATAACATCGTTTCTACAGCCTTTTTTGTGAATCGGTACGATAAGGGCTTCTTTCCACTTCGTGGGAAATATGCCCTGAGAGAGGGCCAAGCGAAATAATAACGTAAGAGGGTGTGCTAAATGATGAGCACAGTTCCTCACGAATACTGGCGGTAATGAGTCACTTCCCACACCCTTGTCTAAGTCTATAATGCATTTATATACGAACTCTTCGGTGATCTCAATAGAGCTCATGCATCTCTGTTTCTTTTCTGTCTATTAATTAATCCTAATTCTAATCAAGTCAATGGATAACTCTCACCTATATGCCGACTTCCTCTACTTTTCCTTGGCAATAATATAAGGTAATATTAATAATCATAAACATAATGATCAATCATAATCATATTATGAAATCGAAGACTATCGCGGCTGTTCGACATTATAAATATGATAGAAAACGAATTTACCGCGTGAAATTTGTAGCACCCGACGTTTCGGTGACTTTGCAGCCGCCGTTGTCCAGGGTAGACTACCAGGTGTCTACCCTGGACAACGGCGGCTGCAACGTCACCGAAACGTCGGGTGCTACAAATTTCACGCGGTAAATTCGTTTTCTATCCTATTTATAATAATCATATTGTATATAAATATTTTATTCAATATTATATTTTTTCCTCGTGTTGATACTCTTTATTTCTTTCGTGTATGTATAAAGGTTATGTGTAGTATATTGAGGCTTTAAAATACGCTCGCAATTGTTTTGTTTTTAATAATAATAATAATTAATAATTAAACGCTTTATTTGCTTTAACAAAAAGGCGAGCTTATTGCCTAAAAGCAATATCCTACAGCTAACCTTAACCTAGTGGAATAACATGTTATGCGGTAAAAATAAACTGATAAATTAAATTTTAATCATTTAAATTCAGCAGGAAAACAAAACAAAAAATTTAAGAAAAAACAAACAATAAACCAATAATGACTCAGGGAAGAAAAATAGAGAAAAATAAGGAAAAGTTTATGGACGTGGGTTCAAGTGTTCTTTGAGCCTGCGTTTGAAGCAAAACAAACTAGGTGCCATCCTCATACACGTGGGTAAAGCATTCCAGAGACGGGCTCCACGTACAGAGAAGGAGTGCGAGAAGAAATCACTACTGTGACTAGGGATCGAGAGCAGTAGGCTGTCTTCAGATCTCAGAGGGCGTCTGTGAGAAGATAGAGGTTTGAACCTACTTATAAGATAGTTCGGAGCGGCCCCCTTCAGGATTCTGAAGAGCAAACTTAGGACTCTCGTATCTCTCCTTTCTCGGGTCGTCAGCCAGTGAAGTCTCCTTCTGTACTCCGTAATATGGTCAAACGTTCTTAGGTCGTAAATGAATCGAATGCAGACATTTTGCAGCCTTTCTACCCTGGTGGCTAGATCTTCCTTGATGTTGAGAAAGCAACATCTGAATAATCAAGGAGAGGGAGGAGATAGATTGGCAGATTGTGATTTTGCTTTCCTCGGGGAGAAAATTCTTGAGTTTCTTTATTGCTTGAAAGCGACCAAAGAGTTTACGTCTCATCTGCTTGATGTGTGGCTGCCACGAAAGATTTTGGTCGAGGTATACACCAAGATTTTTATCCTGAGAGCTGATTGGGACCTCATCCGCACCTATGCCAATCCTTGGTAAAGAGTTTTTAAATGCGAAATTAAGAAAGACTTATTATTTTATTATGCATTTAAGGAGATTTATAAAGCTACAATTTTCTCCTAGTTATAATACGATTATATACCGTTCGTGTATATTTGATTCGTAATAATTACGCGTTTTAAAGTTCATATAGACTAATACATGACATTCTAATATATCCGTATTATTTCTGTTATTTAATACACCTATATAAAAATGCAATATACGACACGAATAAATGAATGATATTATTGTTATTATTGGTTGAATAATGGGTTTTTATAATATAGCAGGCCTCTACAAAAAAGCATTCATTATCAATGTTATTGTAGATGACCAATAAAATTTGCTTTTAATTTCGCCGCATCAGCATATTCGAACAATTTCGTCGCTGCATGTCGCCAGCGCAGAAGTGTTGTCAAACGTACTATATAGCTTTAAGCAATCTAGTACCCGATATAATCAATGGTATATAATATAGTATTGTATCTTGTAGGTAGACCCTTTTATATTGTGGCGGGTAATAGAGACGCGGTGAAGGGTAAGGAAAATAGTGTCGAGGCGATATTTGGATTGGAAAGGGTGCGGAAGAGACGCAACGTTTTGCTGCGTCCGCGGGGGGACAGGGGCACCGCGGAGGGGCCATTTAGGACGGTCGACTACGTTTCGTGGATATTTAAAAAAGATCGCTCTCCTCGCCATGTTGTTATTTATTGTCACGCCTCTCGTCCGACTCTTTCATTTACATAAAGCCGTTTCCGCGCGACGCCGACGCCGACGCCGACGCGGACCCCGTTTCAGATGAGCCCCCATCGGCCTTCAACCCGGCTTCGGCGCGCCCGCCGATAAATTTTATTTTATTGCGACTTTTAAATTAAAGTATCGCCTCTACATAAATCGCTTTTTTATCGTGGCGATGGCCAAGAAAATCTAAGAGCATTGATTATATATGATATAAGATTACTCAACTATATAGCGTGAATTGATAACTCTTCTGAAACGGCGAAACACAGATGGCGCTAATAGCAATGACGTACAAACTAATAACAATTTATTAACTCTAGACTATACACTGAAGTGGCAAGATCATATCAGGTGCACTGCAACAAAATTAAGAAAACTTGTACATATCTTCAAGTTAATAAGAAATGCCGTATCCAAAGATTTAGTACGAACGATATATTTCGCATTGGCCCATAACTTACTAGCATACGGAATCATAGCTTGGGGTGGAGCTTCGCTGCAAGCACTTGATCCTCTAATTAAAGCCTAAAAGTCGCTATTAAGAGTAGTACACAAAAAACCCTTCCGGTATTCTTCTGAGAGATTGTACAATGAATCTAAAGTCCTTGACGTTCGTCAAATATACGCTAAGGTAGTCCTACTCTACTACTATAATCATGACAATTATCATCTATATTCAACACACCATAAAGGAACACGAGTAACAACAACCAAACAGCACTTAATCCAAAAAAAGAGAACAAGTTTTGCACAAAAACACTTTTCTTACATTGCTCCTCGACTGTTCAACAAAATGAATAGTGTTTTTCCTAAAGGACTGAAATCTAGGAATAGTCACGGCGTAAAGAAAAACCTAACTCACTTTTGACTATGGGTCGACAAGAAACGGAGACATTAATAACATATATATTAAAATAGAGCACGATTTGTGAGATATTTTAGTATTATTTTATATTTATCTATAAAGTATATATTTATTTATGTATGTATGTATATATTTATATGTATATACCTAAATTAATTATTATTACGCTTTCTTATTTTGGAGACATATCTATCTTCTCAAATGTAATATAATAATATACAAAGATGTGTTACAGCAAGTTACGAAAACCACTATACCTTTTTTTATATTAAGCCTACCTTAGTACAGGCGAGGCCTAGTTAGGATGGCTTTGAATTTTAAAAACACATGTAATATTATAGATAAATAAATAATTTTGAATTTGAATTTGAATTTGGATATCTATAATAACATTGATAAGGAATGTATTTTTTTGATAAAGGAATGATTAAATAATTTAGTAAGAAACCCAATTTATGGTATAACGGAGTTGAAATTCCGAGTTTATTTTCCATATTGATAATTAGCAAAATTTTTTAATTTTTAAACATAACGGAATTATGATAGCTGACATTGTAATTCTCATGTAATTTAATCTACATATATTTATGTTTAAAAAATACGAAGGCATATTGCTGGATTGACAATAAAATTATTTTACGTTGATTATTCTACATAGACTTTGCATTTCTATTTTAATATATTATTCTCTCTTGCTATTTAATGACATTAGTATATTTTGATTATTTGTAAGTAGGTAATGTTGAATATAATATTACAGCCATGACAACTATCATGATAGTTATGTTTTTAATAATTAAATTTTAAGCATTTAATTTTGTGACGCATCCAAGTATAGGAATGCCTATCTACTGGAGTACCTAGTTGATTGTATTGTATTGTATTATTGTATTGTATTGATTATAAAAAAAAACAATAATTTAATTAATGATAACACTATAAACATTCAATTATTAAAGCCGTCAATTGCATTTTTTATATAGGGTTATTACATCACAAAAATATTAGGGAGAGATAGAATACTATATACCTACTAATCTATCTGAACATTAAAGTGAGTAAATATTATATAATGAAACCTGTATACTAAATGAAAAGTTTATATCATTAGGTAAATAATGTTAAAGCAATAGGAGCTATGATTCAAAAAATCGTTTGTTATTATATTTTATTTATTTTATTTATACCATATAGGCGATTTTATACCATATATTGCATTTATACCATATTTATTTTATACCATATAGGCGATTTTAGACGATATAGGCGAGTTTAGACCGCCACTGTTGGGGTCTGAGCTAAATGTAAGCGGTTACTGAGGTGCGGGGACCGGCGTTTGTAGAACAGGCGTTCTTTTGTTAGCGTACATACCTATACCTATTACTGTCGAGTGGCACCAGGCGAGCGATGTCACAGCACTAATATCTGTGGTAGAGAGACCGAACGCCGGTCCCCGCACCTCAGCCACCACTTACATTTAGATCAGTCCCCAACTGTACAATGCGCCGCCATAATTTTATTCCACAACAGTCGCTGTAATAATGAATATTAAGCAATTGTTGGTATTTTTGCAGTGCTATCTACACGTTTGCGTTTCGTAGTAAAATCCTGGTTGCCAAATTATAGTACTTGGTTAATCATTCTAATATGCTATGCAGAGGGAGTTTTTTATTAGCGGCATCCTTGAAGTGGTTAAATCAGTGCGTGCAACAAAGCAACTTAAAATATATTTGTTTGGAAAAAAAACAAAAAAAAAATATGTCCATTTACAATCTTGTTTTATTTTTAAAAATAGTACAGAATGAGTTGAGTGAGTTGTGCCATCTCGCGGTAGTTATAAAATCGCGAATGTTATTTGTTCGCAATTTCTTTTTTTTATAAGAATTTGCCGCTCTGCTCATATTGATTGGAAAATTTTATTGTTCTTAAAAATAGTATAGAAATTGTTGAGCGCGTTCCGCCATCTAGCGGTAGGTAATATATCGCGAATATTGTTTATTCGCGATAATTCACCTACTGCTAGACAACGCAGCGCGCTCAACGCTTCCTAAACTTTTTTTCCAATGGATACCATTTACAAAATTGACAAACTATTTTTTTTAAATTAAAAGTTGCTTATTGGCTCGTATTGATTCTCATACTACAGGGATGTCACTAATAAAAAACTCACGGTGCATAATTAATTTTACCACGGTGTATAATTAATGTTACATTATATGTCTCAAAATAGTTCCTCCGCAATCAACGTCGAAATGGCAAGTTGTTTGAACAAAATCCAGGCTTGGACTCCATTTGTATGTGTCTAAATATATAGGTAGCTATTTTTATAGTGGGGTCGTCGGCTGGCTTAAGTAGGACAGGCCTCGCCGCCCCAGACTCGTAAATAAATTGAACGGAGATCTCAATAACTGTATATATCCGATCCTCCGCCCGGACTATAAATATTTCAGGATCGACACGTTCGAATCTTGCAAATACTTACTGGAGTCTTTTACCGAACCTCACTGAAAAAGAGGCACTCCGGATTAGCATCTCATGTTTACTTAATCACTTTAATACATTTAGCAATGTAACCCGTATTTAAAACATATGTACAAAAGGTTCCCAAAAAACCTACAAATGCTACTGCTTAAGAATCGATTTAATTTAAAACCCCCGGCATGACAATTTGCTGGTTAGTAAAGTCGAACGTTAACAAAAAGCGTTATGTTTAGTGTCAGTAAAGTTCGAAAATAGAAAAAAACTGCGCGACGTCGATCAAAAATTGCGAAAATAGGCTGCGCGCGTGTCTTTCACACGCACGCGAGAAAAGATGGAGAGCTGTGTTTTTAACTCGCTTATCCTGGAGTCTTGGATCAAATTGCCGCTCTACGCTTAGTCCGCGAATCGCGAAGCCGCGAAGGTGCGCAAACGCGTAGTGTTGGTCCGTTTCGCATATTCTTCGCGGCTTTGCGCCCTGTTCTTCAGTCTGCTCTACACTTAGTCCGCGAATCGCTCGCGACTTCGCGATGAGCGAAACAAAGCTCCACACTCGCAATGGTTCGCGGTAGTTTCACATTACAGTTTGCACGTTTGAAGGAGATGGACGTCAAATTAGCTTCAACTGCTGCCGTGTTCCAACAAAACCCGGGTTACGTGTTGTAACCCGGGTTGAATTTTTGTATTTTTTTTTTGTAATTTGAAAAATCTGACTGATAAATAAAAGTTTGACAAGCATTGTGCGCTGCGCCATTTAGCAATAAGTAAACTATCTCAAACAAGCAATTTAAGCGATTTTTTAACCACCGCTAGATGGCGCAAAGAACTGATCTCTTTTCATACTAATTTTCAAAACAATAAGTTATCCAAATAATAGGAAAAAGTTTTTTTTTCCTAAGTTTTTATCAAAAGTTGGTCTTTTGCTCGTACTGATTCACGCACTTTAAGGATGGCACTAATTAAAACTCAACCTGAATAATAAACTATTATTTAGTTAATACTTTTAGGTAATCAATTTTACCATTAGTTAATGAACACCTGATTTTTAAAAAATCCTCACGAATCCCCATTAATTTGCACACGACTGTATGTATGCGATACCTACGTTATTACACCAATTATGTATTTTGGTATGGCTATTTAATATATACGGTAATAGATTGCTCAACTCCATAGTACAATTTGGTAACCTTACTTCGCCGGCGAAATACAGGTGGCGCTGTAATTAATAGCAATTTGTTTGGTCATCTATAATGACAATAAACATGAATTGTTTTTTTAATAAAGAAACCATTAATTATTGAAACCCAACATTACAACAAATGATAACAATAATAACATTTAACTATTAGTGCCATTTATCGCGTTGTCATATAGGCTGATTATATCTCAGAAATAATACAGAGAGATAGAATGCCATAGACACAATCTATCTAAACATTAAAATGCGTCATTATTACTTATTGAACCCTCTACACCACATTAAAAATTGACGTCTTGACGTAAATAGTATTAAAATAATAAAAGTTATGATTTAAGAATTCGTTTATTTTGTTATTTTATACCGTACCTATCATCTACAGTGCGCCGTCATACTGTTAAACCACAGAAGTCGACATATTGAACAGAATAAGAGAAGATTAATCAATTTGTTGAACTATGACTGCCATCTATACATTGCGATTCGTAGTACAATCCTAGTTGTAGGACGTTGAGCAATTTAACACGCTATATTAACAATGATATATCAAGGGTATTGGCTCTATAATCGGCTTATTGGTGCTTTGATTATCTGTATGCCGTATGTTGGATTACTATTCCATCTCATCTTCTCATAAATATCCGCAAATAGATACAATTACTATACGCAAAGGATCCGAATAATTTAAGACAGCTTTAGCGTAAGAGACGTTGAGTAATTGGAAATTACAGGCACGGGGGATCATCCATCAGGACGTCCGAAGGAGAAGACTTACCGCGGGCAGTGTCTCTGGCAGCCACCTGGTCCGACTCCCCTCTGTCTTTCTTTTTCCGGTAATTGATTAATGACGGCCTCCACGACGAAGCGCCTTCTACTCTTTTTATTCAGGAAAATGCCCTCCGCCGGGCTGTCGATAAATTATCATCAACTTCTTAACGGAGACATATTTTTCTTTGCGACTCGGGATGCACCTGCTTCTCTCTAGAAGCGTGTCGGGAGAATGATCCGAGTTAAGGCCCAGTGACAGGCAATAAGCACTTCCGGGAGGGTGATATTCGCATTCTTATAAATAATTCTGCTATATTTTATATGAATAGATAGCCATAGATACTACTCAAGGGAAACTACTGAGGAACTACTCAACAAATTTGAACGCTCACAAAATGTATGCATACGATTCGTCTACGGTCTACGTAAGTATGATCACGAGTTCGCTATAGAACACAGTTAAAGTGATTGCGACTACCAAAGGAGAAATTAATTAACTATTAACAGATATGGCCCTATCGTGTAATCTCTTAATCAACATCATCTTTTATCCACGAGCTTTTCGAACCATTAAGTTCCCACAGTCTCGTACTTCCTCAAAATTTACTCAAAATTCCGTGTCGCAATACTGATTTCTATAGACTCTGGAATGATCTTCCAGCGAATTTGCGAAAGTTGCCTTTGTTATAATTATTGCAGACTCACTTAACCCGACAAATGACAGGCGTCCTTTTGGGGATGCAAGTTTTAATACACTGGAATGACAGGCGTCCACTTGGTCCAGTGATGACGACACGATGGAGGCCGTTTGCGTTTTGTAATTTGTCGCCATTATTATCTTAATTGATTTACGAGATAATGTTATAATGTTTTATATGTCAAATTTCAATGCGATCATTTTACAGTTCTTCTTTTTATGATCCGTATAGTGGTTTACAAGTTATGGTCGTTTTTATCAAGGTCGTCGATTTTGCGCGCGAAAAGGTCGCGCGCGAATGGGACAGCTGAATTTTTACTCCGCGAGGAGAGGAGTTAAAAAAGTATAACTATTCTAAGAAGCAACCGGTTCTACCCTTTTTCTCTTTTTCTTTCCCCAATTTCCTATCCATGAACATTCTCACTTTTAAATAGTATATTATGCTAAAAAAGTTATGTGTTTATATATAGTTTATTTCCAAAACTCGTGCGTGTACCACTACACTGTGATTAGGTTAGTTGTAAGATATTGCCTTGTGGAAATAAGCTCGCTTTATTAGTATTTTTAGTGCAAATAAAGAGTTTATAATTATTACTATTATTATTAGAGCCAGGGTGCTATGTCGATAAACATTTATACGGAAATTTGATTTATTTAGCGAGAAATCAATGGTAAAATCGCCCGAGAAGGATTTTACATTTCGTATCATATTAATCAAAACACCGTATTTCGGAAATCGCAAAAGTCACACATTTTACGAAACCCACTTATCTTGTTTCATTACCCATGAATCAAGATGCACCTCTATATGCTGAAAAACCATGTAAATCTCGAGTCCTTCATTATAAATATAAAATATCAGAAAATAAACTTTTGTTGACAGAAATCTCACGGGACTAAAAGATGAAGGTGTTGTTACGTGATTCGATTACGCGAACAAAATCGAGGCGTTCTATAACATAACAATATTTTGTATCTGCCCTGTGATCGAGATTACGAAATATTAAAACGATAAATCAAAACCAATTGCCGAGTCTATGCCCTGAAAAATACGCTGTACTTAAATCATAACATCGCCAAAAAATATTGACGGATTCACCATTGAGTAACAATATTTTATATGTGTAAGAGCTTACCAACAATATAATTTAATGACAATTTTCAATATAAACACGTGTAATGTTTTCACACGAATTTCGTTTGACGTCAATAAATAAAATACAAACGGAGCTGCCATGGAATTCACCGACCAGAAATCGGGCCCATCATATACATTTTTTTTTTACACTTCTGGGAGGTGAAGGGTGGATTCCGGACTAACGACCGGCGGTGGTAGGTTTAGGACAGCTGTCTTGCCACATGTGAGCATTCACCTTGCATCCCATTCACTCCCTCTTCGAAGCCATAGAATTTGAGATGCAGAGATCGCGGTTTTAGATAATTTTTCTAGAAAGGAGTTGATTATTTTCCTGGAGAGACCAAGATCTTTAAAAAGGTGAAACAAAGATTTAGCTGGCAGGCCACGAGCGCCTACATCCACCGCGTGAAGGTGAACAGTGAAGCCGTTCCGGGTGACGGCATTTGCGAGGTCATGGAATTTATTTAATTTGTACTCGTGGTCTTTTGGGATATTTGGTTCCCATGGAAGAGTTAATTCTACGATAAGGACCATCTTCCGAGAATATAATTCACAAAAAATTGTACACGTGTCTTTCACAGTCATCAAAAAATATTCATCTTTCAATTCCTACGAACTGTATATTTTTACGTACTTTAGAACATTTCAACGTCTCCACTGCTCACCCCCCAGAAGTATAATAACATATATATGATGGACCCGACTTCAGTCGGTGAATCCCATGGCAGTTCCGTTTGTATTTTATTTTATTTATTTATAATACTGGGTATAAAACAGATATACTTAATGTATAAAATCACTATTTAATCACTTTTTTCACTCGCATCATCTACTATGGTAAGTCGTATCTGTATACTATTTAACTTATATTTAATAAATGGCCTAAATATTAATAGTGGTGTTAATAGCTCTCTGTCCAACTGAGGTAAAAATCATTTCAAGATTGGAAACTTGGTCTTCACACAGCATCAGAAACGGGAGACCAGGCTGCTTCCAACATATGCAAATGGGTAGGGACGTATATACCACTCTAATTTTATATTGTATGCTATATGATTATTCATTAAAAATAAAAAAAGCTTTTTAATATATTATTTTTTTATAAAAGTCGTTTATTGAATAAATCCCAAGAGTCCAACAATTTTTTTTTAAATAATAAAACTAGGAGAAATTTGTAAATCATAAACATTTTAAACTTGAATACACAGAAAGTAAAATTTCTTCGGAAAAATGAAGAGGAAGATTTTTGGATTTCCTGAAAACTTGCCCAATTAGACTTTTAGTGTTCCTGCAATACGTGATTTAATCGCTATAGAGAGATAAATTGAAAAATCTTTCATTACTTTTAAAGTCAAATAGTTACGGAATATCCAAAACTGTTAGAAACATTTTGAAACTAACTGGTTTTATTATTAAATTCGTTTAACAATCACTTCGTTTATTACACGACTGAACAAAAGGAGTGTTATGGTGATTAGAATTCATTTATGTATGTTTTCCGTTTCTTTTTTCCAATATAACTTTTAAAAGCTTTAAACGATTTAGAAGTATATGAAAAATATTTATGTCAACCAGAGTGTCATAGGGTACCTAATCTCTACAAATGTCAAAAAATACTTGCCTATATGTCCAAATGTCAATAAAATTAACATAATTATATTGTGTTTAGTGTCAAATGAAAGGTCTGGTTATATAAATAAATACATAAACCACAAATATTTCATGAAAAAACCGTAATAAAAATAATTATAAATACAATAGTTCACTTTCTGTAACAGCAGTTGGGTTTTTTTAATTATATTTACTGGTTTATTATTGAATTTGAACAATCACCTCATTTATTTTCAAAATTTTCAATGGGTTTATCCACTGATTAACTTATACATCGATAATGATTATAGTCATTTTAGTTCGGTTTTACCGATATTTCTTTAAGTATTTCTCATAATAAATTAAAGATTATTAAATAAAACCTTAACCCCATGCAACTTGAAACGTTTATCTATTCGATAAATGCCATTATCAAAAATTCTTGCGTATTTTATTTTTAGGTTAATTTATATTATAATTAAAAAACCTATTTTCAAAATGAAAAGTTTTATCCGTATGATTACGGCATATTCGTTTAAAAATCGCTCATTTTGTACATATACAAATCGTCAATCACTCGAGTTTCATTTCAGTTTGTTGAATAAGAAATTATTTGCCTACTTTCAATATGCCGAGAAATATTATAATAATACAAACGAAGATTATATGGTTGTGACGCGATTGCCACCAATATGGCAAAAGGGCGGTATCGCATTTGTAAATTATAATCTTACATGTATTTAAAATATAAAATAGATTTGTTTTTTTTTTCAAATAAGACCTTTTGTGGCACTTCAATGCGACTAAGGAAGTGAACTGGCCTTGTCACCAAAGTGACTAGCAAGGCGGGCTCGGTTTCACTTTAATTACCGCATTAGACAAACATTTACTTTTAATTTATGCTTATTTACCATAGGATCATACAGATGTATACCTAAATTTAAAGGTATAAAACGGTATTTTCTGGATCGTATATTCCTTTTCTCTTGTGCTTTTGCATTTGAATATGTTAATAATAAATTAATATAATGAAATTTATTTTGTAGTTAAATAATTTGTAATCCTTTTGTTTTAATTATCCGATGCTGAGGGTGGTAAAACTCCTTAAATATATATTTTTTTTTTTAATATCGTATCGGGTTGATAGTGTTTTTTCCAACATCTACTGCTCCGGTCTACGAATAAAAATTAAAATAGTTCGAAAAAGTTTGCAAAAACATATTTTTTAACCTTTTGCTAAAATGACGCACAACTTAATACAGCTCTGACATTATGATAATTTATATTTTAAATTCGATTGATATTAATATTTGATAATATAATTTCATTAAATAGCCATAGCGATGTCATTCAAAAGTGATGTCAAACAACCGCGACAGTCTTCCATTTCATATTCATTAAATATTCAGTATTCAATTTATTACTTCAGAATATACAATAAAATCATGAATACATCTAATAGTTCTAGGAATTAATGAAAATTAATAATAAAAAGTATTTATTGCCTTTACAGACATTGAAATGGCGTAGGAATAACAAAATATATTAAATCTTTAATTAATTATTTAATTTGGCAAGGAATTATGTACAGTAAATTACTCTCAAATTATTCCAATTAACACAAAAAAAAAGTATAACAATTGACAATAAATAAAATAGTACATCAAATTACGTTGATAAGTACAATGCTGTTTTCTAAGTACCTATTTAAAAATATCGTTATGCATGTTGATTTTAAGCAGATACACCTGATGTATCTCTTTAAAATATCAATGTATTCGCCTTTATTTAATTATTTTAATTGAGAAAATTTAATTATTTATAATGACGCTTTTAATTTATAATGATAATGCATTATTACTTACAGTAAGTTTCCAGTTTTTACAAGTCTTCCGATATTCAAAAACTTCTCTGCGACACTAAATCACTTGGAAAACTTTTTACTTGACCGTTTTCGAAAGTGTTAAGGGAAGTTTGCGAGCGTTCCGCGGCGATGCGAGCGCGAGTCGCGGCGGACGCTGTCAGACGTCGCGGTCGCGTCGGGACGTCGTGGCTGCGGGCGGGAAACTGTGCGCCGGCGAGAGCGGCGACGCCGACGCCGAGGGCGGCCGGGCGGCCGAAGGCCGAAGGCGGCCGAAGGCGCGCGAGCCTCGCGCGACCCGCAACTAGTCTTTTATTTAGTTTATCCGGGGTTTATCAGCGGCGCGTCCGCGTCGCCCGCTCGGGACATTATTCGCGCCTGGGGGACATTACATTATAGGCCTCCGCTAAAGGCGACGTGGCGCTCCGACACTCCCTTAACAACCGCCTCTAATTTTCACTCTTTACATTCCTTCCGCGCGTGCCCTCTTGGGACCAAACTCACTGATAACACCCCTTAATATAAGTTTGTCTTGCATGTTTAAATATAATACCCCATCGCGGTTAAAGGGCTGCAGGAAGAGATACACTTTTTAATGAGTTTTTTCTTCATATTATTATTAAAATCAGACAATTTTGTGTAAAATAGTTACAAATTATATACAGAAACCCTTTCTAATAGTGAAAACAGCATCAAAATCCGTTGAGTGGTTTAGAAGTAGAAGACGGATAAACAGACAATAATATTTTTCGACTTCATTTTATACTATGTAATGACATGTAGGAATATGTTCACTTAATAGTCTTTAAGCCCACAGTCTTTCCTAGATTTATAAGCCAATTTATGACCCTCGTCAAAACGTAGGGTGAGGTACTTATTTTTTTTAAATAAACACATATAGGACAGGTGGGAAAACATGAGTCATAATAAATAAATAAATTGATTGTGAATACACGTTATACACACATAGTATAGTCATTTATACACGTTATAATAATATATTGATGAATAAATATCATTCTTATTATATTGCCATTACAATTACGTGTCAACACCTTCATTAATCATCGCTTTGTTGAGAACGATAGATGACGTGTTGAATACATCAATATCGACGAGCTGCGTATTACGAATTTTAGTTACCCTATAAATGTAACAGTTTCGTGCATAATTAATGCCAACCTGCGGATGGTGGAATAACACCGTTTGGCGAGTCAGTCACGATGGTACACGGAAAGATACCATTCCAAGCAGATCAGAGCAATCGATGCAATCTGTCAACCATAAGTTGTTTGGTAAATGTGTATTTTTCATGAGTGAAAAATACCACGTCGCGCATTTTCTTTTTGATTTCAATGTTTAAATCTCATGGAAAGTAGCGTTATAAAAATAATACAAGAAATACAACATTTTATTAAAGCAGGTGCCGATGTCATTGATTTATACGTTAAAAATACTGGTACTCAATTGTATCCCTGCGGAACGCTGAACACTGCTTCCAAAATGACTTGAATCTCTCTGAAAGATATAAGACACGATTCATTGTGATTTTTATCATTGTTTTTGCTTTAATTTGTCTTTAATAAAGACATTTTATTTTGGTTTGCAAAAGGATACGCTTTGTTTTTGAGATGTGGATGAAGGGCGATCGTTCGCTAGCGATAAAGGGATCCCATTAAACCTACATTGCACTGTCGAAAGTGGTGCTCATCCAGGCATACATCTCATTTAAAATAATCATTTCCCAATCCAGTCCGGGAAAACCTTCCAGCTATGTAAGTGGCTTTTATTATTTTTATTTTTTCATCAAAGTGTCATCCTTTAAACGAATTCTTAAACAAAGAAATTTTACAAAAAAACAATCAAATATTAACAATATTATACAATTTTATCTTATGTTTTGAACTCTTGTAAATATCATATAGCCTTAAGTATAAACTTCTCGACCAGAAATTACGATATATATCTTATTTCATGGCAACGAGCAAATGAAGTATTTTATTTTTATTTTCATTTAATGGCTGGCTGATAGCGAGCCCAGCAATGGTATATCGTCCTTTTAAAGAGTGAATATATTCGAATTTCAAATCGAATTTTCGGTATGTCATTCCGCATTTAAGAGACGATTCATTGTGATTTTTTCATTGTTTTTGCTTTAATTTGTCTTTAATAAAGACATTTTATTTTGGTTTGCAAAGGGATACGCTTTGTTTTTGAGATGTGGATGAAGGGCGATCGTTCGCTAGCGATAAAGGGATCCCATTAATCCTAAATTGCACTGTCGAAAGTGGTGCTCATCCAGGCATACATCTCATTTAAAATAAGCATTTCCCAATCCAGTCCCGGAAAACCTTCCAGCTATGTAAGTGCCTTTTATTATTTTTATTTTTTCATCAAAGTGTCATCCTTTAAACGAATTCTTAAACAAAGAAATTTTACAAAAACCAATCAAATATTAACAATATATATGTATATATATATATATATATATATATATATATATATATATATATATATATATATATATATATATATATATATATATATATATATATATATATATATATATATATATATATATATATATATATATATATATATATATATATATATATATATATATATATATATATATATATATATATATATATATATATATATATATATATATATATATATATATATATATATATATATATATATATATATATATATATATATATATATATATATATATATATATATATATATATAATCATAATCATAATCATAACTTTTTTATTCAAAATAGTACGAAATCTTAACTTTTTGACGTCAATAATGCATACAAACATATATAAATGATAAAAAATTATGATATTGTGACATTATAACAAATTATTGTGACATGAATCATGGTGATATTAATCATCGAGGTAACCATTTTATTTCCAAGGGTCTCTGTCGTCTAGATAATCATTTATTTTATAGTAGCCCTTTAAGTACAGCTTCTTCTTAATAAATGACTTAAATTGTATCACAGATAAATTTTGCATGTTTACTGGGACTTTATTGTAGAAGCGTATACATTGCCCTTTGAATGATTTTGTGGTTTTGGAGAGTCGACTTTTATGGTCAGCAAGTTTATTTTTATTTCTAGTATTGACACCATGCCTATCAGAGTTTTTTTTAAAACAGTTCTTTATTTTTTGCACATACATTAAGTTTTCATAGATGTAATGAGATGCAAGTGTCAAAATATAGATTTTTTTAAATTTTCCGCGTAACGACTGTCTAGCACCCAATTTATAAATAGCGCGGATGGCTCGTTTCTGTAGTATAAATATTTTATCAGCGTCAGCAGTATGACCCCACAGCAAGATGCCATACGACATCAAGCTGTGAAAATAGCTGAAGTAAACCAGCCTCGCGGTGTCTATATCTGTTAAATTACGAATTTTTTTACAGCATATGCCGCAGAACTTAGCCTGTCGGCCAATTTCTTAATGTGTGGTCCCCATTGTAGCTTTTTATCTAAAGTGATACCAAGGAATACAGTGGAATCTCACTTCCAATCTGCTTTACATTTGGAAGTGAGAATTTTATACATTTTGTTTTCTTTTCATTTAGTAGCAGATTGTTTGCTGTGAACCATTCCACAAAATTCGAGATAGAATCATTCACATCGTCATAATTATTTTATTGTCTACCTACTTTGAATAGCAAAGAGGTATCATCTGCGAATAAAACTATCTCACAATTTGGTTTTACTGTGTAAGGTAAATCATTTATATAAATAAGAAAAAGAAACGGTCCAAGTATTGAACCTTGTGGTACTCCCATGCAGTGGCGGTCTCTTCATATAAGCCGAAAAGCCTGGCTTGCCTATAATTCCAAATTAACAATTAAATAAATGAATAACACAATTCGTAAAAAAACAACTAAACAATTTTTTTTGCTAGCGCTCCTACTGCTATCTAGCGCGAACAGCTCGCTCCACGCGAGAAAAAATCTGTTATCGACAGGGTGCGATAATTATAGACAGGGCGCGATTGCTGTCTCGCTCGCACATTATGGGCTTTCAATGCGGCTTTCAAAATCAGTGTTCCTCTCATTCGCACCTGTGGCAAATTACGCTAAACAATATATGTGTATATACAACTTTTGTATCGGGAGCTAAGCCGGGCTTGCTTAGCCATGACGTTGAATGCGAACTGCGAATGCGAACGTGTCAACAGAAAGCGCGACTTCATTATAATTAGTTTGGATTGCAATGTGCGAGTGACGTCGGGCTAATTTTTTATTGTGTAATTTCAATTGATTTGTGGTTTTAGTGCCTGATAAAAAAATGGAGGAAATTGTCCTTTGTGGTCAGTAATGTATTCTTATTACTTTGTTTTCTGACATATGTGACAACCCGCAGGACTAAGACGGGGATACGGTTTTAGCAGCGAAGAATTTTAAAAACTCGATGCGATCATTCCATTTAAATTTTTTCACCTTGTTTTCCGCCGAATTTTTAAAAAACTGAGCGTTTGTACAACATTCTTCAAAAATCACAAGTCGATGTGGGTTATAGGAATTAAGAAAGGAAAACAAAATAAAGGAATTTCAGACTTGGTTACGTGTTGAATTTCAATATGAATTTGATCAAATTTATGAAAACAATCTTTAAAATAACTCAGCACCTCGTTTGAGACGCAACGTACGCTGTGCTCATACTGAATACAAACGACTTTTTGTCCAGGTAATTAATTGACAACATATTTTGCGAAATTGACGATCGATATTCGCAAATTTTCAAATTGAAATTTTTCCAACTCTTCAACAACAAACTATACGAGAAATACCGTTTAGATTTTCCTACAAAGGCATTAGATTCATTATTTGACATTTATGCAAACCATTTTGACAGAAGGTTTTAAAGAACCAAATGATTTGTTTGTACTCCTCTCTTGAATTGAAAGATTGCAATGTTTTTGAACGAATTAGTCAGAATAGCCTCGAAGACACCTTTCCCCAATTGTTGAAGTTAGCGTATCTTGTCGTCACTATTCCTGCTACAAGTGCTTCCGCAGAACGTGCATTCTCATCTCTTAAGCTTATTCATACTTACCTAAGAAATACACAGGGTCAGGAACGTCTATCTGAGTTATGGTTGCTATTGAAAAACAGTTGTTAAAAGAATTAAAGCGTTCGCCATCATTTTACTCAGACGTAATAAAATCATTTTTGAAAAAAGGTAGACGCTTCGATTTAGAATATAAACGATGAAAATATGCCAGCGTGAGTTTCATTCCCATGGCTAGCTTTCTAAGGGTCACTTATTTTACTTTTTGTTCACTTTTTTATAAAATAGTCTTACAGCTCATACAAGCAAGGGTCAACTTATCAACTCAAGCAAGGGTCAACTCAAGCAAATAAAATGGCTTTTCTAAGGGGCTCTCTAGACGAAAAAGCATGCTTGACAAGCTTCGCGTCGCGGACAGGGAGGGGATCGTAAAACCGCAGGAAATATACAAATATTTTTTTGTAATATTTACCAAAAATGCATAATTTTGTAGTTTATACCAGGGAGTCACGTTAATTAGAAGTAATTGATTGATGAATGACGTGACTGGCATTTTTGATAAATATTTTTTAAAAATGCATATTTTCTGCGGTTTACGATCCCCTCCCAGCCCGCGACGCGATTTTTGACAAGCATGCTTGATCGTCTAGCTAGAGAGTCCTTTAAAGCCACTAGAGGTATGCGACTGCTGATAAGTATATGTTAAATTCTGTCTTGCAGTAGCATGCCTTCAGTGTGCTTTATTGAATGTACGACCCAAGCAGTAAATTTCAAACTGAAGATTAAAGAGTAAAGAGGTACCACTTTTTTACTATAAAAAGCGTAACAAAAAACACAAAGAGGTATGTCGGGCTTGCCCTATTTACGAACCCTGGGCACGCCACTGCTCCCATGTATACTAACGAGCCGGATGATCTCTCTCCGGCAACATCAACCTTCTGAACCCTATCAGAAGGTTGATGTTTGATGTTATATATATATATATATATATATATATAAAACAATGTCGGGTTTGTTAGAACACTTGTAACTCGAGAACGGCTGGACCGTTTTCATGTTTTTTGATTTGTTGTATTTGTCTCCGTCCCGAATAGCAGAATAACTATTGAAAACGAATATTGGAAAATTAACGAAAAATTAAAATAAAAGAAAAAACACTTTCCCCTACAAAATGTAAATCCGTGTTTTACTCATGATCAGTTGCAGGTGGCATGTTCACGTGTCGGCAAATTATCCGATTCACTTGTTCTTGCGCCTGATAAAAAAAACAAAAAATGTCGTATATCACAAGGTGCTTCAATGAAGAGAATTAATCCGAGTGCATCCCATGCTGCACAATATGTAAATAGTTTAATTCAATCATGTCTTGCTGACACGCGAATGATATACTTAATTTTTGTACTTTTATATGTCTTTTGTGTTATTATCTTAATAAAGTAGTGAACTTAATATTTATTTTGTATTCATTGTATTACTTTCAATAAATCATAAATTAAGTTCAGCTAATCTGTAAAATGACATTCATTGACTGTTAGGCGGTACGAAGTTCGCCGGGTCAGCTAGTAAACATATAAAAAAATACAATTGAGAAGCCATCCATTATAATATGCTGCACATGGTAAGGGAATTACAATGTTTAACCCTTTTGCTGATCTATACGTATATACTCGTACAAAAATGTGTGCCCTATACTCTCCGAGCAAATATTTTCGCGTCTTGTTTATATATTAAATCTTTAAAAAAATTCTTAATGGTCTACACGAACAAACTCGCTGCATCTAAATTCGTCAAACTGCTAAACACGAAAAAACAGGCAACCACTGAAATATGAGCGTCCAGCGATCACAAAATCTCAAAATGTTTTACTCAGCGAAACGGTTAAATATTAACACATACTTCGAGTTCTATTTCCGGCGAAACTTGCTCTGATGTGCCATTCAATTAAAATATTAAAATGTGCCTGTCTATCAGGGATGACGACGTAACATCCATATGAGATTTATAAGAGGACACGACGAGATAATCCTACTCCGGAACAGGCCATTAAAAAATGAATCGCCCGTCTATGACGAGAGAGACGGCGAGAACGGAGAGAGCGAGAGGGTGTGGTCCATTCAGGTGGAAGACGAAATCAGCTCTCAGAAAGGAGGCGAAGTAATTCCAGGCTCTGTAATGAAGAGGGACTTTAATTGCGAACAACACTTTTCTTTCCGACATTAAACGAAGCAGCTTGTTCGCCATCTCTACTTACTTCAATAACGCATTAATTCTAAAGTAAAAATCCATTGGCTATCACAAACCAAAATAATTTTATTTCATAAAAGGAAAATTATATGACGTAAGTTTTATTACTTTACCTACCTACCAACCGGCAAGGAAGTAATGTATTGTGAAACCCCCCATTTTGACATCCCCGAGACGATTAAGACCATTCCCAGACTGAAGATTGTCTGTGTCTTTGTGTCTTTCTGTGTATGTGTGTTTGTACTCACTAGGTATGAACCTGTGTGTATGTGTGTGTATTTCTTCATGATAGCGCCTAAATGCTTCTTCCGATTGAACGAAAATTGAGCATGCAGGCATCATTTGGTTGATTGTAGATGAAATCGGTACACCAGAAAGCGCGCTAGTCATAGTTCAATCTTGAAATATTTGACTTGTAGACTTGAAATTCGGTACATATGTAGATGTCTTGTTAGAATACTATTTAATATCTGCTATATTTAAGAAAATTCTACACATTTTTTGGAAAAATACTAAATATTTTAATACCACGGGAAATAATACAAATATGCTTCATATTGATCCGCTGGAGGAGGAAGGGGGGTGTTAATGGTGGGGCCTTTTCTATTTACCGGGAATGTCTTGGGGTGACACATTCGATTGTTTTTAGTGTGGGCACTCAATAAATTTAGGAGTTTACCGAAGTAAAAACGGAGTATGATATTTTGTTGTAAAATGAAAAGTTTTTGAAATGAGCTTATATTTTATATTTCCATCCAAGTAAATTATGGTATGATTTCGGTACAGCTTGGGTTGTCGACTACAGCGGGCGAGCCCGTCACCTGAGGAAGTTTTAACGATTAGTCGCTCTACCTCCCTGGAGTGAACGTAGAAGACTTGAGGACGAAACAGTCCACCGTCTAGCTACGCCACAAGCCCGTAAGAGGCCAACGCCTTAACCGCGAGATAGCCAGGAATGTTACCCGGCGGGCCGACACTCACGCCCTTACTTCCAATTGTGACCAGATTACTCCGGTCTCTCGATTGGTTACGAGTTCGAGGTCGCTTGCGCGGTCCTCTCCCTTACGAAGCGGTGAAACGGTGTTAACGGAATCTATCGCGGACCACAGCGTCCTTTGCCCGGCTGTTCACCCGGATCGGATGGCCTATGGTCATTTCAAGAGCAGTCGCCGTAAGGTCCGCAACCACCCCCGCTCTATAGGAAACAGTACAGCTTCCAGACTCCCCCGACTGTTAGTCAGAGTGGGAGCTAACGGGCCCATGATGAGGTGGCCACGATGACCCATGTGTTCAGGGTCGGTCACACTCACGGGTCAACACCCATCCGATGGCCTCCACGCATGGGGTGCGAGCCTGGGTAGGACACTGGGTCAACCAGTCTCCCCTGGGAATCAAACCTCCGGCGCTCCTGGACGGTCTGCGCACCGAGCGGCGCAAGCCAATCGACTGTGCTCTCCGACTAACAACTTGCGGTGTCAACTACAACGGGCGAGCCCGTCACCACAGGACGTTTTAACGATTTTCTCGTTCTATCGCCCTGCAGTGAACGTAGAAGACTTTGGACAGAACAAATCCAACGTCCAGCTACGTCACAACCCGCAAGAAGCCAACGCCTTCCCGCGAGATAGCCAGTGTTACCTCGCAGGCCGACCCTCGCGCCCTTGCTTCCAATTGTGAATAGATTTCTCCGGTCTCTCGATTGGTTCCGAGTTCGAGGTCGCTTGCGCGGTCCTCTCCCTTACGAAGCGGTGAAACGGTGTGAACCGAATCTATCGCGGACCAAGGCGTCCTTTGCCCGACTCTGAACCGGGATCGGATGGCCAATGGTCATTTCAAGAGCAGTCGCCGTAAGGTAGACAACCACCCCCGCTCTATAGGAAACAATACAGTTCCCAGACTCCCCCGATTGTTAGTCGGAGAGCACAGTCGATTGGCTTGCGCCGCTCGGTGCGCAGACCGTCCAGGAGCGACAGAGGTTTGATTCCCAGGGGAGACTGGTTGACCCAGTGTCTTACCCAGGCTCGCACCCCATGCGTGGAGGCCATCGGATGGGTGTTGACCCGTGAGTGTGACCGACCCTGAACACATGGGTCATCGTGGCCACCTCATTATGGGCCCATTAGCTCTCCGACTAACAGTCGGGGGAGTCTGGGAACTGTATTGTTTCCTATAGAGCGGGGGTGGTTGCCTACCTTACGGCGACTGCTCTTGAAATGACCATTGGCCATCCGATCCCGGTTCAGAGTCGGGCAAAGGACGCCTTGGTCCGCGATAGATTCGGCGCACACCGTTTCACCGCTTCGTAAGGGAGAGGACCGCGCAAGCGACCTCGAACTCGGAACCAATCGAGAGACCGGAGAAATCTCAATCACAATTGGAAGCAAGGGCGCAAGTGTCGACCCGCCAGGTAACATTACTGGCTATCTCGCGGTAAACGCGTTGGTCTCTTGCGGGTTGTGACGTAGCTGGACGTTGGATTGTTCTGTCCAAAGTCTTCTACGCTCACTGCAGGGCGACAGAACGAAAAATCGTTAAAACGTCCTGTGGTGACGGGCTCGCCCGTTGTAGTTGACACCGCAAGTTGTTAGTCAGAGTGCACAGTCGATTGGCTTACTCCGCACGGTGCGCAGACCGTCCAGGAGCGCCAGAAGGTTGATTCCCAGGGGAACCTGAACATAAGGCCAGAGTCCTACCCAGGCTCGCACTTCATGCGTGGAGGCCATCGGATAGGTGTTGACCCGTGAGTGTGACCAGCCCTGAACAGAATGGGTCTTCGTTGCCAACTCAGCAAGGGTCCATTAGCTCCCTAATGATTTTGGTACACAGAGGCCTCATTGGACCGAAATCACATTGTATAATTTGGTTAGAATACCTCGTATAACGAGGGAAGAAAAAAAAATAAATACCGCCATGTTTATGAAAACACTACATAATTTTTGGAAAATTACTATTTTAATAACTCGTAGTTAGGTTGAAATAACTTGTATACGAGCGACTCATTTTTTTAAATACCGCCGTATTTAAGAAAATACTACATACTTAGTGTTAAAAAATAACATTTCAATACCACGAAAACACCACCAAAACATGGACTCTCGAATTATAGGTTTATTTGAATGATTGGTATTTTTGCGCGGGTATTGCGCAATTTCTTTTTCGTTTCGGACGAAAATATTCTTCTTCTTCTGATTTTCCTCTTCTCCTGTGGGTTCCTATAACGCCTTATCTAGAGTGCTTTAACTTCAAAGAAGGTAGACCAAGTACTCAGGATGCGTAAAGTTTCGGACTAAAATATTCTTCTTTTTCCTATATGCTTTCGTAGGTTTCTATCCCGCCTTATATCGGGTGCTTTACCTTCGAAGAAGATTCGCCGAGGGGGTGGTTGAAGGGGCAGAGGGGGGAAGATTGAAGGGGGAGTTTGGGTTGTGTTTTGCGCATGGTGAGGGAGGGGATTGTCTGCTTGCCGGGAAAGTTTTGGGGTGGCACAACCGAATTTTCCTATTTAGTTTAATGCTTAGAACCGCACTTGGAAATTAATTTTAGGTTCAGAATACCATGTGTATATTATGATTGTAACTTTATGATAATTGATTAATTTCTACATTCGTTATTTTTAAATAAAATAGGCTTGAAATATATTGAAACCTAAATATTTTACATCAAAGATCTCCATTCGGACTAAGCTGTGAATTTACCTATTTTTGTGGTTGTAATTTTGAAATTTTATCTTCCACATAGTTCATGGTTAGTTCGAAACTATAGAGGCAATATATTTTTTTTAATTTAAATATCCGAACATTTTTATAGTCTTATTCGGGTCCGCAACTTCTCATCCTGAATTCCGTTCGCTTACTATGCATATGGGCTAATTAAGTCGACTAATCGCTTGTGCTATTTGTTGCTCTGCAAAGAAAACTCTTGGCAATTAGTGCACTAATGGTTGCCTCTTGGCCTATTTTTATATACGCGGCTGTTATTCCGGGCTTAAGATGGCCACTCTCTTCGTGTGCTAAACCTCGTTTGAGAAAATTTCAACAACCACTAACAAGAGGTAATGTAAATCCATTTGTTTTACGAGGCAGCCAAAGACGTGACCGTCGCATCGTTGCATATGCAGAGTACGAAGTTGTTGGTTAGGCCAATATCCTAGCTCGGCATGTCGAAAACTGAGCACCTTATGAGGGGCGAAGTGGCGGCAAGCGTCGCTCCCGGCGACGCTAATTCCATTACGTCACTCGGCGTCATTTCACGGCGTCGCGACGCCGGTGTCACCTGCTCCAACCCCCCCCCCCCCTCCCTCCGACCATCACCCCGCCTTTCCCTCAAACCTTCGAGTGCCTACCGTTGATTACTTAGGATATCAAATATAATAAAATCGTATATGTTGCAACCCGGAAATGTCCATATTACGTATTTGGTTTATAAAAACCATTTCGAAAACACTGAGAAAAGAAGAACGAGTCATGTTCTTATATAATTTTGATTCTCTTATGATGTCACGCGTAGACGAAATGATAAATTACTAATGTAAATGTGTAATTGCAAATAATAAATATAGGTTGGATATAATAGATATAGGATGCATATAATAGATACCTAAATGTATAGGTATCTATTATATACCACAGTCACAGACATACTCACAGAAGTACCTTGTGACGAAGGGTCGACTCTCACTGACTCCAAGATGTTCGGTGTGAGAGCCGGGTGTCAACAAGTCCTTTTACACCGTAATAAGATGCAGTTTATGTTATCAAAAGGTTTTATTTATTATCGGTATATCGATTTAATAATTTATTTATCTTGATTTGAATATTATGCCGTATCGTACTAAATTGCCAGTATAACGTTCCCGAATAATTATCGCGGCGCGCGGTAGGTAGGTAAGGATTTGTTTTTTACCTCAGAGTATCTCGGCTCTCGGGTACTTAACTACTGTCTGTTGGAGGATCAGACAGATAGTTGGTTTAGCTTGGTTATGTAGGAAGAACGGATAGGTTACCCTAAGGTCTGGCTATACGCATTAACCAATTAAGGAACCGTAAGGAGTTGCGTACCTGTGCACTGTCTAGGGGGAGGAAGGAAAGGTTACCGTTTGTATCAGAGATTCTGTGTCTCCTCGATACTTGCTCGGGTCTGCAGGAGTGACAGACCTCAGCTTACTTAATTCGATAAGGAAGGAAGGATGAGCTGGTAGCACTGGCTAATGCATTGACCGACTCGTGAAACGTCGTAGCTACAGAAGCGCTCACTAGGAGATGACCACTCGAGGAATGATGCTAATTGGTCAAATGTACTGGGTTATATACCCTGATAAATGACGCAATCCTGAAAAGAGTGATGAAATAAGTATGTCAATCCGCTCGATTTGGAGAAATTGGCATGACTCACCGCCTGTGACTGCATTAATTACCAAAATTCGATGGAATGTAATAGCAGTGCACGTGCAGAATCGATTGTATTTGCGTCAATGAATTTCTGCAGAATTCATTGGTTAGTCATGCTTTTGTTGACTGTATGTAGGTACTCAAGGACCCTACAACCTTAACAATACTTTCTCTCTGCCGAGACAATTATTGGTTTCTTTGGTTTCGGGAAATTTTTAGTTAAAATCTATATATAAATTTTTTAGGTTTAAGAATTGACAGCAAATTAAAATGGAATACCCATATTGATGAATTAGCTAGTAAGTTATGTAGTTCTATATACTCAATAAAAAAAAACAGAAGTCTTTGTGGCTTCGCGGCAGCCAAATCAGTGTATTTTGCGTATTTCGGCTCATTAATGACTTATGGACTACTATTTTGGGGAAATGCCGCAAACAGTAAAAGAATCTTCCTATTGCAAAAAAGAGCACTGCGCAGCATCTATCAGCTAACGCCCAGGACCTCATGTAGAGCATACTTCAGTAAGGCAAAGATAATGACCATGTATTCGGCGTTCATATACCAGTGCTTAATGTATGCCAGACAGCACCTAACAGAAACCGCAACTAGAGCGGACATTCACTCTTACCATACACGCGGTAATTCACTTTTATGCGTACCCCGAACAAGACTGGCAAAAGTACAGAAGAGCTTCTTATACCTTAGCATTAAATTCTACAATTTACTCCCTACCACTATCAAAGAACTGGAGGACAAACAATTTAAAAAAAACATTAAGGAGATGCTGATAGGCCACCCTTTCTATAATCTGACCGAATTCGAGGGCCATGTCTTTGCAAATATTGTACCAATTTGAATGATAATTATATATGTACTTCTAGTATTGAAATTTAAGATTTAGCTTTAGTTTGATTATTTAACAAATTACTTACTACTTTGGATGTTACTATGCACAGTTTTTAGTAAGTATATATTTGATTTATTGACTATTTCAATTGTTGGGCTTTTGCTTTGATTATTCAACTTTTTAACTGACTATTTTAATTATTGTGTGTTTAGTAGGTAGCCATTGACTATTCTTTAATTTGTTTTGAAATACGATTCTACGACGAATAACTTTTAGTAGGTTCCAAAGTTTCTTAGACACTGTATATTTTTTAAAATTAATATATGTATGTAATGTATAGATTAAAGTAGTAATGACACTTACTACTTAAAACAGAAATATTTTGACACGTCCAAGAGCGGTTTTTAGCCACCAATTGGACACGACGTAAATGTAATGTAATGTAATGTAATATATGATTAGATATACAGCGCATTTGATTCTCTCTGACAATGTATTGTTTATTTTTGGAGCCTGAAATATAAAATGTTTTTGACCTTATGATAATACCATGTGTAACTAGGGTTGTTAACTACAACGGTCGAACCCGTCACCTCATGAAGTTTTAACGACAGTGATCGTTCTATCCCCCACGAGGTGAGTTTATATGACTTAGAGACAATACAAATTTACCGTCTAGCCAAGCCAGCACGCCCGATAGAGGCCAACGCTTTACGGCGAGGCACTGGGAAAGGTACCCAACGGGCGGCCTCGCCCCCTGTTTGGAAGGATATATCTATCTGGAATAAACCATCAGGATACCTCCCGGCTGGTTACGGGTCCGAAGTCGCTTGCGCGCCCTCTAACTGCCGTATTATTCATCGGTGATTCAGTTTGAATCTATCGCGGAGCATTGGCATCCGTTTCCCTGCTCTGATCTCAGGATCAGGTAGCCATTTGGTCATTTCAAGAGGAGTTGACGATAGGACAACATCCTGCACTCCTGCTGCTTAGGAGACAGTATATTTCCATAGTCGTCAGAGTGCACAACCGGTTGGCGTCGCCAAACGGTGCGCAAACGTCGAGTAGCGCCGGGAGGCAATACCCCAGGGGAAACCCATCCACCAGCCGTGAGGCCTGAGACGCAAGAGTCTTTCGAGAGTCAAGAGACGAATATGATAGAAAAGAAACTTGTGAAATCTGAAATGTGAATAATTATGGATATTACGTGTGGCGAGTTTAACTTTTAGAGTAAGTATGGAGCAGCGCAGCGTTGCGAGGAGCTATACGTAAACGAGGGACGTAGCGTGACACAATGACACCTACATACATAAATACAATGTTATAATCCGGCTTATGCATCGCAGGACGGACACTGCTTCACGATCTGTTTATAATTCAGAATCGGTCGCCGGCCGCACAGGACTAATTCACGCAAGTTACCGAGCGAGCGAGACAGCGGGAGAGAGCGAGGGTGGCAGAGTCATCCGTCGCTAGTTAGCCCAACCCCTCCCCGCCGCCGCCGCCATCTGCCGGCGAACCGAATCAACTTTAATTAAATTATTATCATTTAATAACTGGCCCCACAACAGGCCGCGCCGTCCGGCCATATTAACCCCTGAACACTTAATTACGAGAAATCACTTTTTCGACGCCCCCGGATTAACAGCCCAATTTCCTTCCTCCAGCTGAAGCTCATTTGAAATTTAAAATATCACTGCTAGATGGCGGCGTAGCGCTTCTCCTGAGGGACGAGGAGCGCATCAACGAACGTTCAATTCAATTTTCGTTTATATTTAATCAAATTTTAATTAGGACTTACATGAGAACAACTTCTAAATATAACCATGAACGCATTAAACATCAAAATCAAAGAGAAATAACAGTATTGAAGACACGAGACTCTCGTTTCAGATATAATAAAGTATCACCTTTTCAGACCCCGCCCACGTAATTACATATGTGAGTGATCATGACTTTCTGGCCCATACAAATGTGGGATTTATATGACCATACGATTTATATGACCTATCATATATATTACATTATATATATCTATGAAAGTAACGTCTTTTGGTAAAACGCACAAAATTAATATTTGCTAAGACTAGAATACAAGCAACCACCAATTTTTTGCTAAGGTAAGACAACAAATAGTTTAGGACTCACTGACTTGTATATTTGGAAATTCTCAGGTCTGAAAAGAATTAATAAGTTGTTTACCTAACTGAACTTCGCCCGTACTAACCGTAAGCTTACTGGGAATAGGAGGTATTTATGAAAAATACAATAATAATATTATGTCAAATATCAACGTTAGTCAATAATATCAATAAGGTTGATAAAGAATAAAAATAGTAAAAAATAATACGAATATTCATCAATCAAAATAATAGCACCAGGTAAAAACATTACATAAATGAGAAAAATATCAATGATTAAAAATTAAAAACTATTGAAAAGTTAATGAAAACAACCAAATTCAAAATAGTTAAAGTGATTTAAATTTTGGGAAACTAATAAATTCACACCAAAGTATGGTTTAATAATATTTCCGACGCTGGCTGCCTTATTCAACTGAATATGTTCTAAATATCAGCTTTGTTTTTTTTTTATATATTTTATGCTTACTGAAAATGTACTCTTAAATTTATTAAACAGTCTGATGTAAGAACTGGGGAAAATATTTGACCAACCCAACTTGAATTCACTAACGCAGCATTACCGATTTCATCGTTGTAAAATGAATATCTTTCTTTTTTGAACCTTTGATCCATTGTGTATTCCTCCGGTCTCATTTGTTCTCCTTCTATGCAATTAATTCATTTTGATATTTTCTCATGACCTTTTCTTTCTTATAACTTTATTTTCTCTTTATTTTAGTTTTAAGTCTACACTATTTGTCACACTATTTAACGAAATTTTATGTTATATTTTTTTTGATGCAGATTTTATAATGGGATTGCTTTTTTTTTAGGACATTTTAGGGCAATAAGCATGAGTTTAACGTATGGCCCTACTCATGCGCTATTTGTCCCATCTTGCGCTTTCCTCTGACGCATGCGTATAAAATACCATAACGCAAGCAATAGCGCCTGCGTTAAAACTAGTTGAACGACAGTCACCCGACAGTGTATGCCAATGACTCGTATCCGGCACCCTATGGATACGCGTGCGTCACTCCGTGCACCTTACGATACAAAATATTGGAAGATAACGAGAAAACATTGACATTTATAGAAGATTATCGAAATTTTTATGTATTATGGGACCAGAATCATAATTATACATATATTTTTTTAAATTTATTTATTTACATATACATATACATTCAAATGCATAAGCACAACAGAAAATGAAATGACAATTTAGACAATGCCGTTGTATGCTTTCAAAGTTATATACACATCTGTCTGAGCCCAGGTTACATAGCGCATACATTAAACGCAAATGATTATCTTTCAATTGTGCTAAGAAAAGAGCAGCCGAGCCCGCCTTGCTAGGCACCCCTGTGTTAAGGCGAGCTCACTTCGGGAGTCACACTAGAGTGCTACGGTTGTGTCAAGGAAAGATCTAAGATATTTTTTTTTATTATTTTAATTTTAATTTATAATCGTTATTATTATTATTATTATATATATTTTTTTATGTATATATTTTTTATTATTTTTTTATTTTTATTCCCTTTTTTAGTATTTTAAACAATAAGTCTAAACTGCAAAATAAAAACTTCAAGCGCGAATCCCCTCTTTTGCGGTATAGAAGTGACAGTCGCATCGTATTCATATGAGTTCCGCTCGTTTCACTGTGAATATTGTTATCCATAATGCAGGTAGGCAGATAGTTTCGTATTGAACGCAATTAAACTGATTGTTTAGTGATTACCGACTTCAGGGGTACGCAGCGAGCGGTTTTCTAACAACGAAAATACATGTTTTTGTGAAAATGGTGAATAACAAAATAAAAAGTATTCCTTCATATTCTTTCCTTAACTTTTCAATACTAAATACGCCGCACTGATCGCTACAAGTTCACACTCCTCCATTGTAATATCCACCGGGTAGTCAGTCGGTATACTGTGTCAAAAGCGATACAAATTGAATATACAAAAGCGCATAAAAATAGACTTATCACTGCATGCGTCTTAAGGCATTCAATAATGCATACATTAGACGCAAGATGAAATTGGAATTGACGAGGAAAGATCAAGACGAAAGCGCATGAGTGGGGACATACCTTTAAGGTTTTGCCGTTGCCATCGTTTTATTTTTGAAAGCAAAATCAATATTTTATAATTATTATTTCTTACGTAAATAAATATATATTAGTGAAACGCTCCTTATTAGTAATAAATCTCAATCAGTTCGCTGGCTGAAGCTATTAGGAGTGATATCGCAAATTAGCCACATCCGGTGCGCGCCCCAAAGTTTGCTTGGCCAAATGCGGCTTGGCGACGCCGCGCCGCGCCGCGCCGCGCCTCAACTTGCCGCCAAGAAACTCTTCCCCGAGCTAATTTGTCTCGCGCGCCATATGTTACGCTTACCCCCACCCTCGTCTCACCTGACTGCTATATAACTCGTCTCACAATAGCCAAAGCTAGCACCCTGTCATTAGCGTTTTTAATTAAATCCGTATACAGCGCAAACAAACGCTGAAACTTTCCCGAGAGTGATTGCATTTCGCGTTAAACTACTCTCGTTGCTGCTCCTTTTCGCTTTATTAAAATGCTACTGCGGACGATGCGGATAATGCATTTCGGAACAGTGGCAGCGCTGCGAAATGCTTTCAATAGGTGACGTCATTACAACACTAAGAATATTCAACACGAAATCATGTGTACTAACATTGCTTATATGATATTAAGTTGCTCAACTTCATAGAGCGATTTGGCAACTCTTCTGAAACGGCTGAAGGCAGGTGGCGCTGATAGCATTGACGCCCGAACTAATAGCAATAAATTTGTCTTATCTATATTAACATTAAAAATGAATGGTTTATTTATAAATTACTAGAATCCAGAGATATCCAGAGATATCCAGAGAAATCTGATAAAACATCCTTTCTGGAAAATCTGTAAAATTAATTTAAAATGGCCAATGTTAAAAGGCAAAATACCTCACTAAATTAGTTAACCTATACATTTGTTCGTATGTCTTAATTAGGGCATGGTTTATTTGTTTTATTTATTTATTTAAGAACTAATTACTATAAAACATTGATTTGCTTTCAAAAATAACAGAAACCGAATGGCAAAATCTTAACCTTTTGCTTATTTGATTCTGCCACCCAACTGGGACTAGCCCGTTCTAGGGTGGACAGCACTCTAATATTACAATCAAGTTTGCTTGATTGCTTGATTGCTTACAAATATACAAGTTTTAGTAAAAAGCTAATAACACTAAATTGCCTAAAAATGTGGTCTTCAAAAAAATAATAATTATAATAATAATAATAAAACATATTAAAAGATAATATAATACATAAAATGCAATTCCATAGTATAATCGGCAATAATAAAAAATCGATTAAATAATATAAATATAGTTATATGTGAGAAAAGAAAGAAACAGTCATTAATATTTAAGATATGTTAAGTAATAAAGAATTTAATATAAAAACATCTAGTCAAAGAAAGTACAATTCATTGTCAAAATAATATATACTACAAGGTTCTATAAGTTATTTGATTACTCAAGCTATAGTGCGTTTCGGAAACCATTCTACGCCAGTAACATGCAGGTGGCGCCGATATCATTGTTCGGTGGAACTAATAGCAATATATTTGGCCATCTATGATATAATACCATTGATATTAATGGTTTTTTTTTAAATAAGGACTGATTCATTATAGAAACCCATTAATTTAACCAATAATTACAATAATAATGATAACAATAATCAATTAATGCTATCTGTCGCATTTTTTTATTGACATATTGCATCACAGAAATAATACTGAGATAAGCCAAATCAATGTTTCTATGGTTAATAATAAAAAAGAATAATAATAATCTAAATGTTACAGTTTGCAGTAAAATCCTGGTTTCCAAATTATAGTACAATATTGAGCAACCTAATACTCTATATCTTTTATATATCTCCGTCTTTTATATATCGGTGTAATCATGGCTACTTTATGACAATCTGGAAATATTCCCTCTGAAAAGCTTAAATTGTAAAGATATGTTAGACAAGGTGCCAGTACACGTTTATGGATTTTAATTACGCTAACAGGTATATCATCGAGACCAGTTGATTTTTTTCGCTTTGAAGAGTCGATGCATTTTTCTATTTCTTGATTGTTGATTGATAGTTTGATCCTTATTAAATGTAATCTATGTAGAACTCTTTGGATGCTTTCTATTTTTCTAGTTTTCGTATATTTTCGTTATTGAATTGCTGATTTTCTATGATTTTCATTATTTCTGTTTATTTTTATTTTTCTAGTTTTTATGTCTTTGTTATTTTTTAATTTCTATGTTTTTTTAAATATTAGTTTTTTATACACTTTTTTTATAATTTGAAATGTAATTTCATTTGTAGAAATACTATTTTTTGTTATTTGTAATTTCTATACCCAGATCGGGTTTATGAAAATAAATTTTTCTTATTTCTTTCTTATTTCTTCTTATATTCAATGGTATGAGTTTTCGAATGCAGCTGCTTTCGATATTTCGCTCGGTATGAATATTGTATGCGCTTCACCAGCGCGAAATATCGTATTCGTGGCAATGCCTGCTCCTATAAAAGCTGCTTGCATACATAGTATTTACATAGGTGGACCATCAGAACAGCACTCTCCGTTTAAACTCAAGTGTCGCCGTCGCCGGGGCCATTATTTTAATCAGAGGGATGCCATTAAAACTTTCCATTAGGTAACGAAACCAGGTCCCACCGACTCGAGAAGATGACCCAACTTTGAATACGCCCAATCAACGGAGGAAGTATTTACAGCGCATTTTACCCTCGCCTTGGGCCGCCACAGTAGAGATGCCATCGCTCGCCACGCCACCTATTCGGCTACTTAAGTTGCGACATTTTTTTTGATCGAGAGCAGGAAAATTATTTTTCATTTTCATTTTATTTTATTATACAGACAAATAACCTTACAGACCGAGGAATCCAATTTGTTGTTTGATATTTTATTTATTTAATTATTTTTAATTTTATTTTTATAAACGAATTTATTGCACTTGGTAAAAATGAAATCAACGAACATCACAAAATTAACAAAATATGTAAAATTGTGTACTTTCAGTATAAGATATATTATTAGAAATATTAAAAACAAAATTATATATTAAAAACAAAATTTACCAATATTTTCAATTAAAATTCTTCTAAAATTTCGCAAATTTTCACATGGACAATAGTACTAATGATCAGTCATATTTATTGGATAATTTCACAAATAATCATATTACCAATAGTACTAATAATCAATCAGAAATATTAGATGATTTGACAAATTATCATATTATGGACAATAGTAATAATTATAATCAATCAGAATTTTTAGATAAAAATACAAATTACCAAATGGGCAGTAACGAAACATAAATAGTACGCAATCGCCAATAGAATAAAATTAGTAAATAATAGAAAGGATGTTGATATAATAGTCAAAAATATAATGAAAAAACAATTAAGATAATTCGATTATTTCAATAATATTAATACCATAAAATGGGTTTTTAATTAACATGCACTGTACTTCTTTTTACTAAACCCTCCCGGAGGACCCTGATGCATAATGGCTTAAGCAGGGAAGTCTGGAAGCATTATACGTTTCCTAAGCAGCAGGGCTAGTTGTCGACCTGGCATCATCTATCCTTAGAAACTATCCGTTCTCGTATGATATTGACGGGCACAGGGCGCCTCGGTCCGCGATAAATTCGATCTGAATAACCGCAGGCGTCAGGTAGAGGCCTCACAAACGACCTCGAATCTGTAACCATCTGGAGGATGGAGAAAAGAGCGTAGTTTGCCCGCTGGATCGTTTCCCAGTGCCTCGCGGCACATGAGTAAATAAACGGAACAGAGAAAAACCTTCATACAACCGCGTTATGATAGGTAGACTACTACAAGCTTGAGACGCGTGTGTGCGTGACTACTGACGGCTTCGTACGTACGGAGAGAAACCGATTTATATCGGCTTCGCTAGTACTCAAAGCTCAGGGCGTCCGACGTACGTACACATTTCGCGTCCTATTTATTTTCTCATTACGATTGATTTAATAAAGGTTTTAAAATTTAAAAAAACTATAGGTATGGTTTACTGTACTGTGTATATGGACAATAATAAAATGAATAAAAACATATATTTTTTATTTCCCCAAAGACTTTATAGGTAAATACAGTACCTACTTAACTTGATTATAATATCATTTATTATTTTTAATGTTGTAGAAAGATATTTTTAGTATTCCTCAACATCGAAAGAAAACTCAACCCGGTGGTGTAAAATACATTTTGGTAGATCGTAAATGGTATAAAATAGTGTTTTTTTCAGTAAATTGTATAGAATAGGTACCTAACTATTTCTCTCGTTAAAATTACAATATATATATATATATATATATATATATTTAGAGAAAGTAATTTGTAAAAACTATTCTATCGTAGGTAAGTATATAAGAAAAAGTTGATAGACGTTTAGTTAATTTAATTGTATCCTTCTATGCCAACCCTACCAAAATAGGTATAAAAAAATGTGCGCTCTTTAGAAGCTTTGTCTCTGTTCCGTTTATTTACTTATGTGCTCGGGGTTCGGCGTTGGACTTGAACAGGCTTTGGCGTAGTTTGACTGGGGATTGTGCTGTCCACTAAATATCTTACGTTTACTCCATGAGAGACTTAATGGCTCGTTGTCTATAACTCCCTGGGGTGACAGGTTCACCAGTTGTCATCGACAGCCCTCAGTAAACATTTAAAGATGTTGAGCATTTGGAGACACTCCAGCTGTAGACGTTATCTCTATCGCGTTTCAGTGCTTCACTGGTTTGGAAGCTACCAGTTCGAAGAAACAACTTTAAGTCTGCAACAACTATTGTGCCTACGCTGCTATCTGCAAATAGTAGGCACGATGTCACGATGCTGTCCATTAAGATATTTAAGAGAACTATCCAAATTAGACCCATGAGTAACGCTGAAGCTTGTGAAATACAACGAGGGAACAAAATCATTATACTGAACATATTACTGATGATTTCTGGAAATGGAGCTTGTTGGAAAAACTGAACGTGTATATTTGGCACGAGAGAGCATCGTAAATAACCCTGTCGAAGGTCTTCCTAAAGTCGATACAGGCGACAACTGGTCGTTGGCCTTCTAGCGTAGCGAGGGTCTTTGCAAAATAGACCTATAAAACAGAGAGATTAGTGTTAGTCGAACGACCGGTCTGGAATCTATATTGTGCTTAAAAAAGTCTTCAAATATCAAATTGCAACTAGTCAATTCTGAGTTTTACTCGCGCGCCGAGGGTTACGTATCTGTTTCTGTTTCTGGTTCTGTTTTGATTATTCAACTTTTTACTGACTATTTCGCGTGATGAGTGGCTTTTAGTTGGTACCCATAAGAATTATTAACTAGTTCAATTAATAAGCCTTAATTTTCTTTTGTATTAAGATTTTAAGATGAATAACTTTTAGTAGGTTTCAAAGTTTTTTACACAATATCCTTATTTAAAAAATCTAATTGCTAAATTCTTGACAACATATGCATGTTAAGTAAATATTAGAATAGTAATGAGGCTTACCACCTAACACAAATATTTTGACACTTCCAAGAGCCTTCAATTGGACACGAATTAAATGCAATGTAATAGTTGTCTATTACGCGCTTACACAGAGCTTTTATCATATGGGATTCTTGGTTGGGGCGGTGCAGCACTATCGCACCTCAATCGGCTTATTACAGCTCAGAAGGCGCTGTTAAGAGTTGTCAACAAAAACCCGTTGAGATACCCGTCCGAGCAACTTTTTCTTGATGTACTTTGAGTTCTTTGTTCTTGATGTACCTCAAACATTTGCTATAACGATAATACTCTATTATCACAAATATAAAGATTTGCACCAGCAAATATCCCATAAAATTATAACACGATAACTAATAGTAACCACAAATTTCTGAAACTGAATAGTACCCATGCACAGACATTTGCTATACTTGGCACCGTCGTTGTTCAATAAAACTAAGGATATACCCGGCATTAATACTCAAGGTATAAATTTAAACAAAAAAATACTAACCCACTGGTTGATCACCCAGGGAAGGAAAGAAACTGAAAACTAATGTGTTTTATTCCTAGCTAACTTACCATTCCTAACTATTACCATTCCTAACTATTACCATTCATAACTATTACCATTCATAACTATTACCATTCATAAATTACCATTCATAACTACCACAGTAACTATTATTATCATTATTATTCACCTACCGTATATTTATGATTGGCATGCTCTTTGTTTCGTATATATTATTATTATCACATACCTTTTAAGATTATTTGAAATTTTATTTTTTACTAAAATTTTAGTTTACTTGATTTTATTTTTCACTGCTTTCTATGTTGTATTTTTTTATTTAGCATTAGGCAGTACTTAATTATACGAATCTGAGCCAACCTTACTGTGGACGTCTCGTGCGATCCAGTTAGGTTAGGTTTATTTTTTCTGTAACTGTTATTATGGTTTTTGTAAAATAAAGAATTTGAATTTGAATTATAACCAAATTCATAATTTCAGAACAACGAGAAATCTTTTGTTGCAATATTGCCAGCAGCAAGAATCGTCGGAAAGCCTTAAACTAACGATACCAAAATTATATTTTACAAGACCGAAATGTATCAAGATTTATTTTTTTCGACTAAATCCTCTCCCTAAAATGCATCCTCGTACAAATGAGCATACCGGTGCCTAAACATGTGGATGTGTATGTTTGTGTGTGCATGAGTGGCGATGCTTTGCGCCTGTGTGTGTATGTTTAGAGGCAGCGCGTGACTCCATGAGGAAAGATTGAAGTTGCAAAAGGAGGTCCTTCGTTGGCCGCACCGCGTCCGACGGAACGGCGTATGCGATAAACCTTGCGGGACGATATTTCGCCATTCGTATGTCGATGATACGGAATTTGTTTATGAAATCCTACTTATTTGTTGTATTGCTTAACCTCTGAAACGCCAATTCCACCTTCGGTGTTTTTTTCCGTTGTGACAATTCACGGCGGCCGATCTTCGTATTTGCGCAATTATGAACTCCATGTCTTCCTCCACTGCGGTAAGTAAAAGTCGCCTGTCATTAAAAAAGCCACCGTTATATATTATAATGCGTGCACTAACACCCCCTACAAACAAATGTTCGAGAGTTGAAAACATGCCGTCGTAGTTTAAAATATTTGTCTTCTCAAATATGATTTTGTTATAAACCTCATTTAATTTTATTTAGTAATTTATTAATATTTAAATAACTCTAAAAATGCAAAATGTCTGCCTAATTCGTTCACAAAATACATATTACTTTGTTTTTCGCTGAAATATATGAAGTTTTCGGCGTATTTGTAAATTAATGAGGTTATTTTTTTCGAGAAATTATCGACATTTTTATTAGTTTTTATGAGCTAATATCTAAATATTTTTTATGTAAATAGGCAAAACGAAATATTACCTTTGATAGATAATCTAATAAAGATCACGATAGCATTTACAATTTCTAAATAGGATACCGTATTTTTTCGTCAGTTTTTTTCACTTTTTCGAATTTCTCATATTTGTTCATAATTATATAATTGTTTTACAAAATGAGATTACAATTTTGTATATACAAAATTTCAATGCAATCATTGTACAGTTATTCTTTTTATGATCGCTATAGTACTTCCATAGTTATAGTACTTTTTGTCGACTGCCGCGATATTGCAAGAAATTCCAGTAAATTGCCGCGGTCTGCCATGAAATTATGCCGCTACTCGAGGGGCCCTTCGGCTACGTAACGACCAAATTTGGTTGCACATCAGAACACCGTTGGCTACGTAACGACCAATATTGGCGGCTTGCTCCCGGAGCGCACAGTAATATTATTTTCTTATTCGAACGGTCCTAAAATCCACACGAACATGTCTCATTATCACCATAGATACATAGACGGCCGCTAAAATAACGTCCGGCGTGATTTTAATGGATATTTATGGTAAAATTCAATTGTCAAACATCGCTGGTGTGCCGCCGTCAGCTGTCTTAGGGTTGGGAAGTTTTTTAAGTGTTGTTTTAGTGTTTTCAGTTGGAATATGAATAGATAGTATGTAAGTAAATTTGATTCTAAAACACTTTATCAACCGAATTCATTGATGTTATGTACATTTTATTCCAATTTTACCTGTATTTTTGATTTGAAAAATTGAGCGATATGTCGTCATTTCTAATTATTGAGTTTTTTGCGTTAAGGTCCAAAATTTTGATATTAAACTCTTAAAATCAGTGAGTATTTTGTAGGTATTTAACAGCGAAGTTTTATTGTAGTTAGTGTTTATGTTATTTCATTATTTTATAAATTTATCTAAGTTATTTGATTATATTAAGTTATTTGACTATTATTATTTATACTGGCTCACTTTAGTAAATGCTACTAACTTTTATTTTAGGTAGAACTCTATTTTCAATATTACAGGTATAGGGGTTGTGTAGATATTTTAGTTTTATTAATTGGGGAATATTTTTTGAAGCTGTCAGTTTTTATTGAAACTTTTATTCTGCGAAATTTACATATTATTACTTTTGGTAACTTCCCGCATCGTTTACCACAATAACTTATAGATTCTTACATACATATATCAAGGCTTGTAATAACTTTTTTCATCAAGGGATGAGTCGATCAGATTAGATAGTACAGCTGATGTAGAAGTCGTCCATAAATTTGTTGGTCGCAAAACGTGACACGTGGGGCGATCGATATAGCACGATGCAACCCCGAACGTGGACGACGGGACGCTCCTGGATCGCTCTATTCGATAGACTTCCCTTTTCCCCTCCTTCGTCATCCGGCCGCTTCATCGTTTTACAACAGATATTTGAAAACGTTCCTCAAAACGGATGTCTAACACCTGCCTAGAAATCTGATGCACGAAATTTGCGACAACTAGAGCTGTCAACTACAACGGGCGAACCCGTCACGTCAGGATGTTTTATCTATATTAGATAGTTATGTCTCCCGTAAGGTGAACATAGAAGACTTGAGATGAAAATAATCCATTGTTTAGTTACGCCACTCGCCTGCAAGAGACCTACTCTTTACCGCGAGATAACCAGGTTAATCAACCAGCGGGCCGACACTCGCGCCCTTACGTCCAGTTGCAACCAGATTACTCCGGTCTCCCGACTGATCACAGATTCGAGGTCGCTTGTGCGGTCCTCTCCCTTGCGTAGCAATGATACGGTGTCTACCGCGTCTATCGCGGACCACGGCATCCTTTGCCCGGCTGTTCACCCGGTAACGGGTAGCTGATTGGTCGTTTTAAGAGCAGTTGCCGTAAGATTATCAACTACCCTCGCTCTATTGGAGACAGAACTGTTTCCAGACTCCCCGGTTGTCGGTCGGAATGCGCAATCAATTGGCTAATGCCGCACAGTGCGCCAACCTTCCAGGAGCGCCCGAAGGTTGCCTCCTAGGGGAAATTGGCCCGCAGGCCGGAGTCCTACTTGGGCTCGCAATTCTGCGTGGAGGCCGTTAGATGGGTGTTGACCCCTGAGTTTGAACGACCCTAAACTGATGGGTCTGTGTTCTAACTGCAACAGGGCCCATTAATTCCCCTATATTTGCAACAGGTCGTTTTTAAGGGTCGCATACAGGGCTCCTGTGCAATGTCTTCTCGGAGTCGGGGCTTTGGATGGCCCCGGGTATACAAAGTGTCCCCTACCGCGTAGCGTCCAATGGATCGACCGCTTATCACTACTTTCCTAATTTGCGAACGGGTTTCCTCGAGTGACTTTTCACTCGAACGCTAAGAGATACTTCTCTCGCTCAAACCCCCGTGAGCCCTAGTGACATCTGCATTCATAGTGCTTAACATGATTGTCGAAGCATAGTCGCTCGTTTATCGACTGCCGGGCGCATTCATCAAAATAAAGCGCGCGGTACCCACCGAACTTGAATTCGCCCGTAAATTGTAGAGCAGGAGTTAAAAATGCGAAAATATGATGTCTTGTCAGCTCAAGTGCAACGTCTAGAAACAAAATTGCATAAAATAGAGATGGACACTAACAACAGAGATCAGCGCGACAGATTGCAAAATCTAGAAATCAACGGCATACCGGAGACGAAAGGAGAAAACCTGAAAGACGTTATGGCATCCATATGTAATGCGCTCAAGGTCTCTACTAACTCCAAAATAGACTTTATCAGTCGAATAGCGCAACGAAATTCGCAGCTAGGTAGGCCCAAGGCTATTATCGTAAAATTTTATGATAGGAAAAGCAAGGACGAAATTTTGTCGGCCATCCGTTTACGCAAGGGTTTAAAAACAAGCGACATCGGCATTCGTGGACGCGAGTTAAACATCTATATTAACGAACAACTAACGCCCTACAACAGGACTCTGCTGAAGAAGACTCGCGACCTGGCTAAAGAGCTGAATTTTCGTCATATCTGGGTTCGACAATGTCGGATATTTGTGAGGAAACACGACGGATCTCCTCCGCTGGCCATCTCCAATTTGGAAGACTTAAAAAAATATCGGATTACAAGGGATGATCACAGGAAGACCCCATTACACCGACATTGGCACACTACTCGATTTGTATCTAAGTCTCAAAAGTATATTTAAATTTAAATTTTATAGCCTAATTTCACTACTAATTACCTTTCATGTTGTTATTATTATTCTCTTGGTGTATTTTATCTTTTATGTAATGTCGCTTAAATTTGAACTATTCCCGTCCCTATCATTACAATACCTAAACCACTCAATGTATGTACTAAGCAAACTTAACATCTACATTCCAAATAACTTCTTTGAGGAAATAGCACCTGATATTGAACATATTTCATTCAAAATGGAACTAATACCCTATAGCAAAAATAATACTACAACGGCTTGCATCCGCAGCTTTAGAATATCTGATAATCGATTATCGACTGAAATGAACAATAAAGTTGAATATCTGTACACACTTTTTAAACTGACCGTTAATAGGTGTCTAAATACTTCATGGGCATTACCGCGCAATAAAGTCGTTAATTATTGGCGCGTCGTATCTCCGCGGCTCGCTACCAGACGAAATAGTACTTCATGAGGAGTGCGTTGTTCGTACAGAAATAAAAGGCGGTTTTATAAATTCAATCGGCGGTACAAGCTACAATCGGTACGCTCATACAATCATAAATCAGCTGTTGTTACAATACTTGACGACAATTATGAGTATATAATATACTCACACTTTCTGATGTCACAGTTCTGTTGCTCACAGTCACAATTCAGATGCTCGAAGTCACAGTTCACATATTATGATTTTAGAATCTTACACACTTTATATTCATTACTGCTTTATACCATATTATTATTATGCGTGATCATAAAAACATACTTTACACCACTGAAAAACAATATTTTTATCATTTATATTATCACAATATTATTTAATACGATATATCCCACAGAAAAGAACCTCAGATTCAGGAAATACATACTGATTTTCACTCATTACAGAGAGTAATATTAAGATATTTTACGCAAACGTGAGAGGGTTGCGGTCAAAGACTGATATTTTTTTTCACAACGTAATTTCGCACGATTACCATATCATAGCGATTTCCGAAACATGGCTAACGAGCGGAATTCTTGATGGGGAATTGGTAGATTACCAAAGGTATGAACTATACAGATGCGATAGAAATGCAGAGGTGAGTGGGCACGCTCGTGGCGGCGGAGTTATGTTGGCGGTACGCAAGAGTCTACGTTCGCGCGCCCGACCAGAGTGGTGGCCTCTAGACGCCTTACCCGAATGTGTCTGGGTTACGGTACCCGGACGTCATCTCGCCAGTCAATGCGACCTGCACATTGCATGTGTATATATTCCCGGCGGAGGACCAACTCATCAAACTCAGATAGAAACATTCCTCGAATCGTGTATTTCTTTAAGGGACCGTCACCCCGACGATACCTTTGTCATCCTCGGAGATCTGAACCTGCCGAATATTACATGGGAGATTAAACATGATAGCTTAGCTAAGCAATGTGCAGATAGATTGGATACGATCAGTGCTTCTTTCGTTGACTCCATCTCATTCGCCGGTCTAGACCAATTTAACGGTATTGCCAATGAAAAGGGTCGCTGGCTAGATGTTGTTCTATCCAACACCAAGTCCAAGTCACCCGCGCCACTGATCCATTAGTACCAGAGGACTCTCATCATCCATCGCTAATCGTGGATATCGGGAATGCTTTACTAACATTATTGCGCGAACCACCGCGACTAGTATATAAATTTTACAAAGCCGATTACCCACATATTAAAAATTACCTAACGAACATCAACTGGAATGACTTAATTGCAAATCGTCCCGTAGACACAGCGGTGGACAATTTCTATAAAGCTATAAACGAGGCAATTGAGCTTTATGTTCCATACCAATCATCTTACAAATCGGCACACCCGCGTTGGTTCTCCCCAGCCTTAATAAATATCCTAAAGGAGAAGTCAAAATTCCACAGAGGTGGAAACGATACGGTAACCCCTTGGATTACGACTCATTTGCGCTCTTGCGACGCCGGGGTAAAGCTCTTCAAAAGCAATGTTACGCAAGCTTTATTTCGCACGCACAGTGCAATATCGAGAAGGACCCAAAAAAATTCTGGTCATACATCAAGTCTGTGCGTAACGGAAATAGTATACCTCAGTGTGTGAACTATGACGGCCAAGTCGCTACTGATGGGCCAGAAATTTGTGAATTTTTCTGCCGGTACTTTCAAACCGTATACTCGAATAGAAGCTCAGCACAGAGCGATATTAGCAAAGATAGCACATCATCTGAACCAACCTTCCAACCATCCGGTTCAACAACAGCAACGACAAGCGACTGCTTGAGCTCCAACAGCATGGGTTCTATTGCCATCACTGAGGAGTTTGTACTCAAATGCATTCGGGACCTGGATGTGAATAAAGGCGCTGGAAGTGATTTAGTCCCCCCCGTCTTCGTAAAAAATTGTGCCCTTCAGCTAACACGCCCTCTTTCTATGATTTTCCGCCTGTCGTTAGCTCAAGGAATCTTCCCTAGAAAGTGGAAAGAGGCACTCGTAGTCCCGATTCATAAAGCAGGCTGTAAAAACACAGTTAGCAATTATAGGCCCATATCAATTCTTTCTGTCTTAAGTAAACTGTTCGAAAAGGTGGTATACTCACAGCTATATCCATATATTGCAACTTTTCTACCTGCTGAGCAACACGGATTTCTAAAGCAGCGTTCGGTAGTATCAAACTTGGCGGAATATACTAACTTTATCCTAATGACCATGGACGGGCGAAAACAAGTGGACGCTATCTACACAGACTTCGCTAAGGCATTCGATCGGGTTGATCACCCGATTCTTCTTTATAAATTAAGGAGGCTGGGAGTGCACGGAGACCTTTTTAGGTGGATGTCCTCTTATATCACAAACAGGCACCAAGCTGTAGCAGTTGGTGGTTTCAGGTCTAACTTCGCGACAGTCCCTTCTGGATTTCCGCAGGGCTCTCATTTAGGTCCTTTACTGTTTAACGCTAATATATTTGACATTGGCTTATGCTTCACCAGATTACGTTATATATTATACGCGGATGATCTCAAAGTTTATGCTCAAGTGGATAACATGGCTGATTGCCTCCATATTCAGACAGATATTGACCGACTCTTCGAATATTGCGTGAAAAATAAGCTCACTTTAAATGCTACCAAATGTAATAGCATTATATTCAGTCGCAAAAAGGAAAGCATCAACTTCAAATACCGCGTGAATGGTGAATATATCCCTGAAGTTCAGTGCATTCGAGATCTTGGGGTACAACTGGATCAAAAGCTGACGTTCTATCAACACATCAACTGTATTGTTAGCAAGGCGTTGAGGACTCTGGGTTTTGTTAATAGAATATGTAAACCATTCTCGAACATTAACATCTTTAAAACGCTTTACTTTTCCTATGTTCGTAGCACCTTAGAGTTCGCATCGCAGATTTGGAATCCGCAATATGGCGTGTATAAAAATAGGGTGGAGGGCGTCCAAAGACGTTTTACTAGATACCTGGACTATCGTGAGCACTTGGCACTTGGAACCTACGAGAGCAGGCTGAACTATTTCAGTATGTGTTCACTGGAAGACCGCCGCACAGCGGCTGATATGATATTATTGCATAAAATAATTCATAACAAAATTGATAGCCCTCATTTGGTAAATAAACTGTCGTTGTTAGTTCCACCACGAAGGGTTCGCTCTCCTCGTACGTTCGAAATCCCTCGTGTGAATACTAGTTACGCCCAAAACTCTGTTATGCACCGCTTGATGACCACATATAATAGACGATTCGAAGATATCGACATTTTTTACCTGAATCAACCTAAATTCAGCGAAGCTGTCCTTAGCTCACTAGGCGTCTAGGAAGTGATTACACAGTGAATATAATTTGAATATCTATATCCTATCCTACATATATCCCATCCCTCTCCTTTCCTATCCTTACAATAGTTCAATTGCAATTTAATTTAATTTAATTTAGTGCAATGCAATTTTTGATCTACCGTATAAGAAAATAATGTAGGAAGCAATTAATCGGCCAGCGAAACTGTGTATTAGAATAATTAGTAATAATTAATGAAGCGCTGTATGTTTCCCGAAATAAATAAATAAATAAATAAATAAATTGAAACAAAAATATGCTTAATTTTGAGGGTTTAAATCTCAACTACCCTTCTTTCTTGGATACGTGCCTGACAGTCGGTACATAAGTCAAGGATATTATTTTTTTCTCGACTTTATTTTTTACTCAAAAAATCGGTTGTCTGCAAAGTCGGTTTACTGACGATAGTTGAACGTGACAACGTCATAAGAAAATACTGATGGAATGGTTGCATTTGAAGCAGTTTCATTTAAGATTCTGATATTGTTTATTACAAACACCCAAAAATATATGCTTTTATACTCACCGATTTGACTACAACATGTAAATGTATTATTGTATAGCAGTATAATTGTATAATTGTTTATTGTTTAAAGTTTATTCTTTTTTTTTTATTTGAAAGTTTGAAATCTCAAACTCTTAAATAACGGTTTGAGAAGCGTTTGAGCACGCTGCGCCATCTAGCGGTAGGTAATACGTCGTAAATAAACAATATCAGCGACATTTTACCAACCGCTAGATAGCGCATCGTAATGATAGCTTTTCATACTTTTTTATTTTTTTTTAAATAAAAGTTGCTTACTTCGTTGCACTTCGTTGTACCCACAAGAAAATTGTCCGTTCAGTAATAACATTCCGTATATCAAGAATACATATAAAATTATGTCAAGAATTTAAATCAATCTAGTGATTTTCATTCGTACTATTTTAGACTGAGGTTAGTAAATAATTCTTGTCGCAACCGGTAGATGGCAGCATTTATATTGAATAATAATTATAATAAATGGAACGCCTCAGAGCGAGGTAACGCCGCATGAGTCATGTTTTTTCGTGCGTGCAGCTGGCTCCATCGATTTATAAGACGTTGTCACGTCAAAAATTTGCAGAGGGACGCGTCTGTACCACCCCCCCCCCCTCCTCTCCCCCCTGGATACGTCCTTGCCTATTAAGACACTAAAATCCTTTGTCGACGAACCAATTATTATAAAATTGTCAGTGTGGAAATTACCATGGAAGACTTTGTCAAAGCGACACATTTACTGCAAAGTTTCGTTTTGATAAAAACTCGCACTTTTATACCTACACTTCTATTAAACTTGTATAAAAAATTTCATAGTGTAAAAAAAAAGTTTTTTTAACACGCTTTTATTAGGTCGACCTGTATGTAACTATGTAATGGAATCTAAGGTAACTAATTTAACCATCTTCCAAGGATCGTAGCGTCATGAAAATCGGCAGCTGTATGTAGTTCTGATGACAATACAATAATATGGTACTGTCGAACTGATCTGATGATGGAGTCGGAAGATATGAACTGGAACTTCATGATGGAACATCGTATCATAGCTGTGTTTGGACTTGTTAGAAAAGTCTTGGAATGAACTTTGACCACGATTAAGTTTCAAGGTCTGACGATAAAGCCGGAAGATAGGCATTGGCATTCCATGATGGAATATCGTATCATAGCCGTGTTTGGACTTGTTAGAAAGGTCTTGTAATGAACTTTGACCACGATTAAGTTTCAAGGTCTGATGATGAAGCCGGATTTTTTGGTTTTTACGTGTATTTATAAATGCGTGTTTTTAGTGTTTTTTTTTTAACCATTAATTTTGTTTTAATGTGTAATTAAGATAAAACGGCGCGTAATTTAGTTATTTATTTATTTATTGGTTACATACACATTCAAATGCAACACCACAAAGAAATAAAAGTACAATTTAGGAGTTACCGTATTATGCTACATTTATCAGTTTAATTATACTCAGGTAACGCAAGGTCAATCAATCTCAGCCAATTCAGCGAAAGAAATGTAATGATCCCTTCCCGGAAATATACAACTTATTATATCCCCAGTAATAAGAGAGGTGGCACTCGACTGAGTTACGGGAGCACGATAGAGAGCGAGAATAGAGATCGCCGTGGGGAAAAGGCGAGGGTCCTCGAATGTTTTGATATTGGACAATAGTTTCAGAAATGATTATTTTCTCTCGCGTTCCTTTCCTTTCATATTTCATTACAGGCCGCGCTAGAAGAGCCGTCTCTTAAACGATCGCTTGAGAGCTTATTTTCTCGGCAGGCACAACGCGACACAAATTCCACCAGCAGGGCGCGGTCACACTTCTAAAAATATAAAAAATAATATTTTAGCGACGAATCATTTCCTATTCTTATTCCACCAGTCGGGAGGTTAGAGGTATCCTGATGGTTAATTCCAGACGGAGATATCCTTACAAAACTAGTAGACAGGGGGCGAGGCTGCCCGCTGGATACCTTTCCCGGTTCCTCGCCGTAAGGCGTTGGCCTCTGTCGGGCATGTTGGCTTAGCTAGACGGTAGATTTGTATTGTCTCTAAGTCATCTACTCTCACCTCGCTGAAGATAGAACGATCACTATCGTTAAAACCTTCTGATGTGACGGATTCGCCCGTTGTAGTTGGCAACCCATATGTGCTTAATGTATGCCAGACAGCACCTAACAGAAACAAATGCTGATATTCTTTCACCATACCTGCGGTAACTCCCTTTTATGGCCACTATAATCTGGGCGAATTTAAGGGCCATGATTTTTCAAATATTGTGCCCATTTAAATTACTTAAAAAAGTAGAGCATTATTGTCTGATTATTTTATATGGTCTTATATAAGTACTTTTAGTTTAAAATGCATAACGTAGATTTAATTTGATTATTTAACATTTTACTGACAATTTGAATATTACGATGAATAATTTTACTACGTATATTTTCAAATTACTAACTACTTCAAATATTAGGCTTCTATTTTGACTATTTATATTTATAGTTTGACAATATAGTAGTTATTTCTTGACTACCTATATATGTTCAGTAAAGAGTAGTAACGAGACTTACTACCTAGCACAATTATTTTGCCACCTCCAAGAGCGGTCTTTAGTGCCAATACGCACTAGCGGCTAGCCGCGCAGGCGGCTAGCCGCCTGACGCGGTTGGAACAGGCGGCTCACCGCCTGGCGGCTAACCGCGAATCGCGGTTGGGATGCGGTTCAACCGCGCCACATTCACAAAATGGACGCCGTCGAAGTAGCTGGTACTATTTATTTATACTATCGAAAACGACGAAACAAAAAGAAAAAAACATATTGGATTCATCCTTTACTGCAAACACGTAACGAATCTGGCCAGTTTGCAATATGTTTTCAAGAAATGAAGAAGTACGAAGATAAATTTTTTGGTTATGTTAGAATGAGTGTTGCATCATTTGAAGAATTATTGAAAGTTTTATATGACACTATCAAAGGACAAGAATACAAGGTTTCGTTATTGTATCAAACCCAAAGAGAAATTAGTGATAACATTAAGGTAAGTGAAATAATAAAATTATTATTGTAATTGTTATGTTATAGTTTTAATCGCAATGAACTTACATAATCATTTACAAAATAAAAATGGTAGTAATAGTAATTAGTGATTAGTTAAGTGTAATAGTAATTAGTGAGTAGATTAATTATTGAGTAAGAAATTATAGTAGTGTGTTAAAGATTTGTGAATTGTATTAAAAACAGAAAAGCGGCTAGCCGCCTGCGCGGCTAGCCGCTGGCTAGCCGCTAGTACGTATTGGCTCTTAGCCGTCAATTGGACAGGACGAAAATGTAATGTAATGTAATGTATGCGTACCCCGAATAAGATTACCAAGATTACAGAACAGCTACTTATACCTTAGCATTAAATTCTCTAATCTAATATCTACCACTACTAAACGGCGGACGTAAAATTAAAAAAAAAACATTAAGGAGATGCTGATAGGCTACCATTTCTATGATCTGACCGAATACGAGGGCTATGAATTTTCACACATTGTACGTCGTCGTAATTTTTAGTTTTTACTGTTTTTTTATGACTTGTTTTCCTTTTATGTACTTTATTTCTTCTCAGTGACTTTATTATCCACGGTAAATACCTTTGATTGAGTTATAATATTCACTGTTTCCTGTTTAGGCCTCGATTTTTTGGATAAGGTGGTGGGAATACTATTTGCTATTCCCGAACCTTTTTCGTTTAAAGACCCGATTAGTGTAATGCATTCTGCTTCCTTTTCTCCCAAAAGCATTTCTTGCTATTTCATTTGTCATTTTTATATCATTTTGTATATTGTTTAGTAACAACTCGTTTGTTTGAATAAAATGTGACAGTACGTTCATATTTGGCGAGTTTTTTCTCCAAAGACGAGACGTATTCGTGAGTATCTTTGAATTCTGAATGGTCTTTTTCATACTCTGCTAGTTTCGTAATGGCTTTAGAATAGTTCGTCACTCTTACATACATTTCGTTTTTTAACCTGGATAACTGTGTCTTCAAATCTATGTTTTCTTGACAAACTCTTTCACATTCCAAAATGACGTAATTGTGCTGTTTAATCATCTCCAGTTTTACGCTGTTAGCATGCTCAAGCTGCATGCCAAGAGTCCTAATTACTTTATTAATAGAGTTGTATTCCTCGCTTAAACATTCACATTTTCCGTAGCCCCGGATATGAGAGTAGTATCGTCATAATATTCCGTTATGGTTCCTTTTTTCTTCGCCAATTTGCTCATGCTCCTTGTCGTCCTTGTGGGTGTCATCGCATTAGCTTCAGCCGCTGAAACGGCAATTATATTTAGATTTAAATTCGGTAATGTACAGCCACCTTTACTTTTAGATACCAACGACAGCGTAAATGGATCCGTTTCACGGACGACCTCTAATGTGGGTAGGCAAATATTAGTTTGAAATGAAATATGGCCGTCGTATTGTTTTATCGCTCGTCGCTGTTCATATATTTCAAAACAAAATAATATTAAATCGTATTCGAATTATAGCGAATTGCTATTTCGCATGTTATCAGTGGTGTAATTGTGGATAGTGGATCGAATCGTCAAATCTTGGGTTTCCTTGAGCGGTGTTAAAAGCTTACATAGAGCTCTGCAATTCTTTGTTAACAAATTCTGCTGTCCCTTATTATTAAAAAAAATATCGGTTTCGGGATTAATTGCGCGTCATTATAACTTCTAAACGCTTGAAGTGATTAGGAAGTGTATAGTATTTATTATTAGAATCGTTATGACATATCGAGTGTCATAGGGTAACATAAATCTCCAAATATCAAATAAGTAGTTGCTAAGTGTCTAAATGTCAATAAATTAACATCCATATATCATGTTGTATCACATGTAAGGTCTGATTAAGTACATTCCGGAAATATACATCTATCCATATGGATAAATACATAAACCATAAATATTCTATTAAAATACCATAATAAAAATATTTATAAGTACAATTCTACACTTTATGTAACAGCAGTCGTGTTTTTTATTTTTAATAATATACTAGATGACCCGGTGAACTTCGTACCACCTAAAATTGATTTGTTTGTAAATCTTCATAAGCGTTTATTGATTCTAATCAACCTTCCAAATCCAATTCATTGAAATCTATAATAAATATGGCCGAATCGTGTAGGTACTGTTTAAATTTCGTTCGGTGATTAAATGAAAGTCGTTTTATAATTAAAATAAATTCAATGTATTTAATTTACATGATAAAATATTAATGCTTTTTCGACTTTTCCGACTTTTTTGCATTTTTCGACTTTGTTGACTTTTTCGATTTTTTGACTTTTTCGACTTTTTTGACTTTTCCGACTTTTCGACTTTTCCAACTTTTTCGACTTTTTCTACGTTTTCGACTTTTTCGACTTTTTTTACTTTTTGACTTTTTCGATTCTTTTGACTTTTTCGACTTTTTCGACTTTTCGACTTTTTGAAATTTTACACAATCGCACGGAATGAATAACAGTTATGGATGGCGCAGCTGTCAAACAATAGGATCGCCGCGAACGCTATCTATTGAAAGGGGCCCATTTCCCAAAAGGACCAATTTCGATTTTTCGACTTTCAGTTGTTTCTTTTAATTTTTCCTAAATATTTTTTTGGTAAACCACTCCTGAGTCAAGGCAAACAAAACAAAAGAATAATCATTCAAATCCGTCGAGTCATTTTCGAGATCTTGCGAGACTAACGTACGGCGATTCATTTTTATATATAAGATATAAGTAAGCGAAAAAATCAAGTCATGGAAGGAATTAAAAGTAGGTACCACTTGTATAGCATGCCTTGAACACAACCGGTATGACGGCGACGTTTAGCCCCTTATATTCTTTGAAAGGGTGGGAAGTCTTAATCGATCGACGATTCCATGCTTACGGTGAAAACGGATTAAGTATAACGTGGGTGGTACGGTATAGCTACGACCATATTTCATATCAAAGAAAGCGTATTTTTTCTCAAGAAAATTAGCCCCTAGATCTTCGTAATGCAAAGTTGCAGGTAATAAACAAAATGTTAACAAAAATAACCGAGTTATTTTTTTTATAAGTGCAGCAGCCATGTCATGGTGAAACTTAGAACAGGCTATCATTATTAAATGCGTATACAAAATTTCGTGTCTCTGCTGTTGACCGTTGAGGAGTTCCCTCGTTGGAAGCCAACCCTGGGTGCCGCAGTCCTGTCTTGATGAAACTTAGATCGGGCTGTCATAATTGAATGCATATACAAAATTTCGTGACTGTGCTGTTGACCGCTGAGGAGTCCCCTCGTCGGGGGCCAATCCTAGAATCAGGGCATGCTTGCTATATAAAATGCATTGTCATCGGAGCTGAACCAACATGAAAATTTTCAACTTCATATGATAATATTTGAGGAGTTCCCTCAATTCCTCATGGATCACATCAGCAGAACAAAATTTTGATAAAGATGTGACGAATCTGGAAGTACATCCTTTCAAATAAAAAGAATTTTCCAAAGCAATTCATAAATGACGGATTTCTGACGTAACAAACCTTTAAAGAAAAATACGATCGAATTTATAACCTCCTCCTTTTTTTTAAGTCGGCTAAAAATAAATCGGCGGTGGTCTACGATCTATAGGACCTGACAGGAAAACGAAAAGAGCTTTATCATTTGAAGGGCATGTTCACAGCAGACTAAGATGTTAAAATTTCAAATCCACACCATAGCAAAGAAGAGGAAGAAATCAAGAATCACACTCGTGAAAGCAAAAATGAGAAATATTGTAGAACGGACTAACACGGATATCATAGCATATGCAAAGGATAAATAAGTCAAAAATTTATCAAAAGAAATACAAACAAAATCAAATAATTTGAAATGTGTGCATAAGGTAAACTTAGTAATATAAATCCACAACATGACAACTCTACGGTTGTGGTAGAAAATTCCCACGCCCACACAACTTCTAACCTCTGCCTTAGAGCCGTCTGTAAATATGATGTCCAAGCCAGGGGACCGGGACGATATAAGGTCACAAAATACTACATTGTTTAGGGTGGGGACTGCCCTACTGGTTTTTTCATCAAAACTGTGAGGGATGATGTACGAAGTAGTAAGTCTGTCGGAGAAGGGAAGGTGAAAGTCTTACTACTGATCTCTCCGCACCGTAATCGATTTCCGGATCGTAATGGAATGCCGCTTGTTCCAGGTTGACAGGAACACTGCGACGGCGCAATCGGTCATGTTGATTTTGTCGTGATTGCTGGCGTTGTGTATGTTGTGCACGAAATTGTTGCATTCTCAATGTATTCGCTTGTCGGTCATTTTCAGTCGCTCTCAAACATAATTCGGACATGCCAATACGACTATTTTAATTATCCGTCGCTCGCTGGTCGTCAGTGCGGCTTGCACGTGAAGTAGATCGCCGCGCATTTGACTGACTTCGACGACCTATGTTACCTATTATCCTCGGCATTATAATGAACACTGTAAAAAGACACAGAATTGTTTTCAGTCACTCAAATCTGTCGAACATTCCTTGAGAACTTAACAATATTGAAATCCTCAGACTAAGGCCAAATTTGTAGTTACGTATAAGCCTGCAAAGTCTATTTACCTTCTCCTGGCTGATCAAAATGATTTTTTGCAAAATGCAATTAAATTCGCTTGAAACAAATCTATTCTCCAATCCCACTACCTTTTTTAAAAGAAAAAACGACGTTAAATGTAATAACAATTTCACACAGTCGCGCGGAATGAATTATGAATGGTGTAGCTGTCAAACAATAGAATCTATTGTTAGAAAATATAGAGAGCGCCATCTATTACAATACAATACAATACAATCAACTACTCCAGTAGATAGGCATTCCTACACTTGGATGCGTCACAAAATTAAATGCTAAAAATATAATTATTAAAAACATAACTATCGTGATAGTTGTCATCGCTGTAATATTATATTCAATATTACCTATATACAAATAATCAAAATATACTAATGTGATTTAAGAGTCAAGGAGAATAATATATTAAAATAGAAATGCAAATTCTATGTAGAATAATCAAAAAATATATATTTTATTGTCAATCCAGCAATAATGCTTTCGTAGTTTTTTTTAAAATGAATAGATGTTTAATAAATTATATGAGAATTAGAATGTCAGCTATCATAATACCGTTATGTTTAAAACTTTACGCATTTCATTAATCATCAACATGGAAAATAGACTCAGAATTTTCAAACTCCCTTATACCATAAATTGGGTTTCTTACCAAATTATTTATGATTATCTTTTTAAATTGGACCTCTCCGAGGCTTTTCATTTGCTCTGGAATCTTATTATAGAACGACAAATTTTGATGAATAAAACTGTATCGCACTTTGCTAAGTCGCTGTCGGTTTATGTGGAGATTGGATTTATTTCTCGTATCGTGATGATGAAAATCACTATTCACCGGAGCTTCTGTTAGGTGTCTACGAGCGTACATAATATTTTGGTAGATGTAAGAAGAAAATAGAGTCATTATTCCTGATTTTACAAATAGCGGCTTACAAGAACTTCTCGGTGAGACTCTATATAAACTGCGTACCGCTCTTTTCTGGAGGAGAAAAATTCTTTTTGAGTTTGGTGCCATTCCCCAAAACAGTAGGCCATACGTTATTAGAGAGTGGAAATATGCAAAATAGACGGATTTAGCTGCTTGAAAACCGCATAAACTTCTTATCTTTCTAATGGCGAATATGGCACTGCACAATTTTTTACTGAGATCATTTAAGTGATCAGACCATTGTAATTTTTGATCAATTTCTAAACCGAGAAATTTCGTGGAGGAGACATTTTCTAGTTGGTCAGACCCAAAGTATACGTCTATTTCATTATAATCAGACGGCCGCAAAGAGAAGCATATTGATTTTGATTTATTTACGTTAAGTGACAATTTATTAACTTGGAACCATATACTAAGCCTATCTATTGTTTCTTTTATTCTTTGGGCCAAAGTGTCTTTATTTTTATCGCTAAAAAGAAGTGAAGTATCATCGGCGAATAAAATGATTTCATCATCCACGGATTTCAGGCACTCTGGGATGTCATTAATATAGACGAGGAAGAGAAAAGGTCATCCTTGAGGAACACCTTTGCGGATATTCTGTGGCGCGCTCTTGCTATTTTCGACTTGCGTAATCTGAGTGCGTTCTTGCAAATAAGATTCCATGAGTTGCAGTTCCTTATTCCTAATGCCGTAGTGTTCCAATTTTTCAAGTAGAATTGAGTGGTCTACGCAATCAAAAGCCTTAGAGAGGTCACAGAAAATGCCTACGGTTTTTTTCATATTGTCTAGCCCAAGTAGTGTTTTTTTAATTAGACTGGCGATTGCATCTTGCGTAGAGAGATTTTTTTGAAATCCAAATTGTTTTTTAGACAGGATTTGGTTTTCAGCAAAGAAATTAACAAGTCGGATAAGAAGTAATTTTTCAAAAATTTTGCTGAAAACTGGTAAAAGAGATATGGGTCGATAATTATCTCTGTTTTCTGGGCAACCTTTTTTAAATATCGGCACTACTTTGGCCATCTTCATTTCGGTGGGAAAGAATCCATGTTCCATGCATCGATTAAAGATAAAAGATAGATTGTGCGAGATTACGGTTACAGAACTCTTTAGGATTTTGGTGGATATATTCCATAGGTCTGTTGAATTTTTCATTTTAAGTGATTTAACAACTTTAATTATTTCGGAAGAATTGGTGGGGGAGAATAACAATGAATTTGGATTTTTTTTACGATAGTCCTCAAGCAGGCCTAAAGCTGAGTGATTTCCCTTATTCTGGCAGCTGGTATTTAAGGGTATAGAGCTGAAATAGTCATTAAAAAGTTCTGCAACCGTTGTCGCATCATCTATACTACTGCCATTGACGTTGAGGCGTACGCAATGATTACCTGTTTGGTTCCGTGTACATTCTTTTTTAATAATATTCCAGGCAGCCTTGACTTTATTATCGGAATTATCTATAGTGTATTTTAAGTATTTCTGCTTAGCAAACCATACTACTTTTTTGTATGTCTTTTTGTATGTTTTGATGTATTCGAGAACTATGGTATCATTACTATTTTTCTGTATTTCATTCAGATGCAGCATCCGCTGTTTGGATATCTTGATTCCCGGTGTTGCCCAGTCATTAAAAGTTTTTGAAAGTTTCTGAGTTGATTGCCTCACGGGAATTGAGCTATCCAATGCAGCGAGATACCATCTGAAGAACTCATTATACAGATGATCAGGATCATTCGTGGAAGCGATAAAATCATTTTCTGTCAAGGCTGTCTGGAAAATATCAAGGTTTTTAGCTGTTACTTTTCTTCTGCTAATATTCTGTGCCAGTTTCTTGACTACATTGCTATACTTAATGGCAATCATTTGTCCGCCATGATCTGATAGTCCGCAACTGACTGGCTGAACGGAAAAATTATCAGAGTTAGTAAATATATTATCTATGCATTTACTGCTGCTAGCTGTCGTTCGCGTAGGGAAGTCTATAGTTCTGATTAAATTATAAGACAAGCAAAGATCCATTAAAGTATCGCCATTATTAGATTTTTCTAAAAAATTGACGTTAAAATCGGCACACAGTATTATTTTGGATGAATCCCTAGCTAACTTGTCAAGTACTATTTCTAGGGTATTTAAGAAGATGTGAAAATCTGACTCCGGACTTCTATATAAGCAAAGAACATATGCAGATAGCTCCGATAGATATATACAGCTAATTTCGATTACCATCTCAATGGAAAGTTTGCAAATATCTTCACGATTTTTAAATAATACACCCGATTTTACAAAAATAGCAGATCCACCCCTAATATGATGGTCTCTTGTGAAGCAGCTAGCTAGTATGAATCCAGAGATAGTTACAGTATTTTTTTCACTTTCATGGAACCACGATTCGCTGACACAAAATATGCTTGCATTGAGGTTTTCGAGTTCTAAACTGGCATCTAGTGTTTTATTTTTCAAGCCTTGCATATTTTGGTGGACGATCTTGAGGAGAAAGACGTCAGAGTTGGTTATCCTCTTCCTTCGAGCGTCGGTTGTCTTAATCCGTTTTTTGACGTTTGGTTCTTCATTATTTTTATTATTGCATTATTTATAAGTGCTGTGAATTTCCTCTTTCCTCTTATATTTAGGTGAGATCCTCTCGCAACATAGTCTTCTTCCTCCAGATGGTCTGCTAGTTCTACGTATGTTGCATGTTTTCTCGTTAAAGAGATGTTCTTTATATTTTTATTAATATTGTAGATATCTAAATTATGACGGTTGATATCCAGTCTATAGGGTATACTGCAGATAATCAAATTTGTATTTTCCGTGTGGTCTAATAATTCTTTCATACTGTTTTCAATGATATGTGTGGTGCGTACTTTCTCGTATCGATTTTTGAGGTAGCTATAATGGAGACCACCCATTACTATAACGTAGTCGTTTTTGTCAAAGCATGATACCATATTGTTCGTATTGCTGCATACCCCAAATAATTGTGCATCGGTTTTAGTAATACTTGTCACTTGATAGGTTTTAGGTAAAATGTCATTCAGAAGCCCTGCACTCATCTTTCCGTTCTCATCCGTTAGAATTAACACCTTCCCCTGTTTGACTTGGTTTCTTGACCGTGATGTGTGGTCTTTGTTGTCTGTTTTACTTATAATTTTATTTTTATTTTTATTATTTTTTTTTGTGGGTTGAGCGGAAAAGTTTAAAACCTTTGATTTTTTTCCTGTGGGAGCTATGGTTTTCATTGAGAGAAATACGAAGTGTCCATCCCTAGAAGTACTAATTTCGATTTTTTTCGATTTTTTAGCTGTTCCTTTGGGTTTTTCCTAAATATTTATTTTTGTAAACTACCCCTGAATCAAGCCAAAAAAATAAAAGAAAAATAATTCAAATCGGTTGAGTCATTTCGAGATCCTGCGAGACTAACGCACGGCGATTCATTTTTATATATAAGATTTAATCGTTGTGTTCTAATTTTAAATTGCAAATAAAGAGTTTATTATTATTAGTATTAATATTAACAAAGAGTGAATTTTAATTTAAGGGGCTTTTTCCCCAGTCACAAAAAACCCACCCAGTATTAACCCACCCAGATTCGTGGGTTTTTAATGTCATTAATCTCAAACTAAGAAGGGGAAGGGCGCCGATGTCCAGTATTGGCCCTGGCTTGGAAAATCGTTGATCCGGAGATGCAGCGTACCATTGGTTGTTTTAGTATGATAATGGGTCTAATTGCGTTTTTTAGGCGGTTTGAAATAAAGTCAAAAAATGCGTAAAATTTATTACAAAAGTCGTAATAAAAATTTTAAGTCACATGGGTATTGCGATTCATCTGTCATATTTTGGCGCTACCGTGTCTAATGCATTTTGTATTAAATTTATTCAATTCTCGCAGAAACGCTGTCCCGTTTCTAAAAATTTGAGAGTTGTCCGAATAAAAACCGGCTTGAACGTGTCAATTTTAAAACGCGCGTTTTCGGTGCGACTTGGTCGGTGACGCTTGTGTTTTTACCTATGAATTTGCTGTTTTTGCTGTTACTGCTGAAATGTTCCCGTATGTTGGGATATTACAAAGGTGATCGAATGAATGACGACAACGGTGCGGTAGGGGAACACGGGGTAAGACGGGGTCACGAGGTAAGACGGGGTCCTCTACTCTTCTCAAAACGCAAGTAGTTAAGAGGCCGTACACGAAATTTTACGCATTTCTAGAATTTACGTAATTTTGCAGACGTGAATTTAAGGTTAAAATACTGTATTTCTATAAGTTTTATTGCACAACATAAAAGATCATTTATATTATTGTCTAATGAGTGAGCTACTTTTTTGAAAATTATTATATAATTTTGATTAATTTACCTTAAACCGGCGACTGTTTGTGAATTTTTGCTGTAAGAGGTTTAGAATATAACATATTTGCGAATGGTTTTGACATCTAAACGGTATAAAAAAATACGATATATTGTTGTGAAAGTCCTCTATATAATAAGTGAATCACTTTTTACTACTTTCATATAAAATTGTTGATAAAAAAAATATTTTACTTTGACAATTTTTTTAGAAAATGGGCAAAGAATTGCTTTTGATTTTGGCCTTTTAGAACTCTCGTTCATAAAATAAAAACAACAGAAATAAACTTTAGTTCAATCTCAATCCATTTCCTCAAAAAAAAATGCAAAACATTAATTAAAAAGTCTTTTAAAACAATCTAATTCTCGCGTTACGATACTCGTCTATGATACTATTCACGCCTCAAGTAAGCTAGTCCCCGCCGAGCGCTTCCAAAGGGTGGACGTATCTCTTTGGCTCCGAAAATCCTACCTACGTAATATATCCTTCTAGCCGCGTGTTCGGCCATAGCGACTGCATTGTCGATTCTAGTGACTTCTTTAGTCTTCTCAGAGACCATTGTTCGGAAGCAGTCAAGTGCGCAGGCTATATTATAGTGCACAGGTGGGCGCGCGACCACGGGTGCATTCTCTCTTCCTCCCTCTTCTGAACCCGATGGAACGGAGACCGTTACGACCAGAGAAAAGTTTGGATGCAGATAAAATAAAATAAATTAATTAATCGCCAACACAGCAATGGCTGTCATTGTTAAATTTGTACTCAATATTGCAGAGCAATTTTTTTTTTTCGGATTTAGTTCGTTTTTCCACACTGTCATTTATGAAATTGGTAGTTATGGCTTGTGGCGATGTTTAAGGTTTTTCTGGAGCTATTGTAGAGATGACCGGTGACTTATTGGTAGTTGTTGTAGTAGGCAGTGATATAGAAGATGCATTATTGGATTTATCCTGGTTTTCTGATGATCTCGTGTTGTTGCTTATGGGGCTGTGTAGAATACAGCATACAGTCTCTTGTTCCGACATTATACAAAATTGTGATAGTTTCCCTTTTGGCAAATCCCCGTTTTTGGACAATTTTCCGGCGGTAGACATTCTCCTAAAACGCCATTTATTTCACATGACTCTTCACGACAGTGTATATGCCAGGTCCCTTGGCACTTCCACAAGGGCTCTTTCCAATACTGGTAACGGCGATTATGTTGAAGAGGCATTAGTTGTCAGCTATCGTCACTTGCAGAGGTCCACCACTATCGCCTCCACAAGAGTCTCGTCCTCCTTCTAAGCTTCCAGCGCACAATTGATCGTCCGTTATACCTTGCGGTAACCTCTTTCTGAGAGTCTTTGCATATAGTCTTCGACAGGTCGGCTGGTCAATCAATAGTTATATTATACCATTGATTATAGAGGTATCACGGCCCACATCGATTTCGTACACGGCCTCTTAACCCCGTGACTCATACCCCGTTCGAAAGCTTCCCCGCTATTCCTCTCAGTATCGCTGCGAGCACCCGCAGTGAGCGGTCGTATTGGGCGTAATATCGTACAGAACATTTTCCACTATTGTGACGTAATATTTGGCAAATTTGGTCAGTGATACAAAATGGGTTGAAGACGAGTATGGATTGATCGTTTTACGCCATCCTTAGTATCGACTGGTCCCGCATATTTTAAATTATTAAATATTCCATCCAAGTATCAAGATAATCCGTGAGTATTTTATTAACCAATAAATTATGTCGTTTGGGGCAAGATGGAATTGATCGCACGGGGCATGATAAGGACTTTTTCGTTATGTCCCCATCTTACCAATGCCAAATGTGTGAACTCTGGTCGCCTGAAAAAGAGGTTTGCCACATCTGTTCCTACTTTCAATAATGTACCCATCTTACCCCGACCCTTGCCCCATCTTACCCCGCATACGGGACAAGATGGGAGTTTGCCATTTTATTTGAAAGTTTTATTTAAGTAGTTTTTAATGAAGAATTGTGAAATACTCATATAGTAGTATAATTGTAAACCCCAATATTAATATTTTTTAATAAAGTTTTTCGATTGTAAAATTCAGTGTGGTTTTTATACTTATTTCTCCATAGCGTCCCCGTCTTACCCCGTGTTCCCCTACTTAAGTGTATTATACTTTTCGATTTCGAAAAAAATTCCTCATCCGTCATAACCTGTAAATTATATGTTGTCTTTTAGTACGAGAAGGAGGTTAGAACACCGCCACATCAGAGATCATTCGGATCAAAAGAATCGCCAAACAAACCTGGTAGCCAGCTGCGCGCGAAAAATGGATTCAGAGCGCCGATTTTGACGTTTCGAAGAAACCTGTGTTGATAGCTTTTTAGTACATTACTATAGACACAGAACGAAGTCCCAGATTTTGTCACATGTGTTAAATCTGACAGAAATGCGATACCTATTATTTTAATGCAAGCACTAATCCTATTTATTTTTAAAGCGACTTAATTTTAACTCAATAGAAACGCAATTGGACCCAATGTCAAATGAGACGCAATGACATATTGAGACGCACGTCTGGATACAATGGCATCATCAGATAAGAACGACAATCTAATATTCCAACTATCTCTTCGTGAGAACAATCTTATTCACTTTCGAGCGAAAACAAAGGTTTCATTTTCCCGTCTTACGACATTGACATAAGATAAGAGAGCGCGCTGCGTACATAATTTTATAAGAGCATTAAAGTAATTTAAATGTCCGCCATCTGTGTGGATGGGGCCTTAGGTGCCTGGGCGGCACATTGGACTCTCGCATCAGCTGTGAAGGAAATATTGTCGAGGCGCAATCTGGCCGAGCGGGAAGTCGATTGGTGAGGACGGGCGACAGCCGGCCGACACTTTTATCGAGGATCATGTTGATTCACAGCCCTTCTTCCCTCGCCCCCTTCCCCTCCTTCCGTATTTTCCTCTACCCCTTCCTGCCTTCGACCTACTTCAATACTCGTGACATTTCTGTGATCCCATTCATGTACATTCCTACATCCTCATTGATAATTGACATGTACGTATCTGAAGTAACAAGGAAACTTAACGCCGTCACACCATTCTCTCTACTGTTTAAAATCTTCATAACACTATTATTTCATTGATTTGTCATTATTTGGTTCGGTATCATTTCTGATTTTATCTAGAAATAATCCATCTTAACAAGTAAATATATTAAAAATAATAAAAAGCACGACTGCCATTCCAGAAAGTTAACTATTGAATGTATAATTATTTTTATTACGGATTTTTTAAAAAATATTTGTGGTTTATGAATTTATCCATTTGGATACATATTATATTTCCGGAATTTACTTAAAATCAGAACTTTTATTTAATACTAAACGCGATATATTTATGTTAATTTATTGACTTACTTATTTGATATTTGAACAGTTAAGGTATGACACTCGGGATGATATAACGATTCTAACCAATACCACACACTTCTAAATCGGTTCAAGCGTTTAGAATTTATCGTGGAATAAAAGATCAGGAAAACATACATAGATGAACTCTGAACACATTACATTCCTTTTTTATTGGGCAGTCGTGTAAAAACGTGTCCACCGTGAAGTCTACTGTGGACAGCGGCGGTTAAAACATCGCCGAGAAGTCAGGTGATACAAACTTCACGCGGTAAATTCGTTTTTTTTATTATTCTGTAATGTCAAACAACTGCGATAGTCTTTGATTTCATATTTAAAACCCTTATTAAACAAACAGTAAAACAATACAAACAGTTGATTGGCTAAAATGGTATCAGTAGATAGTCGCATGATTGTAAATTCTGTATCAACGCTGATAATAAATTAATAGTTTAAAAAAAACACTAAAAACACGCTTTTATAAATGATCTTAAATCGTGGTCAAAGTTCATTAAAAGACCTTTCTAAGACAAGTCCAAAAACGGCTATGATACGATATTCCATCATAGAATGCCAGTGCCTATCTTCCGGCTTCAACATCAGACCTTGAAACCTAATCGTGGTCAAAGTTCATTCCAAGACTTTTCTAACAAGTCCAAACACAGCTATGATACGATGTTCCATCATTAAGTTCCAGTTCATATCTTCCGACTCCATCATCAGATCAGTTCGACAGTACCATATTATTGTATTGTTATCAGAACTACATACAGCTGCCAATTTTCATGACGCTACGATCCTTGGAAGATGGTTAAATTAGTTACCTTAGATTCCATTACATAGTTAGTTACATACAGGTCGACCTAATAAAAGCGTGTTAAAAACGTTTGCTTCACCTGAAGACTTTCCCGGCTTGTAGTCAAGGAGTGATTTCGTCTGAATAATAATTGCATAAACAAAATCGACGAGCGCCCTCTCTCAATCAACGATTTTGGGTTCTGTTACACAACGGTTTCAAGAGACGCGGTTCGTTTCTCGGCTAGTCTCGACGGCTCGGCGGTAATATTTGATTAAAACATATGGTGGAATTTAAATATTATTCGTACAGCTTGTATATGAGATATTCAAAACAAAATTCACAACGTGATTTCGACCCAACAAGGCACCTGGTTACCAAATTTCAAGTCTTTAAGTCCAATAATTCAAGGACGATATTTATGATTAGTGCGTCCGTCGTAGATCGATTTCGATCACAATCTTTTCCACTCTTGCCATGGCCAAATGACGCCAAATTTCAGATCAATCGGATTAAGCGTTTAAGCGCTATCGTGGAGGAATACACATACAGATATACTTACAGTTAGAACACTGGAAATATTCTTAATCGTCTAAATATTTCCGTCTTCATCTCGAAAAAAAATAACGCTGTCAAACTTTCCCTTCTCATCGGCTAATTGGCCGGGAAAGTAAAACTATTTATATGCACGTGCACTCGACGCACTACCTGACCGCAACAAACACGACGATAAAGACACACATGTAATCTTGCATACAGCGCACTAACCCACGCTACACAACATACGCGCAACTGACCTTCAAATATCTTGGACTCACAATCAATAAAAAAATTTCATTGTGGCCAACATTTTTTCCCTATAATGTTCAATAATGTAACAATATTGAGAAGCAAGATACTTACCTAATATCTTAAAGTGTAGATAACATCTCAGTTCAGTCAAAATATCGAAAAAAGCTCACCGTTTTACTTTTAGAAGCAAATCGTGTAACTTTTGGCCAACAGGTCTTTTCTCACTATTTCAACTATGCAGAATCCGAAAATGCTGGTTGCCAAATCGAAATACCGACCGGAAATGTGAACTCGAAATCAGCGCTGTAAACCCCCTTTACCTTTAGGTAAGATAAGCTATTGTGAATGTACATATAATAGTGTGTTTTTTTGCAGAGGGGACTTACAAAACCATGGTTTATGTATTTTGATTGCGTTTGTCATGGGGCAGGGAATTATTTTTAAGAATTGTTCATTTATGATACTGTCTGGATAATTGACATCATCATGCTCTACGACTATTGCCGACTATAGTGTTGAAATATAGCAAATAAAACATAGATCCCAGTACAGAACCCTGTGGCTTACCTTTTACCGTCAACACTATTAACAATAGAGTCCCCTATTTTTACAGCGATTTCTCTTTCGCTTAATTAACTGCTTAATAACACTTTGCATTTGCCTCTTATATCTATAGCTTCAGATTGATATCAGGCCATAGTCATAATTAGTATCGAAAGCCTTGCTACAATCCACAAGAAAAAATATTATTTTGGTCATTCAAGCAGTTTTTTACGTGGTCTGTAAAATAAGATAGAAGCTGATTGGGGGGGGTTTTTTTTTTAAGCCGTATTGGCTTTCCTTTACATTATTCCCTTTCCGTTACATTTCCATTTCTTTTATTATTGATCTTTAGGTATATTTGCATACTGCCGGTGATAAGCTTTTCGAAAATTATATTTATGCTTGATAAAATGGATATGAGTCCATATTTGCCAAAATCTTCATATTTTCGCCTTTATACACAAGTCTCATTGAAGCTAACTTTATAAATAATTGATGTATTTCTGTATCGAAAAAAATGGAATCATATTTTAATATTAGGTATTTCTATGTTTACTAATTAATTTAGTATCTGTTACCCTATGGCCTAATTCAGGTGATTTATTGGTATATAATGAAACTTTTGTTTTCTCAATACCTTCTGACTTACTTTTCGGGATATAAATAGTTATATCTCTTGATAACATTGTATTTAAGGATTACGATATTTGCCGTATTTATGAATTTGCTTATCTTTATTCTTGACAGTTATAAATTAATTTGCAATAGTTTCGTGACTTTTTTTTCTCTAAATATTTTAATATAGGGTCATCCATCGAATGCTGTCGTTTTCATGTCTTCTTTACGAGGTTCAAGTTCTTTTAAGCATACATTTTATACTAAAAGTAATTATCGTAATATGTATCACTTTCTTTCATTAGTTTTATAATATTAAAATTTATCCATCAATGAAAAAATTTTTGTTTCTCTTATTTATAAATTTTGTCTCTTTAGATCATCAATTCATTGTATACTTGAGTAAATATATCGGAAATTTTTGTCAACATTTTCAGTTAGCCTATCTGGCAGATTGAACATGTTCACTATGGTGATTATTTTCATTCATACAGTTTTTAGTTACGAGATTTGACTATGGTAGTTTTGATTAGTCTGTAGAAAAGTCATTCAATTTCAAAATGCAATTTACCACTAACAATGGTAAATATTGGCAAAATATAATACATTATGTATTTACCATTATCCAGAATATTTATGACTACTACAACTTACCACAAATAAGAGCCGTTACAGAGTTTTAAAGCTCGGAATCTTCTTAAATATGGATAATTATATTAAAACCTCAATTACAATTATTTATTTAAAATATATTATTTGCAGGGAAGATCCATAAAATATAGTATATTATATTGTCACACCCTGTTAAATAGCTAACCTTAGGAGGTCTAGCTATCCACTATAGGACATTGCAATATTAGGATATTGCATCAGTCAGTAAACAGAGCAGCAATTAAATCATGAGACATATTACAGAGTTCAAGCAACATATCCCAATATATCACCTCCATATACTGCTGACAAACTCGAGCATTCAAAGAAATATATAGTTTGTACGATATAGTACTCACACAGCGTGTGTACTATATCGTTTCGGTTTTTCTGGGATGGATTTTGTTTAAACAGTTATACGATGCCTGGATATACGATGCCTGGATGTCTTATTTGCTCTAGGGAATATAGGGTAGTCATAGGAATATAGCGTATCCATATTTAATAGGATCAAACTCATAAACGGCTCGTAATTGCGATCAGTTGTGCTAGTAATAAAAGTTCCATATAAATAGATTTTTTCATTGGTATATGATTTACAGCCATTGGAACGTGGGTCTAAAATGCCCGTTTACTTTTTTTAATTTTGAAATTATAATTTTTAATTAAAAATCCTTTTTTAATACAAGACGATAATTTAAAGTGTGTGCATAAAGAGGTAATAAAAATAAAGTAGGTAAGGTAAAGTAGATCATGCTAGATAAAAATCCATTTTTATTTTATGTCAAGGTATGTCAACAATTATGGAGTAGATAAATTACGAGTTGCATGTCCACATTTGAAATCGTAAGTGAAAGATTCAAAGTCCTTTTTAATGCTACTGATAATAAAGCGAGCGATAAGAAAGATCTGTGTTAAAATCGTCGGCTGGGTATTTAATCTGTTATCAGTTGCCTCGCTAGTTAGACAGTCGCTAGAAGTTGGAGAAAGAAAAAAACAAAATGGCACTAACGGGAAAAGTAGCCTTGATCACAGGCGCTGCCACAGGAATCGGTCTAGAGACGGCTAAAGTATTTATAAAACAAGGAATTAAGGTAGAACCTTTATGTTCCGATCAGATTTTTACAAGTCTATATATTGTTAAACAAAATTGCAGGGATTGGCGATTGTTGATCAAAGTAATCTCGGTGAGGAAACTGCTAAGGAACTTCTCAATGAATATAGCGGTGTGGATGTGCTCTTCGTTAAAACTGACGTGAGCAATGAAGAACAAGTAAACAAAGCTTTTAAGAAAACTGTCGAGAAATTCGGACAACTTGACGTTGTCGTTAACGCCGCTGGAATCTACGATGAGAAAAATTGGCAACTTCAAATTCAAGTAAATCTGGTAAGGCGTAACTTATATAATTAACTAATATATGTATATTCATATGGTGTATGTTATTATATTGTTCAACTGAAGAGTTAGGCGGTGTTGACTACAACGGGCGAACCTCAGGAAGTTTTCCATCTCCCGTGAAGGGAGCGTATATGACTTAGAGACAATTCAAATCTACTGTATAGCTAAGCCAACGTGTCCGACAGAGGCCAAGGCCTTACGGCGAGGCACCCCCTGTCTACCAGTTTTGGAAGGGTATTTCCGTCTGGAAATAATTATCAAGATACCTCCTTCCTCCCGACTGGTTACGGGACAGAAGTCGCTTACGCGGCCCCTAGCTGTTGTATTTTAGGGGTAATTCGCTGAGAATTCATCGCGGACCTGGGCGTCCTTTTCCCATCATACCACTCTGGATCGGGTCGCCGATAGGTCGTTTCAAGAATGGCATGACAACAGGTCAACATCCACCCCCTCTGCTTAAAAGACAGTATATTTCCATAGTCTCCAGACTCCTTCAGCAATTAGTCAGAATGCACAACCGATTGGCGTCACCGAACAGCGCGCAAATCGACCAGTAGAAACCGAGTCTTACAGGAGAAACGTCTTACCCGGGGTAGCCTTTCACACTAGGGAGCTTCTGAATAGGAGCTGAATCGTGAGCTGGACCGATCCGAAAACACAATGGATCTTTTGGCCCAAGCTGCACGAAACCGTTCGCTTCCTAACTTAACAGTACGTTTTAGTAACCGTTCTGCGCCGGCGACATGAAGGTGGCGCTGATAGCATTGACGGCGAAACTAATAGCAATATATTTGGCTATCTATAATAATATTGATAATGAATGGTTTTTATAAAGGACCGATTGATTATAAACACCCAATAATTTAAGCAATGATAACATTGGTTATCATTGGTTAATTAATATGGAATTGGTTAATTAATTATTAATAATTAATTAATTACATTTTTAATTTAACCAATAATAACATTCACTTATTAGTGAATCGCTTTTTTACATAGGCTGATTATATCACAGAAATAATATGGAGAGATATAATTTCATATATTAGTCTATATAAATCTCAAAGTGCGTTATTATTACGCATTGAAACCTGTATACTAAATAAATGTATACATACCTATTTATGTTAAAAATATATAAAAAATAGCCGCCAATTTAACATTAAAGAAGATTAATCATTATTCGAAACTATTAATTCCAGCTACACTGTGCGTTTCGTAGTAAAATTCTAGCTGCCAAATCGTAGTACGGCATTGGGAAATCTAATACTCTATACAAACAATCATAGTATGATCATGAACACTAGTTTCGTTTTCGGTGTTTATAGATTGGCGTTATCAACTGCACTATTGCAGCGTTCGAACACATGGGAAAGGACAAAAATGGTAATGGAGGAGTCGTTATTAACATATCATCAATTGTGGGAATAAGAGCAACAGGTGTTGTTCCTATTTATTCAGCTACCAAATTCGCAGTTCAGGGTCTATCTCGTTGTTTCGGGGTAAGTAATAAAACATTCAAACCCACCAGAAGTTAAAAAAACAATCCTAATGATCCGATTGCCTTATTATTTCCGTCCACAGAAGCCAGAGTATTATAAAAATTCAGGTGTCAGTGTCATAACGGTATGCCCTGGAATCACGACATCAAATATGTATCAAAATATAAGAACTATCGTCTATGATGAAAGTGCAATCAGCGTCGAAGCATTACAAAAAGGCATAGAACATATGGGAGTGCAAACGTATGTATATCTTTAGTACAATATATTTTTAGTTTAAACATCTAATAGAATTTAAGCTGGTTTAACTGCCTTACCAATTCGAACATACGTGATATGGTCGCTGTATTATCGCCTGAATGCAACAAGCCGTATCTCGTACTATAAAATATTTCTGAGAGAAACTTTTGAGGTTGGTTTTTATAAGGAAGGAATTGGTAAAAAGTCATAATTCACGAGGCTCTTCACATTTAGCAGTTCATTTGCAGAATGTATCGAGTTTAGGTTGATTGATATATTTATTTATTTATTTATTTATTTATAACGTACAAGAACAAAAAAATACAAGGACATGCATACTGTTGTACATGAGGAATAATTAAGAACAAACATTATAATAGCGAAAAACATAGCTCTATGGATATAAATATGCTAGCATATCCGAATGAGGCGAAATCGCACAACCAACTAGACCTAGAAGGTCTGTCTCTGGCTGTGCTGTGTTATACCAACTGTATTTTTGTAACTCGCGAACTGACGAAGGTGATCAATTTTAAATATTTCTAAATCTAACAAATGTGTTGTTTACACAAATTAAAGTAAAATTTAAAGTAGAAAAAAAAATATATATGTATGCAATTAAGGGCTAAAAATAAAGTAAACTTTACATTATATACAATAAATTTAAGTGGAAAATAAGTAATAATATATACAAATATATGAATAAACACTACATTCTAGTATATATGTTTAAGAAAATGATATGTAATATTGCACAATTTTACAAATACGTATTTTTTTTAAATATTCACCCTACAGTATTAATAAGGTCTTTAGTTTTTGAACGCCCAATATCTAGAAGCCAGTTTTTTACTTTACCTTTAAAAGTTACATAATTTTTCACGTTTTTCGTGGTTTCACATAGTGAGTTATAAACTTTCGGGGCGATAAAAAAACATTGTCTTCGGGCAAATGTGCTTTTAACCTTTGGAATTGTGAAAAATTCCTTACCAGCATTTCTCGTTAAGTACAATTGTTGACTTCTTGCTCTGTACTCTTTAGTTTTGTGAAAGCTTACAAGGCACTGCTTAATAAATAGCTGGCAGATATCCAAAACCTTAAACTCCGCAAAGAGGTGGTTTGAACTGTACCGAGGAGGCTTTTTGTTTATGACTCTTATTAGTAACTTTTGTGCTTTTAATAGTCGGTCCATTGTTGTTTTTGTACATGAGCCCCACGCTATAATTCCATGCACCCATATACTTTGACCAAGAGCCATATACACCATTCGCAGTGTTTCTTTACTCAGTACATTCCTAAGTTCGCGGAACACGTACAGTAATTTCCTTGTTCGCGCCGTAAGCGATTTTATTTGGAATTCCCAATTTAGTTTGGAATCTATTTCTATGCCTAAATATCTAATTTTTTTTTCAATGTTTATATGCTCACATTTGCAATTATTCTGGGTTGAAGATACACTGCAGTTAAATTGGTGAATTTTTAAGGGTAATACGTTGGAGGTTAGGTTGGGTTTGAGTGAAAATGCTAGGTACTTCGTCTTCGAGATATTGAGTGTCAATATATGTCGATCAAGCCATGTTTTAATACTGTTCAGGGAGCATTGCGCGTCTGTAAACGCTTTATCCCAAGTATCTGCCTCAATTATGACAGCGGTGTCATCTGCAAATGAGATTATGGCTCCTTTACCTTCAAGTGTCATATCACATAAATCGTTGACATACATCAGAAAGAGTAAAGGACCCAATACGCTGCCCTGCGGCACCCCATATAAAACATTATGTTTATTACTTTCCTGATCCCCTATCGCAGTGATCTGTGACCTGTTTGTAAGAAAACTTTCAAGCCACTCATTAGCTTTACCAGAAATACCAAAAAGGTGAAGCTTTCTTATTAGGATTGTGTGAGAGACTGTATCAAAGGCTTTTGACAGGTCGAGGAAAATACCAAGTACTTTTTTCTTTTCGTCAAGTTTTTTGGCAATAAGTTCTGTAACCGAACTTATGGCCTCGTTTGCTCCCCGACCTTGTCTAAAGCCATATTGATTGTTTGATAGTAAGTTCGCAGATTCCAGGTGGTGCATAAGCCTAGATTTGGCCACTTTCTCGATCACTTTTGATACTACACTCAACAGGGAGATCGGGCGATAATTACTAATGTCTTCCTCGTCCCCAGATTTAAATATTGGAGTAACTCTGGCATATTTTAAACACTCCGGGAAAATTCCGCTTTCGAAGCTCCTGTTTATGATGTGCGTAAGAGGGCCAGAAATAAAGCTAGGCACCGTTTTAAGCATGGCCACTTGAATTCCATCTTGACCCGGGGCCGAATCGTCCTTGAGGTCACTTAATATTTGACAGACTTCTTTGATATCGACTGGAGTGAATTCAAAATTAAATGAAGTTTGGCTATTGGCTCGTACATTAAAATTATCAGCTAGCGCGGACTCAGTTGTTTTAAGGTTTGACAATATATTTACGGCCAGGTTTTGTCCAATGTTACTAAAAAAGTCGTTTGTGTAATTGAGAATTTCTGCAGGATGTTCCTCTACGTGTTTTATATCCCCTTTAATATTGATAGATGTTATTTTGTGACGCTGAGTTTTACCATATGCAATTTCTTTTATAATACTCCAAGTTTTTTTTTGATCGCCATTTACTTCTTTAATAACTTCTTTATAGTAATTTGTTTTCGTTTTCTCGATTATTTTTTTGCATATATTACGATAGCTTTTATAATGATTTTTCAACTGAATATCATTTGGACTTTCTCTGGTTTTCCTATGAAGTCTGTCGCGTTTCTTAATACATGAAACAAGACCGTCTGTGATCCATGGTTTAATTTTTATCTGGGATCTGCTTATTTTAATGACCTTCTCAGTCGTTGCGCATTTTATTCCTTCAGTAATTAGACCTAAGAAATTGCGAGTTGCCTTATTTGGATCAGATTCATGGATTATTAGTTCCCAATCAATTGATTTTATATTTTCTACGAACATATTCTTATCTGTAATACGTTTTGTAATATATCTGGGCGGTTTTTTTCTAATTTGTTTTGATATGCAGATTCCGGTGGCATAGTGATCTGTAATAGAACACTGAAGTACAAATGGTCTCATCTCATATTTTGATTTAACCATGAAGTGGTCTAAGCAACTTTGACGATCTCCGTCAACTCTCGTGGGCTTGTCAATTGCTACACCTAGGCCATAATGAGCCAATAAATTTAAATAATCGTCTGTTTGTTTGTCGTTTTCACTTAGTATATTAATATTGAGATCCCCGATAATTAAAACATTTAAATCCCTGCTATATTTTTGTAATAATTTATCTAAAGATTGCAAAAACACCGTAATGTTTGGTTTACTAGGGGATCTATATATTGCTAAAATATTAATATCGTTTTCTAACAGAAGATGAAGGCAATTTGCGTTGTCGATATTATTTTCTGTGACTACTACCCGTAATTCAGTTTTAACATATACGACTACACCGTCGTTTTGTCGCTGTACTAGTTTCGTGTTGTAACATACAAACCCATCTATAGTCTTTGGCACACGCATATCGTTGATCCAGCATTCTGTTAGTATTAGGACATCCAACGAATTATCGAACTGGTCTATAAGAATTAGGAGATCAGCAAAGTTTCTGTTAATACTACGGATATTCATAGATAAAATATTCAGAGACTTTTGTTGGTTTAAATGTTGTTTGCATTGATTTGGGCAATCGAACTCAATGCAATTAAACCGAGAAAAACGATTAATTGAATCGCATATATCAGTCATATTGAAGAAAGTACCAGGCGAATAGGTTCTCGATGCATTGCAAAAAGTAGGGAGGAAATTTGTAGCTTATTTTTACACAAGAGCTCCTTTGACAACTGACAACATAGTAGGCGGAAATGAATTCTGGGTGATAAAACTCAAAATCTCCTAATACATAGCGTGAATGTACAAGGTATATTAAATAATAAAACATATTAAATTCGAGTATTTGGATAAAGAAAATTTTCAATGACACTTCTGGATAAGTGGTGTGTGTATGCCACAATTTACAGCGTTCATGTGCAATACTCATAAGTGTAAATGAATACCATATAAACACATTTTCCAAAATAATTATTAGATATTTTAGTATACAATAGTGAGAGTTATTTGTTATATAAATAGTTAATAAATTATATATTATTAATAATAATTTCATACATACTGAAGCTACTTCAAGAACGAATCGAAAGATTTTAATGAAAGCCGTTTTTTGTTCAAGGGAATTTATAGCAAAGCGTTCTACCGAAGACTTAAGACATAGCATCCAAGGTCGATTCGTTTTTGATTTGAAAAGTTTTAGCGTTTTCTTGCTTTTTGAGAAATATTTTTCCGTTTTTAAACCAGCAAAAAGCAAAGTGCTTCTCTTTCGCAAACTTCCTGGCAATCATATATATGTACTTTGCTCGCTGAGTCAGGTGTTCGGAAATAAATATTGGTTGCTTATCGCATAGCAAGTTAATATGGCTAGAGTTAAGTTTTTCGCTATTATTTTTGCTTTTATTGTTGAAAGCCTTTGTAGAGGTTAAGAAATTATCCCTTTGGCTCTGGGTTGCAAATTTTATAATTATTGATTTTGGATTCCCTCTTGCAGCGGTTGCGTTGTGTTTCCTCTCCATTGATATAATTTGTTTGACGTCCCCATTGAAGTCTATGGTCTTCGCTATGTCCAATATATATTGCGACAGATTTTCCCGAGGATGTTCCGGCACACCACGTATTTCTACATCCGTTGCGATTTTGTGAGCTTCAATAAGATCGATCTTTTCCTCCAGGAAAGACACCCGCTTTGACAGGTTGATGTTAGAGTCCTCCAGCCTTTTCACTACCTTAAACTTATTGTCGATGTCTGCCATCCGTTGATTTATTTCATCGTATTTATTTGAAATGACGGTAATGGCTTCTAAGATAGCGCAATTTTGAGCGGCAATTTCAGCATGCTTTACAGCTGCGAAACAAAATATATCTGAAAATGACAAATCTAAGTAAAAAATAACAAGGCTTTTTAAACCTAATTTTTGATTAATAACCCAAAGGTAGGGCGGTTAAGGTACTTGTATGAATGTAGTTAACGAGGTATTTGAGTTCGCAGCATTAATTCTCAAATTAATAACTTCGGATAGTCGACGATTAGGGGACTGCTCCTTGAAACTAATAACATTTATTTTGTTGTAGATTATTACTCTAATTATATGCATATTGATATTTTCAGACCGGAAAACGCAGCAGAAGGGATTCTTAAAGCAGTATTGGACAACGAAAATGGGTCTCTTTGGGTTGCCGAACTAGGAACCGCAAAGAAAATTGATCTTGTCGAAACGCCTAGAACATAAAAAATATAATATTATTATTTTATTTACGCCTAAGTTCAAGAAACAAGAAGTTTTATTCAAATTAATGTATCTGGGGGTATCAGTTAAATGAGCTGACCGGTCAGCTACATTGGTAAGATGTGTCATAGACTAACACGAGGGCGAGCATCGTATGCGCAAGGGCGAGGGTCTTTGTATTATTTCAACTTTGAATATGTTGAATACCTAAATTGGTGTGTGTGTAATTATTATATTTTAAGATATGTGCATAAATAAATGAAATAAATAAAATAATCACATTATTTCTGTCCTTTCCCAAGCAGATATTTTTTTATAATTTTATTAGCACTATACTCTTTTGAAATGTAGTAGCATCCGTAGCCACATTGACACCGGTTCTCCTCGTTGTTACCGAAGTTAAGCAGCATTGGGCGCGGTCAATACTGAGATGGGTGACCGCCTGAGTATTTGACTGCGTGATGCTACATACAAATGCCCACCTAGAAGATGGTGCTATAACGGCCCTTAAGTATCGTTACATGTAATCAACAAATGCATTGATTTCCAGTGAAATGCACTGACACAAATTCAGCTATTATTCTACCTAGTGCAGCGATGAATCAGCACGATTAAACAATACTTTTACTCTGAATATTTTGGATTGAATCATTTCTCGGCCTATATAAACCAGCGAAAAAGCAACCAAAGTATCATTCCTCGAGTGATCACGTCCCCCAAGACAGCGACGACATACCTCGGTACCCCGGCTTCTTGGTCACCTTTCCTTCCTTTCCACTATCGAGGCGAGAAGCATCAGTCTGCAATCTCACAGACTTGAGCCGTGCCCAGTACGAGACACTAGGAGCACAAGTACAATCTTCATCCACACACCCTCGTAGCTTCAGGCAGATAGCCAATACATTCGCGTCAATATAACCTATTCGGGAAGCGTTACAAACTGGCATTATCGAACTTTCAATAAAACCTTCTGATATACTTAAAATCGACTTTTAATACGGAGATAACCCGCAAGTTGACACCACCACCTCACACCGAATAATTTGGAGTCTAGTGAAGGGTGGTTCCTCACAGTGCTAATAGGCAACAAGGCGGGTTCCACAAAAAGACATATATATATATATATATATATATATATATATATATATATATATATATATATATATATATATATATATATATATATATATATATATATATATATATATATATATATATATATATATATATATATATATATATATATATATATATATATATATATATATATATATATATATATATATATATATATATATATATATATATATATATATATATATATATATATATATATATATATATATATATATATATATATATATATATATATATATATATATATATATATATATATATATATATATATATATATATATATATATATATATATATATATATATATATATATATATATATATATATATATATGCCTTGTGGGTAAAAATGGAATTACAGAACTGATCGTTTCATTAGAATAAGTTGTTAGGTTGTGTCTTTAAAATGTTGCCTGCTTCTTAATACATGGTTAGTGACTACAAAATTTACAATAACAAATCGAATAGAGTAGAATTAGAATAATGAAATATTCTTGCTGTTATACTGAACGATTGTCCACTGATCGTTCACTGATTGTTCACTGATGAATGATTGATATAATTATATTCAGTATCTAATGGGTTAGCTTTCCGTCGATCATGAACTCGAGGTTTCGTGGACATTATTTTAGCGTATCCCTATAACTACCCCATCTTGCTATGCTGAATTACTTTCTGAATTAAATTATTTTTCTTGTTCTACTTTCCCGGCAGAGGGAAAGTATTGTGAACGCACTTCTGTGTGTTTATGTCTCTGTCTATACTCCTCCGTGATAACGCCCAAACGCTTCATCCGATTGAGCTAAAATTTGGCATGCAGGCATTATTTGATCATGGCAAGAGTTGACAAGATTGTGGTTGAGATCGAGCCACCAGAGGGGGCGCACTAGTCATGCTTCAATCTCGAAATATTGGACTTAGACTTGAAATTTGGTACACAGATGCGTAGTTGGGCCCTTTGCGACATTAGACATTTTGGTTAGGATATCTCTTATACAAGCAAAAAAAATAATTTTTAAATTCCGACGACTTTAAGATAACTACATCATATTTAAAATAACACAATCACTTGACACAATCTTTATCGGTATGGGGGTGGGGGAGTGGAAGGGGAATGACAGAGGTGGTTAGGGTTGGGGATTCATAAATACACTATTAGTATATATTTTTCATTACACTGAAATCAACTTCATTGTATCATTTTTCCCATGCTAGTTTATATCCTTTACATTGAATAATCAGTGCAAGCTAGAAAAACATATTATTATATCACTTATCAAATATTTCTATCGATACAAAACAGCCACTTCATGTAATGATTGCCTAGACGTATGACATAATATTTTAAAATTTCTTTGCAAGTAACAAGCCAATACAGATTTAAAAATGTTCGTCCTTTATTTCGGGTCTTTCCGCACAGAAAAATATCGTCAGTTTGATAATGTTAGATGAATTATAGTGACATTAAAATAAAACAGAAGAATTGCCGAAATTAGTATAAATTAGTATAATAGGAAAAATCCAATTAATCAAATTTTAATTATTCTCATTACCTCACTCCCTACGACCGGTTTTCTAAATAAATTAATTATCCTCATTATTATTACTTAATTAATATTCTAAATGACATAATAAATTAAGGTATATTTTTGTGTGAAATTGTTTATTTCCTGCTTAACTCTAGAAAAAACCGACGAGATAATCAAAATAAAAAAAAATGCAAAATCTTTTACGGTAGCTATATCTGTACATAGCGATTGTTTTAATGTATAAATAATAAATACAAACGGAGCTGCCATGGAATTCACCGACCGGAGTCGGGCCCATCATAATACTATTTTTTTTTTACACTTCTGGGGGGTGAGCAGTGTATTCCAGACTTACGAACCGGCTGTGGTAGGTTTAGGACAGCTGTCTTGCTACATGTGAGCGTCACCTTACCACCCATTCACTCCGCCTTCGAACGATCATGCCCAACGATCGCAATATACAGATATCGCAATATACAGAGATCGCAATATACAGATCGCAATATACAGCCCAACGATCGCAATATACAGATATCATGTACGTACTTATAAATATTTCTTATATAACTAACCCTTCTATTTCTTGTATATTTGTGTGAATACATATCGGATATATGTTTGCTTCTATAGGCAAACGTATCATTTTATTATTAATTTTGAAAGTAGTTTAGTGGTCAGATAACGTCAGTTACTATTCAAAAAACAAAGGCAGAATATTTCGTATGCCCAGATACAGGCTGTTTGGTCTAGTTGGGCGTTGGTTAGAAAGATCGTATGGGTTGTGTTCATGTTTTCATTATTGCTCATGTAACTAATTACAATTTATATCTGTACGATCGCACTGTTTTTTAATGGTTCCGCGCAGCTTGGGTGGTGATGGCCTTCTTTGTGTTACCTCAGTCGGCCCAACTCACGGTTCGAATCCCATCAGGTAACCTCCTGAAGAAAGAATTGACCTATCAGGGCCGCTTTTACATCTGCTGTCTTCTGCAGTTGACGGCGATTGCGATCAGAAGTGCGGATGCGTGGGAACACCTCGGTCGGACTGGGCGGTTTGCGTACCAGGCTGTGTTAGCCACGCTAACGCAATCTAGCTAATAACCGGAGGAATCTGGAGACGAATGTTTCCTAAAGAGCGGGGATACCAGTTGACCTGACGTCACCTATCTTAGAAGAGATCCGATGCCCACCTGGTCCCGAGTGACCTTGCTGGGCAAAGGGCGCAACGGATCCGCGATAAATTTAATTTGAATTACCGCTAAAGTCTGGTAGACCCCGCTCAAGCAACTTCGAATATGTGATTCTCTTCTCTTCCACTTGCGGTGAGGCGTTGGACTGTTACGAGCTTGTTGGCATAGCTAGACTGTGGACTGTGTTGTCCCTAAATCTTTGTGCTCACTCCATGGGAGAAAAAATGATCTGATATCGCTATAACTTCCTGAGGTGACGGGTTCGTCAGTAGTAGTTGACAACTCTCAAGTGTACGATCGCACTAACCCAATGAACCTAATGGAACTGTTCCGCTAGGGCCTGGCGGCTCATGGTTTAGCTCCTCGAAGAAAACCAACCTGGAAAGGCCTCTGTGAACTCTGCCTGTGGCTGTAAGTCCAGTCGTAGCCAGTCGGAATATTTCTATTGGGGGAACACCTTGGGCCTAACTGGGCGTTTTGCGTACAATGCGACGATAGCTAATCGATTATGCACTCTGGCTATTTAGCCAGAATCTGGAAATATACGTTTCCTAAGCAGTGGGTAGTCATTGAGCTGATGTCAGCCACCTTTGAAACGATCCGTTTGCCACCCGATACCGTGTGATATTGACGTGCAAGAGGTGCATAAATTCGAACTCAATTACATCTTTCGAATTCTAACATCAGGTAGAGGCCGCGCGAGCTACTTCGAATCTGTGACCAGATTGAGGATGAATAAATCTGTCCAAATCTAGTAGTAAAAGCGAGAGGTCCTTCCGCTAGGTTTGTAGGCTGTAGGCGTAGTCCGACTGTAGACTGTGTTATTCCCTATGTTTCTGCGAACATTCGATGGAAGACAGAAAGAGACGATGTCGTTGCAACTTCCTGGTGTGTCAGAGTCGCCACTGATTACTCACTGCCAGAATACAAACAAATAAATAAAAGAAATAAATTAAAAGGGTTTTTTCAGTCGAAATTTATTCTATAATACATGTTTTTGATACATAAAAAGGAACCCCTCTAAATCCACATACATTTTAATAGCGTGGGTAATGATATTCCTAATTCATATATTATTATTTTTTATTTTTTTATTGATGCATATCTAATTTATAACAAGTTTAAATATTTGAAGAAAGTAATAGTTACTTCAAAAAATACCAATATTTCAAGGCTAGTGCAAAACTGCATAACACTACTGAATTCCCTGGGCGAAAAGAACAGGGTAATTCTACGATGGGTTCCTGGCCATGCAGGAATCGAGGGAAATGAAAAAGCCGACGAACTTGCTAAGACGGGAGCAAAGGAAACGTTATACGGCCCTGAACCTTGCTGTGGCGTACCAAAAAGCCTTGCAAACCTAATGCTCAAACAAATGTGTTTAGAACAATCCGTCAACCACTGGAACAACACGCCAGGGTTGAATCATTCTAAAGCGCTAATTAAGGCTTACGACCGTAAGACGGCCCGTGAGGCCTTATCGCTAAATAGGAACAATGTACGCATACTGGTGAGGGCGCTCACGGGGCATTATGGCCTGAACAAACACATGTTCAACCTCAAGCTCAGAGACACAAAAATGTGCAGGTTCTGCCAAGGAGCAGAGGAAACTCCCCAGCACCTCGTGTGCGAGTGTAGCCTGCTGATGCGTAAAAGATACACCCACTTGGGTGGTCATTACCTCCAACCTGAGGAGGTAAAACAACCTGGCGCCAAAAGCCTGCTGCGGTTCTTAAATGACACGAGGCTTAGCGCAGAACTATAGTAGGTGGCGAACACAATAGATCAGCAATGGTCGCAGTGTTACAAGGCTCATTAAGACCTTAGAAAAGCCCCACTCAACAAATAAAAAATAAAAATACTTCAAAAAATATTTACGTATAAATTATCGCTACTTATATCCTGAGAGCTAAAATAAAATTGTATATTATTAAATCACGGTATTATATTAGGGGGAGACGGGGCTGTTTGGGACACGGGGCAGTTATAAAAACGCGTTTTTTTTCATAATGCGCCATTCTAAAAATGTCAAAAAAAGACGTTTAGTTGGCAACACATAAGTCAGTAAGTTGTCAAAATGGTTTGTGGTTGCGGTCGTTATTGCAAGTTGTAGACAAAAATTAAAGATTTCCGGAATTCAGTAAGTACTTTTTAAGTAATTTGGTAAGCCTCTAACTAGATAAGCCTTAAACGTACTCAATTATGCATTAAGACAAGTTGATAGAGCATATATTTCGCCATTATGCTCGGTAAATTTTATTCTCGCAACTTAACCCCGAAATTTTTCTTGATTTTTAATTTAAAAATTGCTTTGGTGGGGCACTTTGGGAAATCTACCATGGGGCAGTTTTGGACGCTTTCAAAACTGCCCCGGTGATGGAGTCGTTCGATTACAGGTGCATTTTGTATTGTTGCAGTTATGGTGCTCACTTATATACGTAAAATTGACCGAAAAAGTCGTTCAGGATTGTCGCTGACATGTTCGGTATTAAGATATCTTAATTGTTCAATCGAATCCTTCAGTATAGGAAAAATTATTTCCTGTGCGATGAAGAGGAAACTGATAGTGGGAATTCAGATGGTGACACTTGTGACCCTAACCCACAACATTTAAATAAACATGGATCGCGACAGGTTTTTTCAGTCTTGGAGGAAAAGCTGCTAGAAGAATACTTTTTGAAATCATCTAACATACATTATGGACTGACTTATACTCAAGCACAAGAACTTGCTTACTAGTATGCCGTACTTCTAAAGAAAAAAATCCCTGAAATTTGGACGAACAAAAATCGCGCGGGTAAAGATATCCAATTTTATGAAGCGACTCCCAACCATGTCCCTAAGAAAACCAGAAAGCACAAGTTTATCTCATGCACAAGTTTATTCACTACAACCTCTAAGGAGAATAATGGCTCAGAAGTCATGGATAATGGCTCAGAATTCAACGTGATTTTTCTTAGAAAGAAATCTTTCTTAGACAAAAACAGGTTTGTGTATCCTGTAATCGAAGATATATCATTGGCACAATAATCATAAGTCATATCTAGGCTTCCGCGCCCAGCGCAAAACAAATCATCGGAAAGACTTTCAAAAATTAAGGAATTGTCGGTAAAGTTTGATAGGTATAATCTTAAATAACGACCATATTAAATTTGTTGTGATTGTTCAAGCTTTGTAATTTGCACAAAAAATGTAATATGGCTTAATTTAAAAAAAAATCAAGACATCTGTGTCCAGGTCAGAATATTTCTCCTGAAAGAGTGAACAAATTTGTGCAATTTTTGGTGAAGTAACATTAAATAAGATCTCCTTAAATAAATAATATGATTGCGAAAAGTATAATTTTCAACGTTCCAAACTACCCCATACCAGTTCATAACTACCCCACTATGAGGCAGTTTGGAACGATTTCCCTTTTTTTTTTAAATCTATTGCCGAACAACGACAATGCTTTTCGGGATTTTTTAAATGCCAAAGTCAAGGCACTTAGTCAGAGTAAGTAACGTGGTATTTAGTTCTTGGAAATACATAAAAATGAGGAAACTACGGGGTCATTACAAAAATCGTTCCAAACAGCCCCGTCTCCCCATATATAATAATATAACAAAACATCTGGCAAAGCAAAGACGAGCGACAAAGCGCATATAGAGGTAGAGTTGGGGACTGAGTTAAATGTAAGTAGAGGCTGAGGTGCGGGGACCGGCGTTCGTTCTCCCCACCACATACATTAGTGCTGTGACATCACTCGCACGTTACTACGTGACAGTAATAGGTATAGGTATGTACGCTAACGAAAGAACGCGTGTTATACGGACGTCGGTCCCCGCACCTCAGCCATCGCTTACATTTAGCTCAGTCCCCAACGGTATATTTAATAGCTCTCCTTCCCCTTCCCCTCCAACACCCCTCCCCTAAATCCTGTTAATGATGGATTGGAAAAATTCTATCGGCAATTTCGTTCGATTTTTCAATGAGAAGATTTCATTAGAAGCTGCTATATAAACCGATCCCAGCCCAGTAAATGCGTTTTGAAAAGTACTTGTCCGCTTACCGTTAGTTTAATTGTCGGAGATAACATTTAATGATAAAGGCACAGTTTGTGTACATAAACTATTAATTACAATCAGGCTGAACTTATTGAACGTCTTCTTAATTACAGTATATCAGTAAACAAGTTTGATAATATCGCGTTATACTAAGTGATGATGTAAGCCATGACTATTTAAAATATTGCGTAATTTATGTATGTTTTACTACGGACATTCTAAATTAGTCAGTCTTGTACAGCAGCGATATAAACATGGCCTTAAGCGGAAAAGTGGCGTTGATTACCGGCGCTGCTTCTGGAATTGGCTTCGCGACTGCCAAGGAATTTATAAAACAAGGAATCAAGGTAAAATTTATCACTGTTCCCTTCCATGGTGGTGAACGGCTCCGTGCAGCTTGGGCCGCAAGATCCATTTTGTTCTCGGATCGGCTCAACTCACGATTCAGCTCCTATTCAGAAGCCTTCTCAAGTGGAAGGCTACCCCGGGTAAGACTCCCGTATCTCAGGCCTCAGAGCTGCTAGACCGGTTTCTCCCGGCGGGATTGCATCCCGGCGCCACTGGACGGTTTGCGCACCGGTCGGCGAAGCCAATCGGCTGTGCATTCTGACTAATTGGTGAATGGGCCTGGAGACCATTGAAATACACTGTTTTCTAAGCAGCGGGGGTGGATGTTTTACCTGATGTCATGCCACTTTTAAAATGACCTTGGGCCACTCGATCCCGTGTGGCACTACGGACAAAGAACGTCCAGGTCCGCGATAAATTCAAACTTAATTACCGCTGTAATACAACATGTAGAGGTTGAGTAAGCGACTTTGGACCCGTAACCAGTCGGGAGGACGTAGGTATCCTGAAAGTTAATTCCAGATGGAGATATCCTGCCAACACTGGTAATTAGGGGGTGAGGCTGCCCACTGGATACCTTTCCCGGTGCCTCGCCATAAGGCGTTGGCCTCTAACGAGTTGCTGGTGAACTAGACAGTAGATTGTCTTGTCCCCAAGTCTTCTACGCTCATCCCACGGCTGAAAGAACGATCTATATTGTTATACCAGCCTGGGGTGATGGGTTCGCCCGTTGTAGTCGACACCGCCATCCTGTTCCCTTCCATAATAGTTCCGTGCAGCTTGGGTAGTGTTAGCCAAAAATCTATGTCATTTAGACTGCCCAACTCACGGTTCAACTCTTATCTGGTATCCTCCTCAAAGATGGGCATACCTTGTCAGGGCTGCTGTGAGCTTCCGCCACGGCTGTAATCCTGCAGTCGGAGGTGGTTGGGATCAGAAGTTTGCGGATTCGGGGGAATACATCGGGCGGAACTGGGCAGTTGGTGCACCGTCCGGTTTGCTAGGTGCTGAAGCCCAGCTGGCAAATAACCGGGGGTTATGGAGATGTACGTTTCCTAAGACATGGCAGTCAAAGGTACGTGACCATGGCGGGCAAAGGGCGTTGCGGTCCGCATAATATTCAAACTCAATAACCGCTTACGTCAAGTAGAGACCGCGCAAGCTACCTGGAACTCGTGACCAGGCCGGGGGCGGAGAAATACGGCCAAATCCGGTAGTAAGGGCGTGAGGTTGCCCCGCTATCATCAGATTCTAGTGCCTCGCGGTGATGCGTCGGCTTCTTACGGTCATTTCGACTTAGCTAGACTGTGGACTGGAATGTGTTATCCTTGAGTCACTGTGTATTCATCTTACGGCTGAAAGGACGATCTATATTGTTATAACAACCTGAGGTGTCGGGTTCTCCCATTGCAGATGATAGCTCCAAAATGTTTCCTTCCATAGCTATGTAGCTAATGGTTCTGGTGCAGTTCTCGGCTTAAATCACGGTTCAACTTCTAACTAGTACCCACCTCGACGAGGGTCTACCCCGGTAAGGACTCCGTTTCCCATGCCATGGCAGGTGTATCCGTTCCCTTGGGGTTGGACTTCGGGCGCTACTGGGCGGTTTACGCACCGTGCGGCGTCAGCCAATCGACATTGCAATCCGGCTAATAACCGAAGGAGTCTAAAAACGATATACTGTTTCTTAAGCAGCGAGGTTAAATCTTGGGGCGTTAGCCAACTGATCCCGAGTGGTAGACGGGCAAAGTACGATTTGATCCGCGATAAATTAGAACTAAGCTATCGCTAACATCAATTAAAGGCTACTGAAGGCTACATAGAAAACCGGCCAAATGTGGTAGTGAGGGCGTGAGCTCGGCGCGCTGCGTTCTCTTCCCAGTGTCTCGCGGCAAGGCGTTGATACCTGACGGGCTTGTTGGCTTAGCGAGACGGTGTCGCAGTAAACTGTTTTCAGAACCTAACAGCTCACCGCGAACAGTTTCAGTCTCTACCTTCATTCCAGATCAAAAGAACGATCAATATCGTTATACCTTCCTGGGGTGACGGGTTCAACCTTTGTAGGTGACACCCCACTCTTCCGAATATTACGTTATCCTTTTAGTAACTGTATAAAAAATATTTAACTTTGTTTTCTGTTAGGCGGTGACTATCGTGGATAGCAGCTCTTCCGGCGACGAAGCAGCGAAGAATCTTTTGAAAGAAAGAAGCGACGCGGAAGTACTTTTCATGAAAACCGATGTCAGCGACGAAGGCCAAGTAAAGAACGCATTTGAAAAAACCGTAAAGAAATTTGGAAAGCTGGATATAGTCATTAACGCAGCTGGAATCTACGATGATACGAAATGGCAATTAGAAGTTAAAGTTAATCTGGTATGAATATGAATAAATTAAATTAAATTAAATTAATTTCAATTCAATTTATTTTATTGTGATTTTGGGGTGGCAACATAAAGTTTTACAATTTATTCAGTGCCGCACAACCTGCCTTTTAGGCGTATAATAATGATTTTTTTACAGCATGATATTATAGACATTCGACAATAAATAAAAAAAAACACATCAAAATAATAGTACAAAATAAGTTACGGGCTCTCTAGACGATCAAGCATGCTTGTCAAACATCGCGTCGCGGGCTGGGAAGGGATCGTAAACCGCAGGAAATATGCAAATATTTTTTGAAATACTTACCCATAATGCCTAATTTTGTAGTTTTATATCAGGGAGTCACGTCATTTATCAATCAATTACGTCTAATTAACGTGACTCCCTGGTATAAACTACAAAATTAGGCATTTTTGGTAAATATAAAAAAAAAATATTTGCATATTTCCTGCGGTTTACGATCCCTTCCCAGCCCGTGACGCAATGCTTGACAAGCATGCTTGATCGTCTAGAGAGCCCCTTAGGTTATTTATCAAAAAGTTATACTCGGTTGGTATAAGAATTAGCTTATTAATATAATAAATATTAAACGGGAAAATAAGCAACAGTAAATATTACCTCAGAATAAAATATTATTACGAAATAACTTGAAAAACTAAAAATAGTTTAAACATAGTCCATAAACACAAGAATCAATAATAAATTGTCGTAATATAACATAAAAAACACGATAGATAAAACTAAAATGAGGTTACCTTTAAATAAAATTACCTACCTTCTTTAGATATGGAAATCAAAATATATTATTTGACATTATAAATAGGATAGTAACGAATTTCCCGCGTGGCGAATTTACCGCGCGACGTAAAAGAATTTACCGACGTTTGAAATAAGAAGAACCCCGAACTTCAATAGAGAAGACGGTTACAAACTCTCACTACGTGGAATCCTCTTTTGAAAAATGTTCCCGTCGCCGAACGCCGAACGCAAGGACGTAAGACAGGATACAGTGAGTGTTGTGTGCAAGACTTCGAAATTCGCGCGCTCTGAGTCCGGCCCCCCACCACCGTTATAACCTACGTAGTGGCAGCAGCGGTATGCGGCCTACCCGCAAAACAACTGATTAACAGCTCTTTCAGTCTACCCCGGACAACGGCGGCTGCAACGTCACCGAAACGTCGGGTGCTACAAATTTCACGCAATAAATTCGTTTCTATCCTATTTATAATGTCAAACAACCGCGATAGTCTTCGATTTTATATTATACTAGCTGACCCGGCGAACTTCGTACCGCCTAAGAGTGAATGAATGTCTAACTTTTAGCTTTTATTTACTTGAAAATCATTTGTTAGTGTTTTTAATGCGTTCATTGCAACGCTTGGTAATGAACGATATTTTTTGTCTTTCTGTCAGGAGAGAAAACGAATAGCGCCGACGGTTTACCGACTCTCGAGCACGCCACGTACAACTGCCCATGTGAAAAACACGGACATTCAAGGTTTATTCCAAACACTTTTAAAGATTGTCCTTGCGATTTATTAATCGTCATTGTAAATGCAGGGCGAACAGGAAACTGCAAAAGCCTAAATTGAAACGGCAAGTCTTTGGAATCAGTGGTATCCTTGGAATCAGAATATCCTTGCCTTTGAACTTTCCTATGATTATCGTTGCTTCAATTACGTTGTTCATCAGCTTCTTAACATCTAGTCTTGTTCCATTGCACAGTCTTGGTTGGTTCAAATTGCGTAACATGATTATCACCGAGCCGATCTTGAGTTGCAAATTGTGCGGCGGCATTCCCGGCAAATCCAATGAATTCAGGAGTTCCGTAGGGCAATTGACGACTTCATCTGGATCGGCAATGGAATCGATCGACTTATATGAATGCAATTGTCCATCTATTTCACTTTGAATTGATAGGTTCAAATTGTCTACGTCCTTATTTTTCGCTCCCAAAATGGCTCGTTCGCTCAACCAAACATGGTTTTTGTAATTTTTACCAATATTAGGGAACACTTTCGTGATCAATTCTTCTTTCGAACTTGTGAATTGACAAAAATGAGGTGGAAATGAAATAAGGCCAGTGGAAGCGTCAATTGGTATTTTTCCATTGCCAATGTCTAATAATTGTTTAGAAAACACTTTCGCCGATTCGTCATTTTGTAACGCGACGCGCATATTCGTTTTTAACTTGAGAATTTTCACGTATCTCCACAATTTCGATGACTTCAAGCATGCGTTAATTTCATCAGCAGCTGTTGATCGTGGAATGACTGGCAGCGTTTGGCGAAAATCGCCGGCCAGCAGAATCATCGTACCTCCAAAGAGGTACTGATTGTTTCGCAAATCTTTTAACGTTCGATCGAGTGCCTCCAATGCTCGTTTGTGAGCCATCGTACACTCATCCCAAATTATTATTTTGCAATTCTGTAGTAGTTTTGCCATTGCTGATTTTTTGGAAATATTGCATGTCGGTTCATCTATAGTTTGCAAATTCAGTGGCAGTTTGAGCGCAGAATGAGCTGTTCGTCCGATCCCAGATGATGCTACAGCAAGCGTTATTTGACTTTGTGCTCGAATCGTAGCTAAAATCAATGAAATTAGGAACGTTTTGCCAGTTCCGCCAGGTGCGTCTAAGAAAAGGATTCCTCCGTAGCCGTCGTTGACTGCTATCATTAATGTGTCATACGCGGTTTTCTGCTGCTGATTCAAAAGTGGGACCATTGTTCGTATTGACTGAGCATTACGATCGTATTGCCGTTCTCGTTCAAATTCTCGATTGAATGCATCGTGCATCGGGCGATTCGTTGCTGGCATTTCTAATTCGTGCAACATCTTGCCGGACATTATCTTGCACAAATGTTTTATAGAAATCAACTTCTCGTTATGTATCTCCGTGTTAAATTCAAGTTCAGGATTCGCTGTTATTGTACGCACTCGGTGTAAAATGTCTTCAGCCATATTGTCTTTGTATTTGTTCCACAAATGAGGTGGGTTCGATGGAAAACACGTTGAAATGGCGATTGCAAAAAGTGATCGAATTTGATGCGCAGAAGAGGAAATAACAGCATCATCGAGTGTGTGATCCCAATGAATGTCATCCTCGAGCAAATGTAAACATTGACAGGCTTCTCTATATGTTGCGCATAACTCGCCATTGACAGTTCATAGAAATTCAAATGAAGTCGGTCCACGAACATAAACCAATAAATAACGCAGGTAAAAACATTCGTCATTGCTGGGATGAATTGTGTAAATTTTAATGCGCCCCAATGCATCGGTTGAATTCACGTATCCAGGAACAGGGTTTCCTTGTTTCCGTTTTTGTTTTTTTTTTGATGTTGCGTTCCATGTAAAATATCTCGGCATCTCCGAGTAAAGCAGTGTTCTTGCAAATGGATCACTTGCGCAAGTCGCAAAGAAGCTTGTCAGCGTTGCCGCTAGTGGTCGTTCAGCTCTCTGCGCTGCGTTTGCTGCCGTGAAGTAAACTCGTTGTCCATTTTCCAGGTGCACAGCTAAATGGACTACAGTGTGATGACGTTCTTGTATGGAGAATGAAAAGATTCTCCAAACCGCCTCATTGCTGCTGACATTATCTTCCCATCTGATATTGCGAAACTTCATCGTTTGCATCTGGAACTGAAATACCAAATACAGCCATGTCGCTTAATTTCGTGACGTACTTGCAAACGTATTTGATTGATTTCACAGAATTGCAGTACTCAATATTGCAATGCGCTTTGAATGTTTTGGAAAGCAGAGGCGAAAACGGAACAATCCAGCTGTTGTCTACTAGAATGTCTTTATTTTTGACTTTCAAAGTTATCGTTCTGCCGTTATGTAGTCGTTCTATTTTTGACTTTTTCTTTTAATTACCCCAATGATTTATTATGATTTTTTAAATCAGAGCATATTCTATCTGTGCGCAAAATTCCTTTTTTTATTGAGATTTTCATACAAAAATAAAATTCAAATTTCCGAAAATTTCCGATATTTCCGGTGGATTTTCTAAAAAATTTCTTCCGTACAAACCTTGTCCTTGAAATTACCAACACAAAAAAAATAAAACAGCCAAATCGGTCCAGCCGTTCTGAAGTGATGCTCCGTCAAACATGCGGCATTTCATTTTTATTTATATAGATAACCATGATTATGAAAAGGAATTTTTTTTCACCGTATTTTTTAAAGTTAAACGTTTAATTATTCATTGTTTTATTGCAAATATATATATATATATATATATATATATATATATATATATATATATATATATATATATATATATATATATATATATATATATATATATATATATATATATATATATATATATATATATATATATATATATATATATATATATATATATATATATATATATATATATATATATATATATATATATATATATATATATATATATATATATATATATATATATATATATATAATATATATATATATATATATATATATATATATATATATATATATATATATATATATATATATATATATATATTTATATATATATATATATATATATATATATATATATATATATATATATATATATATATATATATATATATATATATATATATATATATATATATATATATATATATATATATATATATATATATATATATATATATATGTATATGTATGTATATATATATATATATATATATATATATATATATATATATATATATATATATATATATATATATATATATATATATTTGTCAGTCTACCCTGTAAATTCGTTTTCTATCCTATTTATAATGTTTATATAAACTAATCATACTTATGAAAAACTGCATTTTCTGATAGGAATTCCTTCAGGGCATCACGAAACTGATTATTCGTTTTTTTTAATGCAACATTTTTTATTTTATTTTTTTTAAGGCATTTTTAAGGCAACATATTATAATATAACAGTCAATATTTTTTCTGTGCACTTTGTATGTGCACTTTGTTCCTCATCTATTTATATCATTATAGGTTGGCGTCATTCACTGCACACTTCAGGGATTTGAACATATGGGAACAAACAAGATAGGCAACGGAGGAATTATTGTGAATATATCATCTTGCTTAGGAATCAGAGCGATGCCAGTAGCGCCTATATATTCAGCGACGAAATTCGCTGTCCAGGGCTTATCGCGTTGCTTTGGGGTTAGCAATGTATTATTTTATTATTCATAAAAATAAAATTATGCATCGATATCATTTATGTCAACAGACACAGGCATATTACGGGCACACTGGCGTTTCCGTGATAACCGTTTGTCCCGGAATAACAACGACCGAAATGTACAATAATATTAGAACTATTGTATTCGATGACAAAGTGGTATCCGCAGAGGCGTTAAGAACCCATATTGACGAAGCCGGACAACAAATGTAAGCCTTATGCGTTTTCACTGCACCATCAAATTTAGATTAAATGTAGTATGGTAGTGATATCAATTTTATAATTTCAGGCCCGAGGACGCTGCTAAAGGAATTCTTAGAGCGGTCTTAGATAATGAGAACGGCGCCGTTTGGTTAGTGGAGCTGGGAAAAGTAACGAAAATTGATATAATCGAGAAACTGAGAATGTAACTTAATAGATAGTTATTATATCCCAAATCGTGGTATCTAGATAAATATGGATATTTTATTTTATTATTTAACAAAATATACACCATAAGTAACTTAAACATAGTTTGTGTAACTAGCCTACTACAACTTTAAATACGTAATAATAAATAACAACCAGTAATAATAAATAATAATTAGTAATAGTACATATATATTATATACTTAAATAGTTTAAATATAAATAAGTATATAGCAAAAAGAATATAAAATATATATTTATTTTAAAATTGTAAAAAGATTTTTCTCTCTCTTCTACCAAGGCTCATTAGCCATAATGTAAGGTAAAGTTTTTTTTATTTCCTGCTTATTAATATGTTTCTACACATAATCTTAGCCATTCCTTGAGCAAGAATGCTGTAGTGACGTTGTCGGTAGTCTAGAGGTATGTTTTCCGGAAAAACATAATCTTCATCTCCAGTGTTATTTTTGAGATGAACTATTGCTTTAGGGCAATATAACTGCCTTAAAGTTTTAACCTCAACAATCCAGTGACAAACAGACGACAAACGACAAACTGATAAAAAGCTGGTGCCTCAACACGCAGGTCTTCGGAAGGGTAACGCCTTAGCTTCCTTAGCATGATTCTAATTATTGCTTTGTGGACAACGTTTACTTTCTGAAGGATGGTTTATCCGCGAGGTCCCCAATATCTCATAGAAATACCTTGATGACGGACATAGTAAAAAGTGCTTTTTATAAACTTTCTTACGTAGGGGATTGGTAAGGCGAATAAGTAAAATATTTTCCCAAAGGAAACGTTAAAATCTCTGAATAAGGCTCTAAATAAAGTTATTATGGAATAATAACAATATTCATGATTTGTTTCTCGTTAAGTCCCGATGGTTCAGAAAATCTAAAACACGGTTTGACAGTTGTAATATATTCAGCTTGGAAAATATTTCATTATCGAGGCCTCTGTCATGGGTATATAATCTATATATTAATTTGAACGTTTTCCTGTAACGGCCATATTAAGAGAACGGCTAGGTGTAAACATTAAGTTGAGGTGTCTAAAAAAACCTCTCGGTCTGTAGATGTGTCATCTAAAGAGAAAAATATAAAATATATAACATGTTTTGCCTGTAACAGCCAAACTGGGGGAACGGATAGGTATAAAAATTTGGTTGAGGTGTCTAAAAAAAGGTCTCGATTTGTAGATATGTCATCAAACAAGAAAATTTACAAAAGTAATCAAAAGACAAAAAAAATATATAGTGAAATCTGTTGGATTGCCGCGCGGGGGCGGAGGGCAGGGGGGAATGGTGGGGGGGAGGGGTGAAGGGTGTGCGGGAAACGGGGGTAGTTGGGGGGGGTGAGGAGGGTAAGTTGTGGGGGATATGGGAGAGGTGGGTTGGGGGGAAGAAGGGAGAAAGAAAGAGAGAGAGGGTTGGGGGGAAAGTTGGAAGGGGGGGGGGGGGAATAGGGGAGGTTGGGGAGAAAAGGGGGGAGAGAGTGAGAGAGAGGGTTGGCGGGAAAGATTGGTGGGGGGTCCGAGGGGGTCAGAGGCGGGGGAGGGGGGTTGAGAGAGGGGTTTGGGGGTGGTTGGGGGTTTAAGAGGATTGGCGCACGAAGGGGATCTGCTTGCCGGGAAAGTCGAGGGGTGACACAACCGTTTTTTTTTTTACTGAATATAGTTAAAAACAAATTTTAAAGATTTCAATCATTTCACCGCCATCTAGCGTATAGTTTTAGCTAAATATGCTGAAGTTATTATGTATGCTGAAATCTAAGTATTTTGTTTGCTTTCTGTCACACGTCATATCACTTACGCGTCACTCTTCGATTGTTTATGTCCGTTTTCTCCAAGACCTTGGTAACATTCCTGCTGCAACGTAATTGTATTAATCCAAAGAAATATTATTTGTACATAAATAAGAAGTATGTTTCCGTTTATTTTTGAAACATTACTGTCAATAAAGTGACCTTCGATTTCGACGGGTTTCCGCTAGAATATTATTGTTTGAAAAGCAGTATTCCTAGGTAGTATAATTATTATCACCATCATCGATCGAAAATTAACCTATATTGATCCATATTAATCCATATTCAGAATTTCCTGGTTTCACATCGAGCGCCAGGTTTACAATTTAGTTCCTAACCAATTACCACATTTTTTTAGTCCCACTTTATATTTAATACTCGTTTTACACTGAATGCGCTTCAAATATTCTTTTGCTTTCTATTTTTTGCTCTGATAAACTCTGCCTTCCGATGTTCAGGATATGGTAGTCGCAGTTCTACACGACATAAAAACGCAATATACGGCGTTTCGTGAACAAAAGATTTCCTTTGGCAGGTTTGATCTGTAGGTTCAAAGGATGGATTTAAGAAGGGGAGCCACCCGGATCTTTGATCCAGGTGAGAGGGAGGGGGGGGGGAGAGTTTGCACCCGCCGCGCTTCGAATAAAAAATTATAACTGATCCAGTTACACATACTATGGCGTGTTTGGTATCGTTTTCGGATAAAAAGAGTACGGGGAATCTGTTTCTTATGTTATTTAGAGACACTTTTATACAAAAAGTCAATAATTTTGGTAAAAAAGTAAATTTGTGAGTAAGATTTTCTTTTTTCAACAGTATTTAACTTAGAAAATAGATAGATTTTGTGGTTAAAAAAAATAGTGCTATCGAGCTCATACTGTCTAGTTTTTAGAAATATATAGTTTACATATACTTATCTGACATTATGTACCCAAAAAAAATGCCGCGTGAATCGATTGACGTACTGAAATTGTCAAAATTTCACTCTCGGTCGCTCAAAGCTCGTGCCGGGCGGGGGCGGGGGCGCGACCTGCCTGTCCGATTTCATGTTAGTAGTTCAGTGCCCTGGTTTTTCTTATTTGATACCCAAATTACGCTCGTTGGTTATCTGTTCATGTAGCTGTCATGCATCTGTCATGCATCTCCTGGAAGAGTTTATCAAGGTTAATAAATCTTCTCAAGAGCTTCATCACGAACAATATCCTGCGTTCCAGAAAACATTTCTGCGACAAGTTCATGCAGTCCAAGCAAGTTTTGAAGAGTTTGGCAATCTTTTTCAAGAACAAACAACTGATTTAATTGTAATAGATACAAGAATAATTGTAGACAACGAAGCTGTTAGCACATTAACCCATCTGGAGAAAAATGGCAAGGATTTGTACAGGATATTCGTTGAAGAAAGGCTGGTTAAAAAGACATTTACTTTATTTGAACCAATAAAAAAAGTGAAAACCAGAATTTTTGCTACTCTCAAGAAGCCAAAAAATTCAAAACAACTTGAAACCGTCTAGGTTCTCAAGTGGGACATAAGTCTATTCTCGAGACTATTAATTTCATGTCAGAATAGGCACTTGGATCTAGATGTCGTCTTTGCTTACGAAAATCAGACTTGTTCACCATCTTTATCGTCTATGGAAAGTACGCGAACGTGCCACAAGTCTGATATCGTCCTGGTTTTGAAAAAGAAAATTGAGAATAACACTCCCCCCGAATCTTGCAACAGAAATATATTTGATATAGCTGCCCTCGTTCACAGTCATCCTCCACGTAGTTCCAAGACATTTGGGCAGTACTGCCGCAAGGAGTTCCGTGAAAGCATCGTAAAAAATACAGGGACAAGGAGGCGAGGAGAGTTGACATTGCCTGGGATCTCTACTCCGATATGTCTCTAGAGAAACAGGTTCTTGACAACAAGGGTCAAGGAGTTCGTCGTTGAGTACATGAAGACCACAAGTTACCGAGCAATTTGTCTAACTTCTTGAAGAATGCTCAGAATAAGGAACAGCTTTTCAAACTTATCGGGTGCTACGCGCTTCAAGAGAGCATTGGAGTGCATATAGTGACCAACATCGGTCCTACAATCAAATCATCCAAACCAACGGAGACGCTGATAGCAGGGCCTAATGTAAATTCCGAGGAGGCTGATGGTCGCATTATTTTGCATGCAAAAGATATGGCTATCAATGGAACAACAACAATTTTATTATTATACACACCGTCGATTCCGACGTCGTTATAATCGCCATATCCTACTTCTTCGCCCTTAAGCAGTTAGGTCTCCAAGAGCTTTGGATATCTTTCGGTACGGGCAAACACCAAAGCTACATACCTGCACATGACCTGGCACAGGATCTGGTTGTAGAAAGAGCAAAAGCTATCAGAGGATACCATGCTTTAACAGGCTGTGACACCGTTTCTGCATTCTATTCCAAAGGCAAAACATAACCTGGAAGGCGTGGCAGCAATGTCTTTAGACCACATCTGCTTTTAGATCACTTTCTAATCCACTAAAAGAAGTGGCAGATGATTTAATGATAAGATTAGAAAAGTACTTCATCATGTTATACTGTGGTGAAACTGAAATTCTTTCGGTTAATGAAGCTCCCAAGATTTTATTTGCAAAAAATAAGTGTTTGCAAAATATCCCCCCTACGAGGGATGCTCTAAGGATGTCCACCTTGAGGGCAGCCTATCAAGCAGGCTACGTGTGGGGACAAGCTCTTGATCCCTCAGGCGTTATCCCCTCCCCAGCTGACTGGGGATGGACTCAAACTGAAGGAGAATGGCAGCCCTTATGGACAACCCAGCCCAGTATCTGGGAGGTGGCGCGAGAGCTTGTGAAGTGTGGATGCAAGAACAGCTCCAGGAGCCGATGTTCTTGCAGACGAGAGGGAATGTCATGCACACTGCTGTGTAAGAGCTGTTACGGAACCTGCGATAATACCAGGTATATTTATGTTGTCAGATAACTTTGTCTGCTGAATTTGGTATCATTGAGATTGTTAATTTTAATATTATTTCTATTTTGTTACAGTGTAATTCTAGACCGCGAGGCCCTCGTCGATAATTGATGTGGTTCCGGATGAATTATAAGTCTACCACTTTTATATCTATTTTGTTACAGTTGTGTAGTCCGCGAGGCATTCCGGAGGAATACGAAGACTACTTCTCTGAGAATGTTTTTTTAAATAATTTCTTATTTAATACATGTAAAATCTATTTGTGTATATTTTATCATTATTTTATTTATCTAACTTTAATATTATTTGGCGTGAATTTGTGTGATAAGAAGTGTACCTTTATTTTGTGCAACCCCAAAAGTAAAAAAAAAACTCAAGTAATTTAATTTAAGTGTTGAATATTTTACCCAAGTGACTTCAAATTATGTCTGTCTTATGTGGTTTCCTTGATAAAGTAGAGAAAAACTAAATTTACTCAATAAATATGCCGTGTGAGTCGAGTGAAGTATTTTAATTTCATCACTCGATTCTCATGGCATTTTTTTTATGGGTACATACTGTCAGATAAGTATATGTAAAGTATATATTTCTAAAAACTAGACAGTATGAGCTCGATAGCATTATTTTTTTTATCTACAAAATCGATATATTTTCGAAGTTAAATACTGTTGAAGAAAAAAAAACTTACTTACAAATTTACTTTTTTACCAAAATTATTGACTTTTTGTATGAAAATGTCTCTAAATAACCTAAGAAACAGATTCCCCGTACTCTGTTTATACGAAAACGATACCAAACACGCCATAGTATGTGTAACTGGATCAGTTATAATTTTTTATTCGAAGCGCGGCGGGTGCAAACTCCCCCCCCCCCCCCCCCTCCCTCTCACCTGGATCAAAAATCCGGGTGGCTCCCCTTCTTAAATCCATCCTTTGAACCTACAGATCAAACCTGCCAAAGGAAATCTTTTGTTCACGAAACGCCGTATAATTTATCGTAGAACAGCGACTATGGACCTCGCATTATCGGACATGGAATCATCATATATAATAATGTTATAGAATTCTCTGTTAAAGCTTCCTTTTCGCCGCTGCTTGTATTAACGATCAAAAAGACTTTTTATTTATAAGGATCAAGTACTTTCAATTGGTCTACTGATTGCTCTATTTATCCATATTTTTTTTTAAATAGCGTAATGTGTCACACATTAACCCACATAAAAGCAATCTAAAATTAGTATTTGAAAAACACTTTTTTCGGAAACAATTGTTATAGGCTTTCAGCATACACTTTCAGACCCCAGTAACCTCGATCGTTGGAGTTATGCCGAGGATAGTTCATGTGCCCTTTGTAGCAATACCCCTTGCACAGCTATACATATTCTAGCTGGCAGCAAGGTGGTCTTAGATCAAGGACGGTAGGTACACTTACCGCCACGACAAAGTCCTTGCTGTTATTCGCGAGGTTATTAGCCTCTTAGTCGTGCCAATGAGGGTTTGACAGTACACTCCAAACCCCCAATACAGTTTGTGCGGGATGGCTCTAAAGGCAAAAAGCATTTCACTACAAAACCTTTCTCAATAATCGAGTCTCTAAGCAGTATAAATTCTATCTGGGAACATGGCCCTTATCGTAGAATTAACTGTTTCATGGGAATAAAATATCCCAAAAGACCATGAGTACAAATTAAATAAATACCATGATCTCGCAAATGTTGTTACCCGGAACGGCTTCACTGTTCACCTTCACGCGGTAGAAGTTAGCGCTGGTGGCCTGCCAGCTAAATCTCCTTTTCACGTTTTTAAAGATCTTGGTCTCTCCAGGAAAATAATGAACTCCTTCCTAGAAAAAAATATTTAAAACAGCGATTTCCGCATCTCTAATTCTATGGCTTTGAAGAGGGAGTGAATGGGTGGTAAGGAGTACGCTCACATGTGGTAAGATAGCTGTCCTAAAACTACCACAGCCGGTCGTTAGTCCGGAATTCACCGCTCACCCCCAGAAGTGTAATAATATAAATTCGATTTGTATTTTATTTTATTGCAGCTCCGTTTGTATTTTATTTTATTTATTTTTAAAGTATGTGCTCTGAAAACAAAGCTTGATAATATCCTGTAATGCTTGTATACAAGAATACTATTTGAAAAGTTACTTTCCATAATATCTCTTTTGAAGTTGGGAAATAGTCAGTTTTGTGGAGCAGCAAAATAACATTTATTATACCAGCGCTCCCTCTGGAATAGGCTTCGCGACTTCCAATGAATTTATATAACAAGAAATTAAGATAGAAGCATAGCATTATTTAATGAATTAATTTATATTTCAATAATGCTATCTATCGTGGATATCAGCTCTTCTGGCGACAAAGCAGCAAAGAATCTTTTAAAAGAAAATAGCGACGTGGAATCACTTTTCGTGAAAACAGGTGTCAGCGACGAAGACCAAATAAAAAACGCGATTATGAAAACTGTGAAGAAATCTGGAAAGCTAGATAGAGTCATTAACGCAGCTGGAGTTTACGATGAGATGAAATGGCAATTAGAAGTTCAAGTTAATTTTAACCCTTAATTTTTGGTAAAATGTTAAAATTGCTTTTATATTTTTTTTAAAAATAAGCGTCATTCACTGCATTCTACAGGGATTTCAATATATGGGAACAGACAAGAGTGGCAACGGATGAATTATTGTGAATATATTATCTTGCTTAGGAATCAGAGCGATAACAGTAGTGCCTAATATATTCAGGGACGAAATTCGCTGTTCAGGGCCTATCGCGTTGCTTTAGGGTTAACAATTTATTATTTTATTAATCATAAAATTACACTAATGCATCGATTACCATTTCTTTCAACAGACACAGGAATATTACGAACACACTGGCGTTATCGTTATAACTGCCTGTCCCGGACTTCCAGTATGTACAGTAACCTAAGAAATAATGTATTTGACGAGAAAGCGATTCCCTTAGATGGGTTACAAAGTCATCTTGATAAAAGCGTAGCACAAACGTATGTGTCTTTACTGTAACATCATTGACAATAATAATAATTTTTATATTGCATTGTCAATATCTAACAGTTTTGTAAACGGTAATGAATGGATTTTCGTTTTTGTACCTGAAGAAGCTGCTCTAGGAATTCTCAAAGCGGTTTAGATATTGAGAATGGAGCTACTTGGTAAGTATAGAATAGAATAGAATAGAATAACTTTATTGTGCTATAAAAACATAACTTAATGTATATTACGCTGGTTTTATAAAAAAGACAATGTATGCACAAATGGCGGACTTATCGCTATAGTGATATCTTACAGTCAACCAGTTAGTCAAATTAGGAAAAGTAACGAAGGTTCACCTAATCGAGAAACTGAGAACTGAATGAAATTAGACCCATCCTCTATGTGCTTCCTCCGACTGCTTTGCCTTATAATTATTTTTGTGTTATTAAAGTTGAACTTGTGAAGAGTTTAAGAAATTTTAATTTAAATCTGTCTAAATAAAAACGTCCAATTAAAAAAAAAAAGAAATTACCATTTACTACTTGTTTGTCACGGACTATAGCTCATATATTGTGGCGTATTCCTCAGGCAGCGTGATGTACGCAACACAACTGCGAATTGACATCATTTTGACGTCATGCCTGCGTAGGGAATTCGAAATTCGTAGGGAATGACATCAATATGATGTCAAAAAAACAGACGCAGTCGTACTCGTCTGCCTTGGAAATAAGGCTCATTATCTACAGGTACTTGAAATATTTAGGGTAATTACCTAGATTAAAAATTCGCAAGCCCACTTTTACATAGCTAAAAAATACAAGTAGGATTTATTTTCGCAAGGGTCCCGATTCGCACCGCGCGAGAAGGCGAAATCGCGGAAGAGCTCTTTTTTCAATTTGGTAGTAAATCCGTGCGACGAGATTGTCGTTTGCCAATTCACCGCGTTGCGTTGATTTAACGTTGCGGAGAATGTTTATGCAAATTCTCGATTACAAATCGAGCGAATTCGAAGCCGTTTCGCATCCTAGCGATTATTTGAGGTAAAAATAAGAAATTTAAAAAAAGATGCTAGAGTGAAACTATCGACATCTTATTTCTTTATTCATTACAAGCTTTGGGTTAACTTGTAATGTTCGGATGTAAGTCGTTCGTTTCAAATTTTGCAAACAATGTTTCAACCACTTGCTGGTATTCGAATGAGCTGAAATTTGGCATACCTACTTTTGAAAGTTCGGTGACAATGCAATGTTATGGTACCATCGAGCTGATTTGATGATGGAGTCGGGATGCAGGTACTGGAACATCCTAATGGCAAATGGCAAGACAGTTGAATTTGGGCGGCTAGTATGTTTTGTTATCATGAGTAGATGACGAGTATCTGAAGATGGAGCCGGAAGATTGCCACTTGAACTTCCTAATGAAAATTGCTAAGATAGTCGTGTTTGAGCTCGTTTGTTTTGTTGTCTTGAGTACTTTCCATTAAACATGATGACGAAAGTCTGAAAATGGAGTAGGGAGATTGTCACTGGAACTCTCTGATGGAAAGTGCTAAGATAGTCAAATGTGGGCTCTTTTGTTTTGTTGTCTTGAGTACTTTTCATTACACATGATGGCGAGGGTCTAAAGATGAAGCCGGGAGATTGTCACTGGAACTCCCTGTTGGAAAGTATAACCTATTTTTTTTAAATCCTATTTTTCTTTTAATTTATTTATTTATATAAATCACAGAAACGACTAAACGGCTCTGGGTTAATGTGTCTGAACTGATATAGATAGTATATATTATAAACTTTTTAAAACCTTAATACATTGGTTTTCAACTATTTTTAATATATACAAACGACTCTACAACATTATATACTTCAAAGTAATACATATGTACCTAATTTAATAATTATCTTTATTCTAGAATATTCATAAATATTTAAATCATAGTTGCTAATTTAAACTCCGGTTAACGTCAGATGGCGGATAGTAAATTTTAGAAAAGACCAGGTATTTAAAAAAGGACTACCCTAAAACACCGCTTCTTCCTGGTCTTCCTTGGTTGCTCTGCTGATTATATGCTACCACAAATGCTGGTGCAAGTCCCGTTGAGGCGTCCCGGAGTACAGGGCACTCGCAAGAAAGATTTAATTACATTTTATATGTCACGGTCGGAGCGATAAATCACGGTGTGTTGTGAACACGCAGGCAATACGGACGAACAATTCGATCGCAGATATTGTTCTTGCTGTAATACATAATTTACTCAGGTACATACTAAATAATTTGAGGGGTTGAAACACAACGGAATTATATAGAATAGAAGGGATACGATTTTAGGATACTGTTTAAATATATACATTCAGTGATGCTGTTAAATTTAGTCGATTTATAATGGATTATGGGCCGCAACAGCACACTTACTTGACTGCGACGGGAGATGGAATTAGTTGAGAGCCCATTTCTGGGAATAGTAATTCTAGATATACAGATTCACCTTCTCTAAAAGACTCTCTAAAATCTCTTCTTAGCTGAAGGATGTTGTAGCCGATATTCAAAGTATCAATGCCGCCGCCGCGCCGCGTTGGCTACAAATACGGATAATACCCACATTTTCTGAACCACAAGAATCTAAAGACTCTACTTTGCAGCATTGTTAATGATTTAATGTACATTAGCTCTGAGTAACTGCACTGCGCTCATTAGGGGCTTTACTAAATAATAAACATGTCACCCTGGGGTTATTGCTAGATTTATCTAAGGCATATGATTGTGTACTACACGAAAAACTCTTAGAGAAATGCTACAACGTCGGAATCCGAGGCAAAGCCTATGATTGGTTAAAATCTTACCTTACTGAACGGGAGCAGTGCGTTGAAATTACATACTTTAATAGCAATAAAAAGATGGTAGAACCTGTACGATCAAAATGGCTTCGATCACAGCATGGCATTCCGCAGGGAAGCGTCCTCGGTTGCCTGCTGTTTATAATATATGTAAACGAACTTCCTTTAGCGACACAACAGAAAATAATCCTATTCGCCGACGATACTTCTATCTTAATTGGGGGCCATACTAAAGCTGATGTGGAAAGCAGCGCAAACACAAGCTTTATAGAAGTAACTGAATGGTTAGGGTCAAATAATTTAAGTGTAAATGCGGAAAAAACAAAATGTATGCAATTTCATTCCTATCAAGCACAAAAATACAAATTTGAAATTAAACATAACGCTCAGATTATTGATATGGTGCAAAAATTCAAATTACTAGGGATAACAATCGACTGTAATTTGAACTGGAAAGCCCATGTCGAAGATGTAAAAATAAAAATTTCGAAATTTTGCTACGCTCTAAGGATTTTAAAACGAACTACAGATAAAAAAACAGCCTTTATGGCATATTATGCATATATTTACGCCTGCATAAAATATGGAATTACGCTTTGGGGCAATTCGGTAAACGCAGAGGAAATATTCATAGTACAAAAACGATGCTTACGAATAATATGTGGAATTCCAAAGACTGACAGCTGCAAACCACTATTTAAAAAGGAGTTTGTGCTAACGTTTATATCGATATACATCTTGGAAACCTGCAAATTTATAAGGGACCACGATCAGTATTTCAAAACAAACAATGTTGAACACGGCTATAACACACGAAATAAACATGAGCTACAAGCACCCAAGCCAAATTTAACTCTATTTAAAAAAGGAATGTTATACAATGCAATAAAAATCTATAACCACCTACCTGCAAATATCAAAGAAATAAAAGGAAAAGGGTTTACCGCAGCGTTGAAAAAATGGCTTATCGATAAAAGCTTTTACACATTAAACGAATATTTCTCATAATATTATATTGTAGGCATGCATTTTCATTTTGTTTTTAAATTAATTCAATTAGAAAGATTACAAATTTTCAATTATATACATTTCGTATTTATAGGCGGATTTTTGATTATTCCTTGATTTTGATTTTTTTCATTATTTTTTATATTATTGATGAATTATTTTTTATTAATTGTTTTCTACTGTTACATTTTAAATTATATACATTTCGTATTTATAGGCGGAATTTTGATTATTCCTTGATTTTTGATTTTTTCTTTATTTTTTATATTATTGGTGAATTATTTTTTCTAATTGTCTTCTATTGTTAGCTCTACTTATCCGGTCTGTTTAAATTTTTTTTCATGTTAAACCAGTGAAATAATTGCATTTTTAATAAGATATTATAATTAGCAGATAAGTCAATTTAGCAGATAAGTAAATTTGTCAATCTGTTTTAATAACAGGTAATTGTGAGATACATAGTTTTACGCATTATCACCATAAATGTACCACCACAATTTCGGACAATAAAAATATTTCTATTTCTATTTCTATTTCTAATAGGCCCAGTGTAATTAAGCCATTATGACCTATGTGTTAGGGTCAGAAGAACTCACAGGTCCACACCTGTCCGGCAGCCTCCAAGCAGAAATGCGAGCCCAAGTAGGACTCTGTGCCTGCAGGCCGGTTCCCCTGGGTATCTTAGTTCAAGCGCTCCGGGAAGGTTTGCGCACCGTGCGGCGTCAGCCAAACAACCGTGCATTACGACAGATGGCCGGGGGAGTCTGGAAACGGCTTTGTTACCTAGTGCAGCCGCTCTTGAAAGATCATTCGGCTACCCGATACTAGGTGAACAGCCGGGCAAAGGACGCCGTGGTCCGCGATAGATTCGGTTGACACTGAATTACCGTTATACAAGGAAGAGGACCGCGCAAGCGAGGTCAAACCCGTAACAAGTCGAGAGGCCGGAGAAATATGGCTGTGACTGGAAGCAACGGCGCGAGTGTCGGCCCGCTGTGTGAAACACCAGGTTTCTCTCTGTAAAGCGTTGGCTTCTTACGGGCGAGTGGCGGAACTAGACAGTCGACTGTTTTCATCCCAAGTCTTCTACACCTACCTCATGGGAGACAGAACGATCAAATATCGTTAAAACTTCCTGAGGCGACGGGTTTGCTCGTTGTAGTTGACAGCCCCAGTTGTACATTATTTCATACGGAGAGGGGTTGTGGTGTTGGCGGTTGAGGGGTTGAGGGGTTGGGGGGTTGGAGGTTGAAGGGTTGGGATTTTGGGGGTTGGAGGGTTAGGGATTGAGGAACGGGTGGCACGCGGGGAAAGGGGGGGGGTGGGCTAGGAGTTCTTTTAGATAGTAAGTTATTATTAACCTGTCACATAGATAACATCACGAAAAATGCATATAGTATGTTAGGATTCGTAATTCAAACTTCAAAACGTTTCTCAGTTAAACATTCTCTCTTATTTATATACTACGCTTTCTTCCTCAGTCACCTCGAATATGCTACTCAAATATGGTGTCCTAGCTATAATGTGTACGTAAAGAGAATTGAACGTATTCAAAATGTGTTCTTGAAACATTTAATTATCGCTCCTTCTTTTCCTTTCCCAATTACAACGAAGCAGCTACCTTTCATGGGCTTCAATCCTTACAATCAAGAAGAAAATGCGCATACGTGGTGTTTTCCCATAAATTATTGAAAAGTTACATTGATTGTTCTGATCTTCTTGGAATTTTATATTTCCTTGTATCATCGCGACTCACTCACCAAACGGAGTTATTCCACCTTCCGCAGGTTAGCACTAATTATGTACATTTAGCCTTTTTTTTTATTTAGCACTTTTACTTACCTTTCAATGTATGTTACTTAAAATGTATGTTTGTTTAGGTCAAATTTTGCAAGCTGAATTAAAACCACTTCCTCTTTTCCTGTGAAGTTGACATTTTACTCGTTGGTTCAGTTCCGATGACAATGCATTTTTATAATGAGCATGACCTGATTCTATAGCCAGGGTCGATCCCGCCGAGGCTACTATTCCACGGTCAACAGCACAGACACACAATTTCGTTCGTACGCACTTAATTATTATAGCCCGTTCTAAATTCACCCATGATATGGCTGCTACACCCAGGGTTGGCTCCCGATGAGGGACTCCTCAACGGTCAACAACACAAAACCTATTTTTTGTATACGCATTCATTTATAATAACCCGTTCTAAGTTTTACCGCGACAAGGCTGCTGTACCCAGGGTTGGCTTCCAACGAGGGGACTCATTAACGGTTAACAGCAGAAACACTAAATTGTTTATAGCAATCAATTATGATAGCCCGTTCTAAGTTCCACTGCACCCAGGGTTGGCTCGGGACTAAGCATTTTAATAAAAACATCTTTTTAATTATTTTTGTTACCCTTAATTTATTGCTACTGATCCAAACACGTTTTTTTTGTAATGCTGCAAGAATGTGTAGATGGTTCTTTATTTTTATATTTTTTTTTTTAAAAAATGCCATTGCCATCAAGATCGATTGGTATATTTAAGGACCACTGCAAGAATATTGCACAAAAAAAAGATTTTTAGAAACCAAAGCAACAGACAAATAAAACCTTATAGATTTTTAAAACTAATTACTTTATAAATTGATGACTATTATTGTTTAATAAATTGTTAATAAAATTTTATTGTAATTATATCATTATTTTGATTTTGGACTTATTTTTTTTATTCTTCATTTTTTTTTAATTTTCATTAAATTATTGGTGTCGTGTACCAATAACAGATGGCTCCTAAAAATCAGTTTAAGAAATAAATTTAAATTAAAAAAAAAAAAATGCTATTACGATCAAGATCAATTGGTATATTTAAGGACCACTGCAAAAATATTGCAATAAAAAAACATTTTTAGAAACCAAAGCCACAGACAAAAAAAACCTTATATATTTTTTTTATAATTACTTTTTCACTTGATTATTATTATTGCTTAATCAATTGTTAATAAATTTTTATAGTAATTATATCCCTTTTTTTATTTTGGATTTATTTTTTTTATTCTTGATTATTTTTTTTATTTTCATTAAATTATTGGTGTCTTGTACCAATAACAGATGGGTGCTGAAAACCAGTTTAATTAAGAAATATCCTGCTGCAGCGTTTGTAGTTTTATTACATAGTCTTTGTCTATTTTGAGTTTATATTTTAAATTTTGTGTCAAATAAATAATTTAATATTAAATATCCCAGAAATATAAAAATTATCATAAATTGTAGAATATCGGAGAGTGCAGAGAGTGTATTTTTGGTTAGAGGGCGTTAGAAAAGGTAAAGAAGGCGGGAGAACATTTGTGTGGGCAATATTTCCCCGCCAGAGGCACGTGTCGCTTCGCGTCGCTTCTGTGTCGCCGCCAGCCGCGCGGCCGCCTTTCGCCGGAGCCTCGCTGACTTATTTCCATCGTGATCGACCCATTTACAATTACCACACGCCGATCAATCTCTCTAAAACGTTAATAATATTTAATTCATGATAAGTACGAAATTTACTGACCATTATAGCTCTCATTTGGGAGCAAATCACCATTTGAAAGCTAATTGACCCAATGAAATTGGGCCATTAAGACCCATTATGTCTAGGGTCATCCCAATCCACGTGCCAGCACCCATTCGGAAGCCTCCAATTAGAAGCTCGAGCCCGGGTAAGACTCTGGGCCCTTGGTCAGTTTCCCCTGGGAATCGTTCTTCGGGCTCTGTTGGACAGTTTGCGCACCGTGCGGCGTCAGCCAATCGACTGTGCATTCCGACTGATATTCTGGGGTGTCTGGAAACGACTTTGTTTGGCAACAGTTCTGGAAACACTCTGACAACAGCTCTGGAGACGAGCAATTATCCACCCGATCCTGAGTGAAAGACGGGCAAAGGACGCTATGGTCTACGATGATTCGAACTGAATCGCTTCCTACATTAGGTAGAGGACTGCACAAGCGACCTCGAACCCGTTACCAGTTGGGAAGTACATATACAAGTACATATATAGGAACACAGCGAAGCATCGCTAGCAGCCGACATTTGCAAACATTGTCGCTGCATTCGAGTCGGCGACGTCATACATACGACGATCGATTATCGTACGAGATCAATCCGTACTCTGTACAGCCAAACGGGCAGCGCATTGACGATTGCCAGATTTAAACAATAATTTACCGTCATATAAAATCGAAGACTATCGCGGTTGTTTGACATTATAAATAGGATAGAAAACGAATTTACCGAGTGAAATTTGTAGCACCCGACGTTTCGGTGACGTTGCAGCCGCCGTTGTCCAGGGTAGACTGACAACGGCGGCTGCAACGTCACCGAAACGTCGGGTGCTACAAATTTCACGCGGTAAATTCGTTTTCTATCCAATTTATAATAATTTACCGTTTCGATTGTGGAAATTATATAGTTGTAAATTTTATATAAAATATTTTTAAATTAAAGAAAAACCAGGAGTTTAGAGATAAAACTTTAATTAATTATTCGAGTTGTGTAACCGTTATGACACACAAAACTTTGGTTGTTAATAAAACAACCAAAGTTTAAAGTCAAAATTAAATGTTCGATTTTTTTTAAATAACCGTATAATTTTAAACGGTATTCATAATAATCAATCCATAGTAAATTATATAGATTACCAGTGGGTAAAGAGTACAAATATCGGCCATTTTGACCGGATCTGGTTTTTTTCAAATTCGAGATTGGACGAGATCAGTTAAAATCTTAAAGAGAATCCCGGATTCATATAAATCGGAAACCTTTCATCCCGGTAAGTGATACTGTTGTTCATTCTGGAATCGGGATGCGATCTTTGATCCGTCTGTGATGGAGATGTTTAATTTGGAGGGCAGGCCGACGATCATAGGAAAGGCGTTCGGACTTCCTCTATCCCGTTCCCATACTGATTCCTCCTGTGATTCACATGGATTCTTCCTTATACGGCTTATTCATATGCACATCATCGCCCGAGAATCTTCATCCTCATCGCGTGGAAGATTATATTTCGGACAAATTCGTCAGATAAACTACCCACATCTAGCTGCGCGCCCGAAGACTGAGCAGATATGCCGATTATTATTACGCAGAGATCGCCCGTCATCCAGAATTTTACATCATCACGATCGCATGCACACGTACGATTGGCAGCACCAACGGGAGACCTCCTTAAAGAACGTAGCAGGAAGCCGTCACCCCGTATTAGGCCGTGGAGACTCTAGACACAGTATCGGCCAGCAATCCTTTTATTTATATACCTACATGCGACCACGAAACTATAATAATCCCTTACCGAAATGCCGACCCTGATTTATGAAATATTTCTAGATTGTATCATGCTTTTCATATCGTAACGTTTCTGAAAAGAGCGGTACGCAGTTTATATAGAGTCTCGCCAAGAAGTTCTTGTAAGCCACTATTTGTAGAATTAGGAATCATGGCTCTATTTTCATCTTACATCTACCAAAATATTATGCATACTCGTAGACACCTAGCAGAAGTCCCGGTGAATAATGATTTTCATTATCACGATACAAGGAAAAAATCGAATCTCCACATAAACCGACAGCGACTTAACAAAGTGCGATGAATTTTTATTCACCAAAATTTACATTACTATAGTAATATTTCAGAGCAAATAGAAATCCTTGGAGAGGATAATTTAAAAAAGGTATCTGTTAATAATTTGGCAAGAAACCCAATTTATCGTATAAGGGAGTTTAAAAACTCTGAGTTTATTTTCCATGCTGATGATTTGTAAACTTTGTAATTCTTAAAACATAATAGTATTATGATAGCTGGCAGTCTAATTGTCATATAATTTATTTTACATCTATTATTTTTTTTTAATATGAAGGGATATTGCTGGATTGATAATAAAATAATTTTACTTGGATTATTTTACATAGAATTTGCATTTCTATTTTAATATATTATTCTCCCTGGCTATTAAATCATATTGATATATTTTGATTATTTGTATGTATGTAATATTGAATATAATAGTACAGCCATGACAACTATCATGATAGTTATGTACGCATCCAAGTGTAAGAATGCCTATCTATCGTATTGAAAGAAATCAAGGTGGGAACGTTAAAAGGAAATTGTCAGCGACATTCTACACCCCATGTCCTTGTAGCGATCCCACAGATCATTCACAATGGAAACTAGTTATATTCTTCTCTGTTGCCCAAAAACCCCTTCACAATTGCTTTGAAAGAACACCAAGCAGCAAATCGATATTTGTTTGTTTAATATCACAGGTTAGATCTTTAAAAAAAAATTCTTCAAAAGGTCCCAAAATATACCTTCTTTCAGCTTTGCTTCACTCGATTTAGGATTTTTAAGCTATTGCATAGCTTTTATCGCGGGCCTAGGCCAGCGCGGCGACCGAATGAAGAAATTTCTTAACGAAAATTAATGATTTTAAACTGATAATTACGTCTAAACGAGTACTGATTACGATTCGAAAGAAATATATGTTAAACAAGAACATTTTGCTGATATTCTGAGCTTTGAATATTTTAGATTTTGTTTATATTACATAGTGTAATTAATTTGTGAAATTAGGTCTAACCGAACACAAAAACGACTACTACGCAAATACTATCTGGCGTATTATTATGAAACCTGCACCATTTAAAAGATAATTTAATTATCGATCTTTTTATTTACGATTTTTTTTGAATAATCCGTTTTTTTTGCTTTATCGATTAAAAAATTCGTGCGCGGCGCTCTATCGGAAGACGTTTAAATTATTCCGAATCATTTGCTACCGCAGCCGCAAATGATTCGGAATAATTTCACGTTTTCCGATAGAGCGCAGTTATCTGATATCAGAAAAAATAAAATAAATAAAATAAATAAATAATTACAATTGCATAAGGTGTTAAAAATGCTATGCAATAGCTTTACCGCGGCAGTCCCCGAGTGCCACACGTATTCTCCCTTCAAATGGTAGAATGCCTGACCTTCTTCATCCAAAGCTTTTACACAATTCTTCATAAGGCCTTACTTGACATGAAGTGGAGGCAACATTATTTTATCGAGCCCAACCAATGGAGGTTTTTTCGCATTTTTCTTTCCAGTAACATATGCTACGTGCTCGAACCTTTTTAAATGTAGATTCGGTTTCTACATACGAAAATGTGTACTAATTGATTTATCAGATCCCAGATGCAAAATGGCTGTTGTCTAATGTAATTAGCGGGATGCAATATCGGTCTATTTAAAATTCTATTATGTCTTGTAAATTCTAGTGATTGTAACATTGCACATAGTAGCATTTGTAAATTTCATCTCCTCGTCTAAAAACACGGAGTTGGCTGGCGTTCAACAGCGATTCCGCGGCCAACAACGATAATTCTTCTCAAAGGCATATCAATAGAAGATATTTCGTCGGCGGGCATTTTGCTCCATTAAAAAGAGAGTAAAATAAAACAATAAACGTTCGCAGATAAACAAGGAGAATAACAGAGTGAAACGCGGGAAGGCAATTTTGAAGGATCGATGGACGGCATCCCGTAAGCTGGCGCCCGGACGCCCCGGCGAATCCCGCGGAAGGTAGTTTTGCCTTATAGGAGATTTTCATAAATTGACATTGATTGAAGAGCTGACAAGGGTATAAATAACAGGAAAAACATAGAGAAGAGTAGTTTATTGGTCAATTTGTTTTGCAACAAGGAAAAAATTAAACAAAACAATGATTTAATAATATTATAATTGAAAATATATGGTATTAGATCCCTACTGTGTCGGATTGAATAACTTAATTTAATAATATTTATTTGAAATTGCTAAACACTTATTGTAACACCTTGAACACAAGGTAACGGCCTCACATTGATAATTACGATCACATATGTAAAATAGTTTAGCAACGCTGTATGTTTTCTTATGGAATAAAGAAATAAAGAAATTTACTTAACTCTACACTTTGGAGCTTTATTTTTATTTTATTTTATTTTATTTTATTCGGTTAACAAACAGCGTTTATATATAACAAATACAACATATAACAATAAAACTATGACTAATTATATGTTAACACTATTAATCGTTAATACTATGTGTACATTACATATCTCCGCTATTATACCTTATTTATACTTACATTTCTTTAACAGTGATTTACGGATAGACAAAGAGAAAGAACAAAAAACAAATGAGAATGAAATTTTAAGAATGAAATTTTAAGATTATAACTATTATTAATTATTTTGTACCAAAAATATATTTTTTAAAATATTACAAAAAACTATTCATGTATACCGTTTAAGGGATTAAGAGTCATTAGATGAAATAGGGAGGTCTAAGGACTGATAAGACTTTTTAATCGTTTCTTTAAAGTGACTTTTACCTGATGAAAAAATATCAATGTACGCGAATCTATCATTATACGTTCTCATAGCTCTAGCTGTCAAAAAAAATGGGCGAACCCAATATAGTATGCAGATATAACGATATGTATCATTCTTTCAACCGTGGGGTGATTACGCAGAGACTTGGGAATAACACAGTTCACAATTTGGCCACTGAAACCCATATGTTCAGGGTCGGTTAAACTTACGGGTCAACACCCATCCGGCGGCCTCCACGCAGAAGTGCTAGCCAGGGTAGAACTCAGGCCTGTTGGCCAGTTTCCCCTAGGAGTCAACCTTCGAGCGCGTGCGACGTCAGCCTATCGATTCTGCATTTCGACTAACAGTCGGGAAAGTCTGGAAACCTATAGTATTGTTTCCTATAGAGCGGTGGTAGTTGTTAGCTCTTGAAACGACCATTCGGCTACCCGATTCCGGGTGAAGAGCTGGGCAAATGATGCCGTAGTTGGCGATAGCTTCAGTATACACCGTATCACCGCTACGGAAGTTAAAGGACCGCGCAAGCGACCTCGAACTTTTAACCAGTCGGGAGGAAGGAGGTATCCTGATGGTTAATTCCAGACGGAGATATCCTTTCAAACTCGTAGTCATGGGGCGAGGCTGCGCGCTGATTACCTTTCAAGGTGCCTCACAATAAGGCGTTAGTCTCTGACGGGCGCTTTGGCCTATCTATACAGTAGATTTGTATCGTCTCTATTTAAAGGCTCATCCCACGACTGAAAGAACGTTATTATATCGTTATACTAGCCAGGGGTGACGGGTTCGCCCGTTGTAGTGGACACCGCCTCACTGACGTAAACATTTATACCTACAGTTCAAATATACTCCTGGCCGAGGTACCCTTTGCCCGCAATGATAACTCGGAATCAGGTGACAAACAGTTAGATTCAAGGATAGACGAGGTCAGGTTGATAACTACCCTCCGCTATCATAAGAAACACACATCTACAAGGAGGCTACCAGATGGGCAGGCCAGACGACATAGAGTTGGTCCGACCAAGCCCAAGCTGCATTGAAACATTAGAAACCTTCCCACCACCCTCCACTGTGTGGAGGGATCGACTACAATGGGCGAACCCGTCACTCTCAGGCTGGTATAACGATATATTATCGTTCATTCAGCTTGGAATGAACTTGGAAGACTTGGATATAATTATAATCCACTTTCTATCTCCGCCAACTAGCCCGCGAGATTACAACCCTAACAACCCGGCACCGGATAGGTAACCCAGCTGGTATACCAGACGCCCTCGCTACCAGATGGCCTACCGACTTCTCCGGCCTCCCGACTGGTTAAGGGTTCGAGGTAGCTTGCGCGGTCTTCTATAATACATAATGTAAACGGCGCTACGGTTAGAATCATCGCAGACCACGGAATATTTTACCTGAGTCCTCACTCGGGATCGGGTAAAAGCCGACTGCTCGTTTCAAGAGTGGCTAATATTAAGTCAACAGCCACCCACGTTCTTTAAGAAACAAAGTCGTTTCCAGACTCCTTTGGTTACCTGTCTGAATGCACAGTCTATTGGCTGACCCCCCACGGTACGCAAACTATCCAGAAATATCTTGAGACGCAGAGTCCCAAGATGTTTAAGTCCCAGAGACCCAGGCTCGAATTTCCACTTGCAGTCTACCGAATAGGTGCTGACCAGTAGGGCGGTGTCGAATACAAAGAGCAAACCCATCACCCCAGACTGGTATAACGATGTTTGATCATTCTTTGAGCCTTGGTGGGATGAGCGTAGAAGACTTAGAGGAAAAGACAATCTACTCTCTAGCTCCGCCAACTAGCCTGTTAGAGACCAACACCTTACGGCGAGACACCGATAAAGTTACCTTGCAGCAGCCTCGCCCCCTGACTACCAGTTTGAATGGATATCTCCGTCTGGAATTAACCTTCAGAATACCTCCTGCCTCCTGACTGGTTACAGGATCGAAGTCGCTTGCGCGGTCCTCTTCCTTACGTAACGGTGATACGGTATCTAACGAATCTATTGCAGACCACTGAATCCTTTGACCGGTTTTCCACCCGGGATCGGGTGGCCGAATGGTCATTTCAAGGGCAGTTGACGTAAGGTTAACAACTAGCCACGCTCTATAGGAAACATTACTGTTTCCACGGCTGTTAGTCGGAACGCACAATCGATTGACTGACACCGCACGGTGCGCAAATCGTCCAGGAGTAACCCAAGTAAGTGAAGGCTGCCGGATGGGTGTTGACCCGTTCGCTTGACTGGGTCTTAGTAGGTAAACTGCAACAGGGCCCATTAGCTACCAACTTCACAATCCAATTTTGCAACCCTTCTGCGCCGGTGACATGCAGGTGGCGCTGATAAAATTTTACGGCGAAACTAATAGCAATTTATTTTGGCGTCTATAATAACAATAATAACGAATAGTTTTCCTTAAAAAACTGGTTGATTATAAATACCCAATATTATAACCATCTGTCGCCTTTTTATATCGGCTGATTACATCACAGAAATAAAAGGGAACGATAGAATGCCATCCATTAGTCTATCGGAATATTGAAGTGTTTGTTTGTTTGTTTGTTTGTTTATACTCTTTATTATGAAAATGTCACAATGGGCGGGTTTATTGTCGTAAGACATTTTCTTACAACCAACCCTACTATGACGTGTTATATGTATGTGTGCGTGTAACATGTCTGTAAGTGTGTGTCTTGTTATTGCATTCGATCGACAGAATTGAGAATGCAATTCCGTTAATTTGATCCCAACAGAAAATGGTGACCCAGCCGGGAATCGAGCCCGGGACCTTACAATGTAAGATCAGGCAACCTAACCACTATGCCACCGGCAAGTGCATAATTATTACGTATTGAAATCTGTATACCAAATTAAAAATTGTTTGTTAATATATTATTGTTTTATACCGTGTAGCCTTGTTTAGTGCGCTATCTAAACTGCGCATCAATACTGTTATACCACAGACGCCGCCGCATTGAGCGTAATCAGAGAATATTCATCAATTTTTTGGACTATAAGTGCTATATACTTGTTGCGTCTTGCTGGCAAATCGTAGTACGACTAATACGCTATATTATCAACAGTACTATATGGAAATCTTTCAAGACAAGGATAAAAGATGATTTCGCGGCGTCATAAAAGGTAGGATTATTTGCACGCTCATTCATAAATTAGACTGAGTGAAACAAAAGAAATCCACGAAGGAGGAATAAAGTGGGGCTGTCAGTGAAAATCCATTTCAAGCGCCTACGTCAAATGAACGACGGATTAAGACAGACAAAGACGAGGATTTCACTACAAACTTGACGTGTTGGCTCGACATCTCGTGCTTCATCGCCACCATGAAAAGGAATTTGCTCTAGCTTAATAAATTATGCATCTTTGGGATGTCTTAAAGGATTGGACTTATGATCGATAACTTTTGATTGATTTCATGTTTGGAAGTAGCATTTTTCTCAGGCCGTTTTATCATTTGTACTGCCATGAAATGAACGATTTATATGAGCCAATAGAACAGACTTCATTAATAAAATATTTAGGAATTCAAATAGACAACTTACAAAAACGGTGTTTCAAAAATCTATACCTGTGAAAACAGACTTTTATTTAAGAATATACACGACATATTGAGACCCCTGCGATAAAATCCTATTTTTATTTATTTATTTAGGAATTGATTACCATTAAACATTGATTTTGCTTACAGAAATAACAGGAACCGAATGGCAAAACCCTAACCTTATGCTTATTTGAGTCTGTCACTCAACTGGGACTTGTCTGTTCGAGGGTGGACAAGGCTCTAATATTACAATAAATTATATAAAATTTTAGTAAAATGCTCATAAACTAAATTACCTTAAAATGCGGTCCTCAAAAAAAGCAAATCGCCATTCTATTATAAAATTGGCATTGAATGGATCATAACAGTCTGTTAAATAGAGTGCCAAATATAATAGTCTTAAATCGTAAACAAAGATAAAAATAAAGCTATAGAAATAAGGAAAAAAGTCATAAGAATAATATAAAAAAGTAATTCAAACATACTGTCATGAGTTATGGACAAATCATCTGGGGCCGTTGGGCGAAAACTACTCTGAATCCACAGATAGAGGTTAAAAAGGCTAGCAATATAACATGCCGCTTGCCATCTGAACACCTGTTTTACGGATTACGGTATATTTACGGACTTCTTCTCGAAGTGCCTCTTCATAACTGGAGGTTGGCTGTTAGCTCTGAATACTTTTGTCGGTCTTGCACCATCCGGATTTCCATTCTATTACGGTATATTTACGGACTTCTTCTCGAAGTGCCTCTTCATAACTGGAGGTTGGCTGTTAGCTCTGAATACTTTTGTCGGTCTTGCTGTTCCGTACTGGTGATCCCGGTCCACTCTCTGACATTGCACAACCACGACTTTTTCCTCCTTCCACGGCGTCGTTTACCCTCAATTTTGCCCATCAATATCAGTTGAAGCAGCTGTTATCTGTCATGCCACAGCACGTGCCCCAGATATTCAATCTTGCACTTTTTGACGGTGTGCAACATTTTTCGGGTCGTACCAGCACGCTGAAGCACTTTTTCGTTGCTAACTTTATGGGTCCAGCTTATACGGAGCATTCGACAGTAGCAACACATCTCAAAAGAATCTAGCCGTCTGGTGTCTTCTTTTATGGTCCACATTGGGTTTAATAAATCAAAATATTAATATTTTTCTTCCTTTCTTCAAATAAGTTATATACTTTAAATAAAATTTCCACACAAATTGACATTACGTGCCATTTGTGAAGTTGAATAGGTACATATGCTTAGCTCAAACTTCCAGTAAGTTTGTATTATTTTACAAAATTCTAAGGGAAGCAAAGTTTCCTAATTCGATTCGTCCCAAATTGATAAAGTTGAGTTAAGGTACATATTGTTTAAAGCTATTAAATCGCGTTCAGATAATGTAAATCACACAGCAGTTTGTGCGTTAGGCGCGCGCCGCGGGGGGTGCACACTGCTAGGAGAGAGCAGGTGGGGCGAAAAATCCTCTTAGGCATGATCGCAAACCTGCGACGCGCGCGACGAGATGCTCGTCTGCCGGCATTAATGTGAGCCCGCTTCAGTAAGTGTTATTCATCGAGGCGTACCGTCTCAAACAGGGCCACCATGTCTACGCCCTAATTAGGCTGCTTCCGTGTTAACGTATTTTCATATCTCCTTATTTTCAATTTTCCTTCAGGGCACCCTAGACGATCAAAATTGCTTGTCAAGCTCGTGAATTTTTCGTGCTTCACAAGATATTTTGGCCGTATTGAACAAAGCTTGATGGCTTGAAAAACAAACTACGTGCCATGGACGTGCCATGCTTGATAAAAATTTATATTTTTGTGATGCTTGTTAAGCCTTACATGACTGTCTAGAGAAATGCTTGTCAAGCAACTTACAGCCAGTAGTCTCGAACATTACATTACATTTACATTTTCGTCGTGTCCAATTGACGGCTAAAGACCGCTCTTGAACGTGTCAAAATAATTGGGTTAGGTAGTAAGTCTCGTTACTACTCTTTACTGAATATACATAGGTAGTCAAGAATTAACTACTAGATTGTCAAACTATAAATATAAATAATCAAAATAGAAGCCTAATATTTGAAGTAGTTAGTAATTCGAAAGATACGTAGTAAAATTATTTATCGTAATATTCAAATTGTCAGTAAAATATTAAATAATCAAATTAAATCTACGTTATGCATTTTAAACTCCATATAAAATAATCAGACAATAAGGCTCTACTTTTTAAGTAATTTAAATGGGCACAATATTTGAAAAATCATGGCCCTCAAATTCGGCCAGATTACAGAAAGGGTGGCCTATCACCATCTCATTGATGTTTTTTTTTAATTTCATGTCCTCCAGCCCATTAAATTTTGTAGGGAGTAGATTATAGAATTTAATGCTAAGGTACAAGTAGCTTTTCTGTACTTTTGCCAGTCGTATTCGGGGTATGCGTAAAAGGGAGCTACCGCGGGTATGATGCGAGTTAATGTCTGCATTAATTGTAGTTTCTGCAAGGTGCTGTCTAGCATACATTAGACACTGGTATATGAACGCCGAATACATAGTCATTGCTCTTGCCTTGCTGAAATATTCTTTGCATGAGGGTCCTAGTCGTTACCTGATACATACCTCCTAGTCCTAGTCGTTACATGAACCTTCCGATTTCTGAATATCCACGGACAGAGATATGGGCAAGCGCGGTAGATCGTCAAACGCGAGGAGATTGTTGGGTGGAATGCGATACTGGACACTCCCGCGAGAGATCTGCTCCGATGTCTGGAAATCTAGACTCTTCCATGCATTTATGTAATGGATGCAGCCAGATTTCTCTATAAAAATCGACATACCTCCTAAACTAATCAGAGCATGCACTCATACCCAATAATGCAAGGCAATGCTGCGTCTGGTGAGCCACACGCTGGCGAGCAATCAGTATACGCTATTGGGCCGAACATTTTCAATAAAATCGACCAAAATATTAGAGAAGCAAATTCATTATCTATATTCAAGCTAAAATTGAGTAAACACCTGATGTCAGGCATTTTAATCAATTAAAGAATTCTTGGAAGAGCAAGATGAATAATGTTTCTCGAAAATCTTTGTATGCTATAACATCTATATCAAATTAAATCGAAGACTATCGCGGTTGTGTGACATTATAAAAAGGATAAAAATTAATTGACCGCGTGATGTTTGTAACACCCGACGTTTCGGCGCCGTTGTCCAGGGTATACTAATAAGATAATTTTACTTTTCTCGCATGATCGGGAAAGCCATTGAAATAAGAAGAACCCCAAATATTTAATAGAGACGACGCGACGGGTATAAACGCTCGTCTACGTGAAACCCTCTTCTTAAAATGTCCTCAGTTGTGTGCAGGTTGGATTTTCAAAATTCCCGCGCGCTGAACACTTCCCCCCGCCACCGTTATAATCTACGAAAAAACAGCAGAAGTTTGCCAATTCTAATACCTTCTGCGATGTCTTGCAGAGCATCACTCACTACAACTGCGAAATACAAGGCAAACAGAGTAGGCGCAAGCACGTAGCCTTGTTTCACGCCACAGCTTACAGGGAAGAACCCTGTTTGTTCACCGGTGACTGACACACAGCAGTCCATGTCATCATGCAGGAGTCGAATCAGTCTGACAAATTTCTCAGTGCATCCAACCTTTTCCAGAATCTTCCACAGGGCTTTACGTGGTACGTTGTAGGTTTAAGCTAACGCCTTTAACTCTCTCGGTCCTACGCGGTGGATGTATTCGAAGTTATATCTTGGTAATGACGAGTCTGTGATCCGTCCAGCAGTCCGCCCCACGCATGACGTGAGATGTCTCTTTGGCATCCATGCATCCAGGTGGTTTTATATTTCGGTGGTAGTCTGAACATAGTATTGGTTATGGCTAGTCCAAATAGCTAGCACAGACTGAGCAAAAGCTGGTCATTGCTGTTCATATTGCCGAATCCATGCCTTCCAAGGAATTTAGGCCACGCTTCGTAGTCCTGTCCATTTCGCGCATGGAAGTTGACTAGAAGTTAAACTTGCTCTTTGGGTCGTATCTAAGACAAATGTTGAGTTACTTCTTCGTAAAACTTGTCCTTGACATCGTCGTCCTTGTCCAAAGTTGGCGCGTGCACGCTGATTAGGTTGAGGTAGTTTTTGTTGCTTTTGTATATGTACGTACATGTACAAAAATGTACAAAAACATATTTTGTACATTTCTGTATATGTGTTCAATTACGACAGCCCGTTCTAAGTCCCACCAAGACAGGACTGCGGCAGCCAGGGTTGGCTTCCAACGAGGAAACTCCCTAACGGTCTACAGCATAGACACAAACTTTATATACACATTCAATTATGATAGTTTCAGCATGATATGGCTGCTGCACTTAAACAAATTTTTGGAGTCGGTTTTTTTTTGTTAAAATTTTGTATTATTTTATTTGTAATGACAATACCCAAACTGAATACAGTTGTATGTAACTTACTTGCTAAAGATGAATATAATGCGATGTGATTAACAACTGTATTCATATTACATGAGTGTAGGAAGAATAATAATAATTACTACACGAATCTCTCTACGGTTATATTATTTTACACAGCTTCTATTGAGTATAAGTATTCTAATACTCTGCTAATAATCTGTCCAATTATATTTTTTATTTTACGTATATTTTACAGATATCAACATATATTTGACAGTCTTTGAACGTAACAGACTATCAAATCATACATATTTGACAGATATTAGCATAAATATTACATATTACATAGAAATGGATAAATATATTTAGTCGAAGACTATCGCGGTTGTTTGACATTATAAATACATAGGATAGAAAACGAATTTACCGCGTGAAATTTGTAGGACCCGACGTTTCGGTGACGTTGCAGCCGCCGTTGTCAAGGGTAAACTGAAGAGCTGTCAGTCCGTTGTTTTGCGGGTAGGCCGCAAACCGCTGCCGCCACTGCGTAGGTTATAACGGTGGTGGGGGGCCGGGCTCGGAGCGCGGGAATTTTTAAAATCCGTCTTGCACACAACACTCACTGTATCCTGTTTTACGTCTTTGCGTTCGGCGTTCGGCGGCGGGAACATTTTAAGAAGAGGGTTCCACGTAGAAGAGAGTTTGTAGCCGTCATCTCTATTGAAGTTCGGAGTTCTTCTTATTTCAATGGCTTCCCGGATCATGCGAGGAAAGTAGAATTGTTCCTTCGATAGAACAATGGGATTTTGAAACTGCATCCAGTGGTTACTTCCGCTATCCCATATATGTTCGCAGATCGCCGATTTTTCTCGCTGAACGTTTTTAACAGCTTTGATGTGTTCTGTCAGTCGCGTGGCTATGGGCCGTTTCGTTTGTCCAACGTAGGCTAGACCGCAGCTGCATTCGACTTTATACACACCCGGGGTTTGCAGTGGTATTACATCCTTTACAGGCCTCAAAAATCGAGCTATATTTTGGGTCGGTTTGAAGATCGTTTTTATATCGAATCTGTTTAGCATCTTACTTATTCGATCTGTCACGCCCTTGACGTATGGTAAGAATGCTCTTGATCTGCTCGGTTTTTGAGTTTCGTCCGTATTAGATCGTGTGCGTGTCTCGTGATATTTTCCGTATCCATTTTTCCTAAGGACATCATTGACATGTTCCATCTCCTTCGGAAAATGCTCAGTGTCGCATAGATCGCGTGCTTGATTCACGAGCGACGTTTGCACTGAACGTAGATGGTAGGGATGATGGTGTGAGCTTGCATGCAAATATCTGTCCGTATGTGTGGGCTTCCGATATACCGTATGTCCGAGAGTATTGTCACTTCTCCTCGTCACTTTGACATCCAAAAATGGTAAGGAGCCGTCCTTCTCTACTTCATAGGTGAAACTGATTTTTGGGTGTATGGAGTTTAGATGCAGCTGCGGTCTAGCCTACGTTGGACAAACGAAACGGCCCATAGCCACGCGACTGACAGAACACATCAAAGCTGTTAAAAACGTTCAGCGAGAAAAATCGGCGATCTGCGAACATATATGGGATAGCGGAAGTAACCACTGGATGCAGTTTCAAAATCCCATTGTTCTATCGAAGGAACAATTCTACTTTCCTCGCATGATCCGGGAAGCCATTGAAATAAGAAGAACTCCGAACTTCAATAGAGATGACGGCTACAAACTCTCTTCTACGTGGAACCCTCTTCTTAAAATGTTCCCGCCGCCGAACGCCGAACGCAAAGACGTAAAACAGGATACAGTGAGTGTTGTGTGCAAGACGGATTTTAAAAATTCCCGCGCTCCGAGCCCGGCCCCCCACCACCGTTATAACCTACGCAGTGGCGGCAGCGGTTTGCGGCCTACCCGCAAAACAACGGACTGACAGCTCTTCAGTTTACCCTTGACAACGGCGGCTGCAACGTCACCGAAACGTCGGGTCCTACAAATTTCACGCGGTAAATTCGTTTTCTATCCTATTTATAAATATATTTAGTATAAATATATCTTAATAATAATCTAATACTAAATATAACAGTCTAAGCTAAGGACTCATTACCACGTAAAGGCAATCCACCAAACAGACGTGCACAAACCGCCGTGTCACGACTAATACGTATAAATATTTAATAAATTATTTAGACGTATTAATATGACATGAAATGTAATTTAATGAGTCTCCGAAAATGGGGCCTCCAGCAATCCACCACGTAAGCATGTGTGAAGCGACCTTAGCGTGTAATTTTTGTATCGTTACGCACCCTCTTGAAAATCACTATAATCTATTTCTCGTTTTTTCGTTATACCTCGTTATTTTATAAATCTTTCCTAGTTAATAATTTATGCATACTAATATTCGAGTTTTTTTACCTTTTAACATTCATATTATTTTACTGTGATAATTTAATCATCACAATGGGGATGTATAAATGAAAATTGCCAACTGCACATACTACTCTTACATCTACGACGGATTCTATGAATTCCACTGGAAAGTAGCTTCTAAGAAAACCAGATGGCCACTTTTTTACAGCTAACCTTTATGCCACACGGCCCAGTGGCATAGTGGTTAGGTCGCCTGATCTTACAGTTTAAGGTCCCGGGTTTGATTCCCGGCTGAGTCCCCATTTTCCGTTGGGATGAAATTAACTGAATTGCATTTCAACTATGTCGATAGAATCCAATACCAAGACGTACATTTAAACGAATGTTACACGTACAAACAAAGAGTAGAAACAAACAAACATTTTTAATTTCTTCAAAGAAAGAATGGAATAGAAAGAAAGGAGAAGAGGTTTAATTTTTCCCATTCTCTGGCTTGGATATATCTACAACACCTTGTGTATCAACATCTGCATTAATTTGCCTACTTTCAGTTCGATCGCTTCGAGAAGCAAGACTGTTTGTTGTGTGCGCGAAAGTGATTCCGGGTCCAAATCCCGACATGCAGTCTCAGTCTCAGCCTCGGATTCAGCCTCAGCCAGATTCGCATTTAAAATTCAAAGTAGCTCCACTTGGCCCGCTTCCTATCTCCGCCCGAGATTCGCCCGTCCAAAGCGACGACGCGGGCGACATTCCACCCTCCTATTTGCTGAAGGCGCGCGTGTTTTGTCTCAGCGCGACGCGCCCAGGTGGGGATAAGTGACTGTACTCGTTCACCTCGCATCGGATCGCTTATTTGATCCGGGCTGCTTTGGAATGCCGATGAATCTCTGTTTCCTTGTTCGATATCTGCTTCAGATACTTCAGATACCCCTAACAATAATAATAATAATAAACACTTTATTTGCACTTTAAAATTAAAATACAAAAATGCGGGCTTTTTGCCACATGGCAATATCCTGCGACCAACCTAAATCACAGTGCGTGCAGTGGTACATGCGCTCATTGTGGAAATAGAGATTATATGCGTGTTATTGGAGGACTTAAGTCCGACTGGACTAGTATATCCTCAGGTGTGCCACAGGGTAGTCTTTTAGGACCCCTCCTATTTACATTTTATATCAATGACATAAATACCTATTTTAAATTTGGTAAGTTTTTACTTTTTGCTGACGATATGTAAATGTACGCACCTGTTAATTCCCTTGACGACTGTCAATTGGTCCAGGATGATCTAGATAGACTATCTCTTTATTGCGCCTCGAATCGCTTATTCCTGAATGCTGCGAAATGTGCTACCGTTAGTTTTAAGCGGAACAAAAAAATATTCTACCATTTATTTACATTGTCAATGTTTTCTCGATAACCAAAAAAAAATGCAATCCGGGATCTAGGTGTTCCTTTAGATAGTAAGTTATTATATAACTCCCACATAGATAACATCACGAAAAAAGCATATAGTATTTTAGGATTCGTACTTCGAACTTCAAAACATTTCGCAGTTAAAAATTCTCTATTATTCTTGTAGGTACTACGCTTTCGTCCGCAGTCACCTCGAATATGCTTCTCAAATATGGTCTCCTAGCTATAATGTTCACATAAAGAGAATTGAACTTATTCAAAATGTGTTCCTGAAACATTTGAATTATCGCTCCTTCTTGTCTTTTCCCAATTACAACGAAGCAGCTACCTTTCATGGGCTTCAATCTTTACAATCAAAAATAAATTGCGCAGACGTGGTGTTAGGCTAATTATGTTAGGACGCAGGTTAGTACTAATTATGCACAAAACGTTTTCATGTATAGGGTATGTAAGATGTGTAATACGCAGTTCGGCGATATTGACGTATTCAATACGTCATCATTCGCTCTTAAGAACGCAATTATTAATGACGGTATTGATTTATCATTGTAATCGCAATATATAATATATTATAAATAATATTTATTCAAGAATATCTTTAAATAATATGTATGACCATATTATTGAACGTGTATTTATATAAAATTTTATTTACTTATTATGACTCCTTTCTTCCCAGTTCCCACCTCTCCCTATGTGTGTTAATACTTCGAAAAAATGATATTGTTGTGTTTAAATTATAATTGTTTAAGTGGAAACATGTAAATAGCTTTATTTTTTTTAATTAATAATGTTGTAACAAATTTATTGTAATACCTGTATGTTTCCTTAAAAAATAATAAAATTATTAAAAAAAGTGTAAAATATCGGAACTCAAATGGCGACTAATTGACCGTAGTTTAGATTTCGTCGTAGACGTATTTTTGTTGCATAAACGGAAAAATAATAATCAATTTTAGCAGAAAATCAGAACATGGAGATACCGTAGCCCTTTTAAAGTGCCAGAAGCAATTAACCCGAGCAGTCGGTATTTTAAAAAATATACTCTTTAGATCGTCAGAGAAGTCGTTAACGTTTGATTGATTTGGTTGAATGAATAAGTATCGAATGTAAATTAGGGAGTACATAATTTTTCCAGACGACTGTCGTGATTTAAATGATATGAATTTTCTTTACCGGGCTCCGCTGCGGTTCGATGTCGACTGGGAGAGGCAGAGGACGGCAACCATCAGCCGAGGCAATGCGGGTGAACGGGCCAATAAGATATTGACCAAAGGAAAACAAGGACTTTTCTGAGCAAGAGTAAGAAGGAGAAGCGTCGTTTTTAGTGACTACGACGGTGCCGCGTAACATAAATCAATACTAAATTATCGCAACAAGTAGTGACGAGCGACGCAAAATTTTGTCCGCGACGTCTGAGGAAGGCAAAGTAAAAGAGTATGAGCGAGAGCTGATCTACAGGCATCACATAAAGTAGTATATAAGCATTTAAAGTTATATTATATGAAGGCAAACATACTTGAACCACCTTTTTATCGACATTCGACAATATAGAATTTATAAAATATGTATAATATAATGAGAAATTTTGCTACGACGAACTGCAAAGGATATCATCGGGGAACCGCCACGAAAAGATCAAGTCCGTTGAATTAGAAGTATACTAGAAATAATAAAACATGTATACTAATAGTATTAGAATTCAGTTCATTAACAGAACGAGCAGCCTCGATAAGCCTGGTAAGTGTTAAAACTCTGTATTAAGGTCGAAGTTTGTCCTCGTGAAAATGTTTCTTTTTTGTGTAATAATCCTTGTATATATTTATTCAATTTTATTGAACGTGCAAGACCTATATATTCCATAAACAAATACAGTTTATATTGTGTTTGAAGTATCAATTCATAATAATTATTTCGTCAAACCTAATGCAAACTGTTCACAGAATAGAGTATCAAAAACCCAAAGACCACCCGATTATATGATAGGTTTCAAAATACTTTGTTTCGAGTTACAATTTTGGGAGCCACCCTGTTCGGCGGCTGATCTCCGCTGTAATTACTCATCATGACATAATTATTCCATACTCAATATTCCTATTTTAGGCTTTCAGCTTTAATGATGGCTCCGAGTGCAGTACGCGTACTGCGAGCACGCGACCCGTTGATATTATTTTATTAGTAATTATATGATACTCTAGCTAGAGCGTAGCACTTTAATTAGGGCTGCGAAACATTGATTAGGTTACTTTTGTAACTATATTTTATAATCACGAGTATGTTTCTTTCACAGTATATTTAATATTGCTAATTGTGACTATAATAATTATTAATAAAATACGTGCCGCGAGTTTCTAACATAATCAAGGTTAACGCAACCAAAGGCAGCGTAAAGCAAACCTTGACTTCCGTGCCTACTCGTGTGCCTTGACTGAACGGCAATGACAATAATAGATATCAGTATCTATCGACCATACGTATCGATTGCATTGTCCGTTTTATCGATTTTTTTATTCACCAAAGTGATTTAGTATCGATGTATCGTATCAAAGATTGTTTGTTTGTTTGTTTATACTCTTTATTGTGAAAATGTCACAATGGGCGGGTTTATTGTCATATGACAATCTCCTACAACCAACCCTACTATGACGTGTTATATGTATGTGTGCGTGTTATATGTATGTGTGCGTGTTACATGTCTGCAAGTGTGTGTCTTGTTATCGCATTCGATCGACAGAATTGAAAATGCAATTCCGTTAATTTGATCCCAATGGAAAATGGCGACCTAACCACTATACCACCGGGCCGTTCAAATGAATCCGACTTTCCACTATTCTGCAATCCAGGCCAGTAAAAAAACGATTGTGTCATCCCAAGACTTTCCCAGCAAGCAGACAATGCCTCCCCCCCCCCCTCTAAACACAACACCCCTCCCTCCACCCACCCCCTCCCCCCTACCCCAACCCCACCAAAACCCACAACCTTCCCAAAAACCCACCAATATCCCACCCCCGCCTCCGACTACCCCCACCCTTCTGGTCTACCCACACATTTAAGTTTTTACTGCATTAAAGAATTTTTTATTATAATTTTCCTTTGGCATTAAATTAAGTACGATGATAGGTTTGACTGAAAGCATTATTGTATGGGTCTTGTTGGAAAATCCCTCCAACTGCACTTCACAATCTGCAAATGACAGTTGACAAAGCGAGAGGCCGCATCCGGGGCGACTGTATCCGCAGCGGCGACGCGATGCGAGGAACATCGGTAACGCTTTGAATTGGATCCGCCTGTCTGACTCCCAATCGCATTCGCCTTCTGATTGAACTGTCACAAAGAGATTAAATTCATTGTCAAACTTTGATGCCGCCCTATCTTTGTCGCTCTGCAGGAGATACGACCGCAGACGATTGCGCACGAACACACACGATTTTACGATTGCAACTTTGTCAATCCGCCGACGCGCACCGACCAGGTATGTGCCTACCTACAATGTCATCGATCGTTTGATACAGAGGCAAATGTATTAATCCATAAGTAAATATATTAAAAATAATAAAAGCACGACTGCCGTTACAGAAAGAGAACTATTGTATTTATAATCATTTTTAATACGGTTATTTATGAATCTTTTATTTATCTATATAGATGTATATCTCCGAAATGTACTCAACTAGACCTTTCATTTGACACTGAACACCATATATTTATCCTAATTATACATTTGGCAATTTAGACAACTATTTTCTCGGTATTTCAACAGTTAAGGTATTGTATGACACTTCGAGATGATTTTCTGTTGCATTTTCGGTTGTCGCTTGCAATAACAACATCGGATCGAATAGACCTCTTGCCAAAATGTGTCGCGTTTTTGATAAATCGTGATTTTATGATTCCATAAATATAATAAAAGATTCGATCATACCTAGCCTATCTACTACTTCTAAGGATTTCACTAACTGCCATCCTAATGTACTGTATTATATGATTATTATATTAAAACATACTATTGTATTATATCATATTATATATAATAAATATTATTATCCAATTACTCATACTTCTATTTTGCTCTATCGAAATAACCTTATTAACAACTTAATTAATTATTTATTTTCTTACCCTTATATTATTATTAGTTTTATTATATATTTTTTTTCTACTATCAACGTGTTCATGTTATTTCTATGTTAATGTGTAATGCAAGCATTGCAAACTATTCATAGGATAGTAAATTTGTTTCGTTTAAATATGTTTTTAAGATACTAGTTTCATATATTTACTATTTGTAAGTTTGCTATAAAATAAAATAAATAAAATGAATAAATAAAATAAATAAATATAACGATTATAATAACACCACACCCTTGTAAATCGGTTCAATCGTTGAAGTTATGGTGGAATTAATAAACGGAAAACAAACACTGATGAATCCTGAACACATTACACTTCTTTTTTTTGGGCAGTCGTGTAAAAATTAAGAATCATGACGTTCAGTAGATTCTCTAATTTTATGTTTTACTGCTTGACGCCGCAAATATGAAACTAAAATCATCGTCGTTGAACAAATTTATTTATAGACCATTATGTTCTCTTTATTTTAGTCTTAATTTTAGTTTTATTTTAGTTTTAAGTCTATTGTGTCTGTCATACTCTATTTAATGGAATGTTATTTTTCATTTAGTGCCGATTATATAATAGAATTCTTTTTTTTTTGTGGGACCTCATTTTAGGGCAATTTAGTTTTATGAGCATTTTACTAAAAGTTTTACATAATTTATTGTACTGTGAGAATGCCCACCCTTCACTAGACTCCAATTGCTTGTGAGCGAAGGGTGGTTCTCAGCATGAAGGTTGCTCCGTTAATGAGAGTCGTAGATGTCCGTGTAAAAGAGTTTATTCAGAAGATTGAAGAGAAGTGAGTCGAAGTCGCCAGTTCTTAACGCCTGGAGTTGTGTTCGCCGTCGTGTTGTAGTGTGGGCGCGAGGTGAAGCCGTGGCGGTGCGTGTGTAGTCGAGGAGCGAAGTGTGTAGTCGAGATATCTGTCCACTGAGGGGACGATGTGTAGAGCGCGGTAACTGTCTGCCGAAGTAATGATCTAGAAGGGCAACTGCCTGCCAAAGGAATGATCCCGATCGAATGAAATGTACTGCGTTTTATAGGGTGATCGGTGATGCAATAGCTACGAGTGGGGCGACGCATGTGTCGCTTGCCTGGGCATTATTTGCCAAATTTAGCTGGAAATTAACTGCAGCTGCTCGTGTAAGTTTGAGCGCGTCTGCAGTTTTCTATTCTGTGAAATTAACTTTTTTGTTGTGGGTATGTGGAGCCGTAGGCTCCTACATGGCTCCCCCCTAGTGAAGGGCTTGCGTATGACAATATGGAAGGTCTTCACGACAAAGAGGCAAAAAAAGTTGAAGTGTGACAATTAAAAGTGTGTGTGAAGTTGTGTTCGCGAAAGTTTGGGAATCGTATGTTTTTATGCGAGTGTTCGACAGTTTGAGAACCGTATGTTGTTATGAGTGGCGAAGGCGTTTCGTTACAATGTGTTAAAAACTGGCGCTGTTATAAAATGTTAACAATAAGGAAAAAGAAATGAATATAAGACAATGGACAATGGCTCGATATAAATGCTGGCGTGCAAAATGTGCTGGCCGTGAAATGACAAATGAATGTATATAAAACAATGTGCGCGTGTTAAATGCTAGCCGTAAATTGAAATGAAAAATATTTAGCGCGATTTTAAATGTGATAATGCGATTGTAAAAATGCGTTTGAAGGCTGTTGCGTGATGTCTGACGTCCGAAGTTTGATTTCTGCGCGTTCGTGGTGGACATCAGTTGGATTGAGAATTGAAGTTCCCGTTTGAAGGTGTTGCTGGAATGCGGCGTTGTTATCTCTGCGATGCGGGTCGTACAGTTCGGTGATTTAATCTATGTGTTGTTAAATCATCACAGTTGACTTCCAACTGGCTTCGACTATGACGTCGTATCCATGCGTGTTGTGTGGAAATTTGTGTAGTTCATTGATGAATTTTGAGATTGGTTGTAAGCGATGTAGTCCATTGTTGTTTTTCGTGATTGTTATCGAGTGCTGAAGAGTGTGAGTTACATCCGTTTTGCGTTTTCGATGTTAATATTCTTCCGCTGCTTAAGTTGTTTCGTGTGTGCCGTAGTGAGTTTGTCGTTTGAAATTTTTGAGAAAGATTTTAGGCCGGTAGTGTCCTTGGTCAGCTGTTCGGCTGGTCAGCCGAAGTGTCCTTGGTCAGGGCCTAAGTGTCAGTCTCCCGGATAGTTGTGGGATGCAGTTTCGCTAGACTGCATAAAGTCCCGTCGAGTTGCGCCTGCAGGTCATTAAGCTGCAGAAAACGTCTTACTTGAGTCCGGTGTTGAGTGTGAAACGATTGTGACGACTTCCTTTCGTAGGATTTTACCTGAGAGTGTATCAATGACGGTTTCGCCTGTACAAGTCCTCAGGGCCGCACATCGTTGTTTTTATAAAATTCGTTAGCGTTCGTTGTTTTGATCCGAGATAAGTGCTGTATGTATGTAGCGTTGGTAATCGCGCGTGTTGATAATGTCGTTTAGCCATGACCGTGGTTGTGTGTTCGTTGATTGTAGGTGCAGAGTATATTTTTAATTAAGTCGCATGAGTACTTGCTTACTGCCTTACTGGTAGAAGTACTTGCGAATGCGTTGCGAGAAATTTGCTTCCGCGGGCGATGCAATGTCTGCATTTTTATTAATCGAGCAGGAATTTCGTCTGCTTATGCGTCGTTGTCGTTTTTCTTTCTTTTTTGGTGGCACCGAACGTCGTCGAGTGGCTGTCTATCTGCGCTGAGAGGCGTTGTGGTGTCGTGTTTCGCTGTGTCGTTATGCGTTTCATTGTTTTACTTGCTAGGCATGACCGATGTTGAGAATGCATATTGTAGTTGGTGGTCATGCGTAGCAAGGATCATTCCTTTGTTCTTGTGCTGTTTATACTGCTTGTATCTGTTGTATGTGGGGTCGGGCGATTTCTTTCCTTAGCCATTTCCTTATTCCCTGTCTGCATCGCTCGTGGCATAGTACGCAGAGGATTACTGCTATTAGGACCACCATTATTATGATCAGTACGTCTGATGTGTTGTTGTTAGTAATCTGGGTGCCGGTGATGACTGCCTCGTCCTTGCTCTGTTGTCCGCCCATCTGGATTTTATAGTGCGAAGTCGCTGTGTGTGCGGAGATTTGAGGAAGGCGTGTTCAGCGGCTTTTGAAGTTGAAGGAGAGTGAACGGCGTGCCTTTTCCAGTGTCGGGGCTGTAGTTTGAAGGATTCCGACGTGAAGGTTTAGGCGTGAAGGCGTAGGCGTGGTCGTTGAAGGTGCGTTTTGTCCAAAATCGAGTTTGCCCGTGTGAATAAGGTGATGCGTGTCCTGGTCGAACGTCGGTGTCAACAGTGTGAAATGACCGTGTTCATATCCAGCGTCGGAGGACACCAGTGTGAGCGTGTTCGTATCAAACGTCGTGGGTCACCAGTGTGAGAATGCCCACCCTTCACTAGACTCCAATTGCTTGTGAGCGAAGGGTGGTTCTCAGCATGAAGGTTGCTCCGTTAATGAGAGTCGTAGATGTCCGTGTAGAAGAGTTTATTCAGAAGATTGAAGAGAAGTGAGTCGAAGTCGCGAGTTCTTAACGCCTTGAGTTGTGTTCGCCGTCGTGTTGTAGTGTGGGCGCGAGGTGAAGCCGTGGCGGTGCGTGTGTAGTCGAGGAGCGAAGTGTGTAGTCGAGATATCTGTCCACTGAGGGGACGATGTGTAGAGCGCGGTAACTGTCTGCCGAAGTAATGATGTAGAAGGGCAACTGCCTGCCAAAGGAATGATCCCGATCGAATGAAATGTACTGCGTTTTATAGGGTGATCGGTGATGCAATAGCTACGAGTGGGGCGACGCATGTGTCGCTTGCCTGGGCAATATTTGCCAAATTTAGCTGGAAATTAACTGCAGCTGCTCGTGTAAGTTTGAGCGCGTCTGCAGTTTTCTATTCTGTGAAATTTACTTTTTTGTTGTGGGTTTGTGGAGCCGTAGGCTCCTCAGTACTATTAGAATCCTGTCCACCCTAGAACGGGCTAGTTCCAGTTGGGTGACAGAATCAAATAAGCAAAAGGTTAAGGTTTTGCCATTCGGTTCCTGTTATTTCCGTAAGCAAATCAATGTTTTATAGTAATTAATTCTTAAATAAATAAAATAAATAAATCATCCACAACAATATAAATGTTATTAGTTTCACGGAGTAGTTCCCTAATCGTCGACTATCCGAAGTTATTAATTTGAAATTTAATTATATATTATATATAATATAAAAGTTCAAAACGTTCAAAAGTTTATTTATTCCAAAAAACCCGGTAAGGGTATAGAACTTACAATTAATAAATACATTTTTTATATTATTCATATTTTAAACATATCATATATCTGGCAAAAATTAAATTAAATCAAGTTAGAAATCTGAAAGTCAATAAACTATACAAAATCAACCATTACATTGTCTAAATATTAAAAAGATCATTTAGAAATATCAAAAATAGAAATACGAAATATATATATATAATATTATATTAATTACTTTCTTATAATATTTTTATAAGAAAGTAATTAATATAAGAGCTAATATTTTATTATACATAAATTGCGTTGCCCGCAACATTATTAAAGGTACTCTTTTGTGACAATAGATTTTTTTATACGTTAATTAGGATTTTACTAAACCGTATAAAACACAATAATAAAATAAGATTAACATTTAAAATCACTGTTAAATAGTAAACATACCTTTAACTTCCGTAACTGCAATATACTCCACACTAATTAAAAAATCAACACAATGCTTTAGAATATAGAGCGCAGAGAATAATAACGTGCTAGCTGCATGAAGGTTAGGTTCCGACTGCCGGCATAGCTTGTTATCGGATGTGAAGAATGGTTATCGCCATAGTCTCTGATGTAACCGTAAGTATTATTTAGTAAGATAGGGAATTTCGAATTTTGTTCAGGTTTCCACATACACATACTCCTCTGTGCGTCGTGTAAGTACAGCATTTCTCTTTCATCTATTTCAGCAGTCATCAGTGCTCACCATCACTGCAATATGCAATATATAGTAGTTTATTTTAGAAAAAAAATATTACTTACAATAGACCATTATTGCTATTCATAACAACAAATATAATCCACACTAAAAGCAGATATTCATAATATTTTCCCATATTCTTAGCCTCTCGCTGGTTGCGAATTTATCGTCATTTTTATTCTTTATTCTCTCGGTATACAAGTCGATCTTCCTTCGGCAAGCACAAATAAGCGTATTCTGGGAATCGAGATAAAACGCTGTATTTGGAAGAGAACTGTCAATAACGAATGCGCCTCGAAATCCTAAACAAATAGTGGGAAATATCTTCGTTATCATTGGCTTTCCCTTTTATCCAGGGCACGGAATGTACGTATAAGCCCTTTGTATATTCTTCAATTCTGATTCAGCTACTTTCTTAGCCGTATTTGTATTTCGTCCGTTACACTTGTAATTCTAAGCAAAGACAATCTCTAATGATGGGTTAAATCAATAATTGCTTTATTGAGAAAAATACTAAAATCGGGAGTGTTCTCCGATTCCTCTTTTTCTTTCAGTGATTGTATTTTCGCATCTTTCTCAAAAACAGGCTCTCTCAACAATAGAAATATCCTTTTCAAATAGCTCATATAGCGTATTTAACAACGCAGCAATATTACATACATTTTTGGTCGCACTTCCAGCACCGCGCGTTTCAAGTGCCCGGCGCGTGAGATTTGCGAAAGTAATGCTGGATGTCTAAATTTCCATCTCGCATGCGCTTGACTGATTGTTGGTGATGTCACTATTTCATTCCGTCCTAATACAGCGGTGAAACTGTCATTTGATTATGATTTCGATTGCAGTGATTTATTGAATAATGACCTAGACATTTGTGACTTTAAATTGTCTGAAACGCAGTTGATATCCATTCAATATTATATTATGATGCTATCCCGTTTTCAGACTTTCTGATGATAGTTAATATTTTGCAAGCGCTATCTGTTACAGGACTATCTGTTATATCTATATCTGCTATAGTTATTTAACGCACCAAGGTATCTTACCAGTTTTTATCTATACTAATATTATAAAGAGGTAAAGTTTGTGACGTTGTAGGAAGTAATCTCTGGATCTACTGAACCGATTTTGAAAATTCTTTTACCAATAGAAAGCCACGTTATTTGTGAGTGTCATAGGATATATATTAATCCGAAAACTTAAAAGACTTTTTCGTTGTAGTCGGATTTCCAAAGTAAGTCGGAAAAAACTTCGCACGAAAGGTTTCTAAGTAACGCTGCCATAACGATGAGAGATATATGATGAAGTTCTAGAGAAAAGTTGTAGAGCGTGATAATGCCTACAAAAAAGTCAAAGTCGGAGAAAACGGTCGAACGAAAACGTTTCTAACTAACGCTGCCTTAACGATGAGAGATATATGATTAAGTTCTAGAGAAAAGTTGTAGAGCTTGATAATGCCTGCAAAAAAGTCAGCGACAGCATATGACTAACTTTTATATTTAAGTCACAAAAAGTAGTTTTTCAAATTAAAAAAATTATTTAAATCGTTAGGTCATGTTTATTGGTCATATTATCAACAATTATGAATTATTATCAAAATAAGTAAATTTATCGTCTCAAGTGTTTAAAACAAAAGACTTTTCCCTTTTACTGCATATAATTTCTATTTTACTGCATAAATAGTTAAAGAGATAAGACACTCACAAATAAGACACTCATAAGGAGACACTCACCAAAAACGGTAATATAGTCAAATTGGCATGCATATACATACATACATATGCAGTAAAATATTAAATGTAACCCTTAATTTGGCAGTCAGGAAATAAATCATAGCACTCAGTACTAACCAAACCACACTCATAATATCATCACAAGTAAAAAGTTTTACCGCCCAACGAAGTGGGCACGGGACAGCTAGTACTATATAAAATCAAAGACTATCGCGGTTGTCTGACAATATAAATAGGATAGAAACGAATTTACCGCCTGAAATTTGTAGCCCCCGACGACTCGGTGACGTTGCAGCCGCCGTTGTCTAGGGTAGACTGAAAGAGCTGTCAATCCGTTGTATTGCGGGTAGGCCGCATACCGCTGCCGCCACTGCGTAGGTTATAACGGTTGTGGGAGGCCGGGCTCGGAACGCGCGAATTTCGAAAATCCGTCTTGCACACAACATTCACTGTATCCTGTCTTACGTCCTTGCGTTCGGCGTTCGACGGCGGGAACATTTTAAGAAGAGGGTTCCACGTAGAAGAGAGTTTGTAACCGTCGCCGTCGTTTCTATTGAAGTTCGGGGTTCTTCTTATTTCAATGGCTTCCCGGATCATGCGAGGAAAGAAGAATTGTTCCTTGGATAGCACAATGGTATTTTGAAACTGCATGCAGTGGTTACTTCCGCTATCCAATATATCTTCGTAGATTGCCGATTTTTCTTGCTAAACCTTTTTAACAGTTTTGATGTGTTCTGTCGGGGCCATAGCCACACGACTGACGTTTTTAACAGCTTTGATGTGTTTTGTCCTATGAAGTTGAAATTTTACATGTTGGTTGATTTCCGATGGCAATGCATTGGCAATGAGGCTACTCTTCCGCGGTTAATAGCACAGACAAGAAATTTTGTATACTCATTCAATTATGATAGCCTGTTCTACGTTTTACCATGACAGGGCTACTGCACCCAGGGTTGGCTCCCGACGAAGGGGACTCCTTAATGGCCAACAGCACAGTTGTGATATGGCTGCTGTACCCAGGGTTTGCTTCCAACAACAACAATAAAAACACACACAAATTTTGTATACCCTTTTCAGAGCATTTTAATAAAAGCTTGTTTCTAAATTATTTTTTTTTGCTATTGATTTATGTCAGCCTGTATTGTTATCGTCCATTTTTTGCAATTATGGCTGATCTTTAAACAGCTGCACCTTTTGACGGACCTTCTGTGAACAGACTGACGTCGTGTCCATTACAGTGAATACTAATTTAGCCTTTCTGGTGACAGTTATCAAAAGTACGTATATCTTTCGAAATATAACAAACTATTTCGGCCACGTTTTCGATAATAAAGCCTGGTGGGCACGATGCGAGTTCACGCGCCAGAAATGTTTCTCTAACGCATTCACGTATCGTGTAGACGGTCTCGAAAGCTCGCAAGCGTGCACGAACACAGCTTCGTTCGCGCGCGAATACGTTCATCCATGTTTATTAGTTGGCGTTCGAGAGACGCCTCGCACGGGCGCGAAAAAGTTTTCTTTTAGTATTTTTTTACGGTTTTTGGTTGTTTAACTGAACCATGACTAAGTGGACTAATACAAATGATTAAGTTTGTCAAACTATATGAAGAAAACCCATGCTTGTAGAAATCAAACTCGGTGGAATATAAAACCAGGAAGAGGCGACGCATAGTAGTCCACTTAATATAAGTTTCTACTTTTCCAATAAGGAATCAAAATTATCTGGTCTCATTCTAAAGAAATTGTGGTTAATTCTCGGCATAACATTGTAGAGACTACATCACAATATTGTAAGTCAATTTCATATATTTTAACCCGTTGAGTATGATACGACCAAATCTGGTTCTGAAACAATTATCCGTTGAGTATGATACGACCAGATCTGGTTCCGCGTTTTTTTCACTTCTTTGACGTTCTCATATTTATTCATAATTATCTAATTGTTTTACAAAATGATATTTCAATATTCTATATTCGAAATTTCAATGCAATCATTGTGCAGTTGTTCTTTTTATGATTGGTGTAGTAGTTTCGTAGTTATAGTACTTTAAGGTCGATGTCGCCGAAAATCCTGCAAAAGAGACAGATGAATCCATGAAAATACCCATTTACTTCAAGGGCTAATTCATATGTTGCCGCCTGTAAGTGTTACAACTGCAGAGAATGATTCGGAGTTAGACGGAATAATTACGCTGTAAACACTTGTGCAAACGGAGAGCTGTTCGCGTTTCAGTCTTAAATTAACGAACGACCAAGCAACATCACTGTGTTTCCTTCCGCGCCGCGCTGCCCGCCTCGGTGACCGAACATTATTAATAACGTGGCATACTTTAGTTTTCTCTACAACGAACTAATAGTGCGCGTTACAGGGATCCTAATCATCCCCATGCCCCCCGGTATAACATATTTGAAGCTTCGAAATTTTCACGCCTACTTATCCATTTCCTTATCCACACAGTTCATTAATGTTTTTTTCTTCTTTATTTTGTTTCTGATCAAACGTTGCGCTATAATAAACCCTAAAATTGCACTAACACACTCCACACCTTCATCTACAGGCTCCATTTTTGCAACTAACGAGTCAGAGAAACACTCGAACGAGATGTGCAATAGTGTAAACTCTTTGACGAACGATTCAGGAAAGCGAGTTGTCTCGTTCGAGAAGGCGGCATGCTCTTCGAGCGTGAAACCTCATATCGTGTCAACCGAGCTTAAGAGACAATCGCAAGCCAGTATTGCTATAGAGGACGATTTGACAAAACAATGCAAGCTTAAAAATCGATTAAGACGAAAGACGAAATGGATTAAGCCATATTTCCCACAAAAGGTGGTTTGCAGCGATTCGTTATTTGAGGTAATACACTCATAGTGGGTGTGATTTGCGAGTGGGTGCAGGGAGATTAATAGTCTGTCGAAGGGGCTCTAATATTAGGGTTTAACGGCGCGGTGCGGCGCGGGCGGGGCAAGTTGGTCCACAAATTAGCGTCGGCGGTGTCGCGGTCGTCGGCGGCGGAGCGGCGGCGGCGCGGCGGCGGGGGCGGAACGGCACAAGTCGTCCATTTGATTGCGTCGCCTGAATCGCGAGTCGACTTGGCCCGGGCCTGCCCCACCGCGACTCGCCTGATTTATTCGCCAAGTTGTCGCTGCGATTGTTATTCGGGAACAGGCGAACCCGTAAATTGAATGAACCGACGCCGACGCCGCGCCACTTTAAACGACCATCAGACCATTGCAATCAAACAAGAGAAATTACTAGCTAATCACATCAATGAAGAAATTGACTATCTGATTCAGATGTTATTCTACTATCGATCATATATGGCATTAGATTGCTCAATGTCATAATACGTTTAGGCAACTCTTTTGCAGCTGCGATATGCAAGTAGCGCTGAGAGGATTGCCGGCGAAACTAATAGCAATTTATTTAGCCATCTATTTTATTTTATTCGGTTAACAAACATCGTTTATATATAACAAATACAAAATATTACAATAACACTATGACTAATTATATGTTAACACTATTTACAGTTAATACTATGTGTACAGTACATATCTCCGTTATTATACCTTATTTATACTTACATTTCTTAAGCATTGATTTATTGATAGACAAAAGAGAAAGAACAAAAAACAAATGAAAATTATATTTTACGTTAGGACTATAACCATTATTAATTATTTTGTACCAAAAATATATATTTTTTAAATATTACAAAAAACTATTCATGTAAACCGTTTAAGGGATTAATAGTCATTAGATGAAATAGGGGGGGACAAGGGACTGATAAGATGAAAAATATCAATATACCCGAACCTATCGTTATACGTAATCATAGCTCTATTTATTAGGGAATGCTTCGTATAATTAGAGTTATATGTATCTCTTTACATAAAACAGGATTCTGAGTTATGCGAGCAGGAGCCAGAATAGATACCTATAATAACATTAGTAATGAATGGTTGAAATGAAGGTCTGAGCGATGAATTGAAAATTCGTTTATTATAGTATTGTTATTTTATTTCGAGATGGGATACTGTATATGCGTGTTTAGAGCACCATCTATGCTACTCCGCCATACCGACAAAATGAATAAAAGAGAATATTAATGAATATTTGGGAGTAAGACTGCCATCTACGCGTTGCGTTGCGTATTAATATCCTAGCTTCCAAGTCGTAGTATGTTGTTGAGCAATATAACACGCTATATAATCAATGATTCTAATTATATTACATGCAATACGAGTAGGATTTAGGAGGATTCGTTAGATAAGTTAAAAGTGTTCTAACGTTTCACCGTTATGAGTTGTCTAATTATAAGCAAAGTTGTAGATAGTCAATTGTTGCGGGCATGCTCGCCATTCCAGGATATTACAACAACGGCTGTTGCATCTTGTCACCCTGGAATGAGTTGCAACGACTTTAGAGGAAAACAATCTTCTGACATAGTTCCTCAAGCCGCAAGGCACTGCGAAAGACACCCAGGGGCCCCTTGCGTCCTGCAGATTTCGACTGATTTCTCTACCTTCTAGTCTAGCTCAAAACTTAGTCACTCCAGCGGCACTAGTATGCGCATCCGGTGCCCTTTACCGGATGTCAGCGGTAAATTCGTCGTAGGTTAGTGGCGTCCATTGCCCGCATGCCACTGGGAATCGGGTACTCTTCTACGGATAGGTAGTCATGTACTCTTAGGGACTGAGCTAAATGTAAATAGGTGGCTAAGGTGTGTGGACCGCCGTTCTTAGAACAAGCGCCCTTTCGTTAGCGTACATACCTATACCTATTACTGTCGAGTAGCACCGGGCGAGTGATGTCACAGCACTAATGTCTGTGGTGAAGAGACAGAACGCCGGTCCCAGCACCTCAGTCACCGCTTACATTTAGCTCAGTCCCCAACTGTACCTCTGTTCCTATTGAAAATATATGTTTCTAGGCTCCTCCAGTAATTCGTCTGTTGCACAGACTGCACAATCGCCCAGAGCCAATCTAGGAAGTTCCATAGGTTTTTAAAAATAGTAAATATTTTTTTTTTAAATAATCAGTTAATAAACAATAAGTTTTACAATAATATCAACACTACAGTAACAAAATACAGAACAAAATAGATGTGATAAATAGAAAATTATTTTTGAATAAATTAATAGTTTAAAAAAACACTAAAAACACGCTTTTATAAATGCACGTAAAAACCACATCATCAGACCTTGAAACCTAATCGTGGTCAAAGTTCATTCCAAGATTTTTCTAACAAGTCCAAACACAGCTATGATACGATGTTCCATCATGTAGTTCCAGTTCATATCTTCCGACTCCATCATCAGATCAGTTCGACAGCACCATATTATTGTATTGTCATCAGAACTACATACAGCTGCCAATTTTCATGACGCTACGATCCTTGGAAGATGGTTAAATTAGTTACCTTAGATTCCATTACATAGTTAGTTACATACAGGTCGACCTAATAGAAGCGTGTTAGCTGATCTGATGATGGAGTCGGAAGATATGAACTGGAACTTCATGATGGAACATCGTATCATAGCTGTGTTTGGACTTGTTAGAAAAGTCTTGGAATGAACTTTGACCACGATTTAAGATCATTTATAAAAGCGTGTTTTAGTGTTTTGTTTTTAACTATTAATTTTTATTAAAAGATAGGAGCACAGGGATCAACTCTTGTTAACTCAAACTCCTGAGAGCTTGCTTTTGCAGTATAAAAATACGATGGCGATCTGGTGCATTACAGCGAATAATCACTGTATGAAATGTTTATACTGAAATGGACATCTTAGAGTAATAAACTCTAAGCTGTCCATTTCAATCGCAGAATCTTTCGCGTAAGTATAGAAAAGATTCATCAGCGGATGGTCACTTTCGGGCAGTGACCTTTGACACAGGGGACGTCAGATGCACGATAACCTATTTCACTGCGTGACTTGGCTGACACCCACATTCTTATGTCTTATTATTATAATTTTACTTCCCCCAACAATTCATCCGCTTATCCTATGTTTTGTCTGGTTTCCACGTGGAAACACATTCCTGTGAGAATAATAGAACATAATATGTATCCGGAAAACCTAGTTAAAGTAGACGTTAATCATTTCTAAACGTGAGCGCCGCGTCGTAAAAAATAGAGAATACAAAATCTTTACATGGCGATGTGGCATTGCAGACACCTTATGGTTTTTTTTTTAAATAGGCTCTTTATTTGGCGCCTCATTGATTACGGTATCTTTTATATATCTTCCTTGTATATATACTTACCTATAAGGTGACACCGCAATGGTAAAAGTTGTAATCCTCATAATCGCTTGGTAATATCGAAGGTGAAAGCGGAGGTCGGAAAGGAATCTGCATGCTTTCAATCTGACCGACTTAGTCGCCCCACTCGAAGCGCATAGTAGAGGGAATCCCCTGATATTACTCTGTGAGTCAGGGAGAGCGGCGGGGAGGGGGGATGGGGGATAAGCTTTATCCGCGTCTCCGCGAACAACAATTTGTAGGGGGGCGCGCCTTCCATTTCGATAAAATATTGGCGTATTAGGATTTTGAAAGGAGTCTGGCGGTCATATGACGTCGAGGCGAGATTCGGGATTGCGGCAAACTAATCCCGAAATCCCGGAACGCCATTAACCACAGTAGCATTTATTATTTCTTGATGAAAATGCCTTGCGCCGGTTTGATGTTGCTTTGTAAATTAACCTGTAATTAATCCCCGATGCACTATCCCGGAAAGCGGGATTCCGGGATTTAACTGGGTAGCCGCGGAGGCTGAAGGCAGCGGCGAGGCAGATAGAGCACGTGCTCGCCTTGCGCCGGAACGGATGATCGATGGACATCATTTTGTCGCTCTTCTTAAATTGAATCTCTTCTTAACTACAGGTATATCCCCTAAATAAATCGTTAAGAAGTCAATTTAAAAAAAAAACATATCCTTATTTTATACTTGAACTATTTTGCGATTTAAACCGAAAGATTAGCCAGTGGTTCCCAACCTTGTGTCGCTCATCGCTCTTATATTGCCCCGAGGAGGACATTGGAAGCACCCGGTGATCGATATCTCCCCATAACAATTACTGTATAATCTGCAACCAGCAAATCGCCATGTAAGGGGAGATATTTTACAATTAAAAATTAGGTTATGGCAACATTGTCCGAAACTATCATTAGCCGGATATGGTCGAATCAAGCAATCTTGACAATTCTTCTTCGGCTATACATACCTATCCTATCCGTCAACGGTGTTAGGAATACATCATAATATTATAGTAGGGAGGTATTTTATTATAACCAATTTAAAAGACAGTAAACATTAGCAAAAAATGTATTTCTATACAAACATCTCAAATGTAAAAAAACGGTATTTTTATTTTTTATTTATTTTTTAAGCAGTATAAAATATCCAGTATCCTACTTAGTTCCGTGAGTTGGCAGTCGTGGAAGGCGGTGAATCAAGGATATAAAAAAATACAAAATATGAACACTCACCGCTGCCTTGCAGCCAAAATTGCAGAAATTTGTCATAGCGATCCGTGGTCTGTGAAACAAATTAATACCAACTATTATAGTCTATAAATAACATATCAAAATATTTTCATTGAAGATCAGAACTTATTCAGTCAAAAGATCGCGCATTCTGCGCGTTTTTCTTTTGTTATAATGTGAATTATGCGTATACAGGATGAGTTTTTAATTAGTGACATCCTTGAAGGTGCTGAATCAGTACGAGCTAATAAGCAACTTTTGGTAGATTTTTTTCAAAAAAACACAAAAACAAAAAATATTATTTTTTTTTTTTTGAAAAATTTAATGTTGCGCCATCTAGCAGTAAGTAAGACATCGCAAATAATATTTATTCGCGACATTTTATGTATTGCTAGATGGCGCAGCGCGCTCAACGCTTGTCAAACTTTTATTTATCAATCAAAATTTCCAAACTTTCCAACAAAAAAAAAACTTTTTTTTTTTGTATTTTCCATAAATTTTTATTAAAAGTCTCTTATTTGCTCGTACTAATTCACCCACTTCAAAAATGTCACTAATTAAAAACTTACCAGCATTGGCGAGTAAAAGTAACGTGAGTTTTTCTTCGTATATAAAAAAGCTAGTTCGCAAAATAGTGCACCGCACCACCCAGAATCATATAAAATCGCCTATTACATTATTTATACCTCTTGATTGCTCCCTCTACCCCCAAAACAACTCAATTTATTAACTTGGGGGTCGATATTGCCCACATTGACAATCACTGAATCACTGACTTTTTGTAATCTTTAGTATACAATAATATTATCAGCACTGGTATGATAATGAGGCAAAGACTAAAGGTACTCCATAGAAGCGAACCTGCTTCCACTGTACTGGAGGTCAACTTTGAGGTTCGCACTAACGGCCATCTGGTTAAAGGCTGGTGAAAGTGAAAGTTTGCAGGGACAGATTAATCATATGTCTATACCACACAAGTAATTACGACATTGAGTATAGCTTGTAAAAGTAATAAGAATTGTGACGATTGCTATGTAGACTTACTAAGGCAAACGCCTCTAATACATACATTTGTATGTATATTTTAATAATTTACTTTGTAAAAAGCTTTTTTGGAATCAATCGAAATCTTTGCCACTTCAGTTACTCACCTCAATAATATATTTTTTAATTTTATATTAGCAATTAGGTGCTGTTTAAAATAATATCATAGTGAACATTTCATAACTTTTTATGAAATGAATATAAAAGCAAAAAATCGGTTGTGTCACCCCAAGACTATAATAGGTAAGTAAAGAAACCGACCGCCGCCCTCTCCCCCCCCCCCCCCCCCCTTACACCGTGCGTCAACCCAAACTGCCTCCGTGCGCCAATTCGTAGTGTATGTGTAGTATTTTCCGTGACATTAAAATGGTATTTTTTCCAAAAATGATTATTTTCTTAAATATGGCGGATTTTAAATATTTTTCTCGTCACGTGTATACGAGATATTCCAACCGAAATTCCACAACGTGATTTAGGTCCAACAAAGCATCTGTTTACCGAATTTTAAGTCTCTAATTGTAATATTTCTAGATTGAAGTATGACTAGCGCGCCCCCGCCGACCGCGGTGGACCGATTTCAACCACAATCTTTTCAACCCTTCCATGACTAAATGATGCCTGCCTGCCAATTTCAGGTCAATCGTATGAAGTGTTTGGTAGGTATCGTGGACGAATACACCCAGAAAGACACACACACAGACACACACAGACTCACAGACAGACATTAGTCTGGAAATGGTCTTGATCGTCTCGGAGAAGGGAAATGTCAAAATTTATTTAACAACTCCAAAAAAAATGCGCGTTCCCAATACATTCCCTCTTCCGGTAAAGTAAAATGAGCTATTATATAGTCCCGTTACGACTCTCAAACCAGAAATCTATAAACCCATCCAAGAACTAAAATTTCCCTGCTAGAATAGTAACAAAAAGATTTTAAATAAATATATAATGATAGTATCAAATCCATTTCCAAGGAATTTGATAGTCTTTCAACATATACCTTAATATGTATACATGCTACGTATACGTGCTACAATACGCCTATAACCCCGTAGTGGCGGTTACGATTAAGCTATTAAGGTTTATAGCCCATATATACTTTCCCAGCATAAAATAAATTTTACGGTTGCCTCACACTAGCTTTTTCTGCAACGTAAAAAGCTTTAAATGAGAAATACCAAATTTTAGTCTCGAATCATCTATTATTGTATTTGGAAAGTTGGGTTGGCTTTGCTCTGTCAATATTTCGGCGGAGCTAACGGGCTCATGATGAGGTGGCCACGATGACCCATGTGTTCAGGGTCGGTCACACTCACGGGTCAACACCCATCCGATGGCCTCCACGCATGGGGTGCGAACCTGGGTAGGACACTGGGTCAACCAGTCTCCCCTGGGAATCAAACCTCTGGCGCTCCTGGACGGTCTGCTCACCGAGCGGCGCAAGCCAATCGATTGTGCTCTCCGACTAACAGTCGGGGGAGTCTGGGAACTGTATTGTTTCCTATAGAGCGGGGGTGGTTGCCTACCTTACGGCGACTGCTCTTGAAATGACCATTGGCCATCAGATCCCGGTTCAGAGCCGGGCAAAGGACGCCTTGGTCCGCGATAGATTCGGTGCACACCGTTTCACCGCTTCGTAAGGGAGAGGACCGCGCAAGCGACCTCGAACTCGGAACCAATCGAGAGACGGGAGAAATCTGGCCACAATTGGAAGCAAGGGCGCGAGTGTCGGCCCGCCAGGTAACATACTGGCTATCTCGCGGTAAAGGCGTTGGTCTCTTGCGGGTTGTGGCGTAGCTAGACGTCGGATTTGTAATATCCAAAGTCTTCTACGCTCACTGCACGGTCGATAGAACGATGAATCGTTAAAACGTCCTGCGGTGACGGGTTCGCCCGTTGTGGTTGACATCTCAATATGTCAATATTTCGGCCGTAAATTCCGCGTGAGTTTAGGGGCAGATCCCTCATCCATTGTCTTATTAAATATCAATATGTTCGGTGTTATATCGCGATAGCTTCGTCTTTTTTTACTCAAATTTAACTTATAATATAATAACTGACTTGAACTGCTGTCAGCGGCGGATATATATGGGGGGCGCGGGGGGCGCGGTCGGCCCAGCAGCAGGTGCGATTCACGCCCGCCCGCCTATCTACACGGGGAGCTTATGTGCAGTTGGACCATTGCAGTTGGTGCAGCGCAACTGGGCCATTATGACCCATGTGTTAGGGTTAGCCCAACTCACATGTCACCACCTATCCGGTGGTGGTGACATGTGAGTTGACATGGGAAGTGCTCACTAAAAATGGGAGAGGAGCAGGAGAGAAAGGAAAGAACTGATTACTTCTTAGAAAGGCAGTAATCTTTGAGGTGAGTCTTAAATGATGGTAAAGAAGGCGAGTTTTGTATATTTGCCGGGTGATCGTTCCAGAGTCTAAATCAGTATTTAGATACGGAAGTTTTAGTAAATAGTTTTTTAGTCGCTCCGCAAAATATTTATTTATTGATTTTTATTGATGAGGTATTGATTTTTTTGATTATTTATTGATTAAGTATTTATTCATTTAAAATATTAAGGATATAGAAAATGCATTAAGAAAATAGGTATGGATTGTAAAACCAGTCGCCCAGCGTGATTTATTCACTCACGAAACATTCAGTGACCGATTTTGAAAATCGTATTTATAGCGCGCGTCAACGGTCAAAGCGATGTTTCGCTAGTTTTCAGTTGACCGGTCGACAATGGAGGGCGAATAGTGCAGTTTGTAGTGGGTAGGTCGGACGAGCGGACGGGCGGCCGACGCTTCATTTGTAGCCAGTGCGGCCGGTAAATAGTGGCCGCACCCTGACTCGTCCGACCGTAACTCACTGCACCAGCGCCGCCGCCGCCGCCGCACAAAAAAGCAAAGCCTAATTCAGCCATACTACTAATTCAGAAGTGAAAAGTGTCCACGTGGAGGCAGTATTTCTGCTGCTTCTATTTTCGCCAATGCGCTGTACCCAGACTATCATTGTCGAATTGTCGATTGTCGAAAAAGCAAATAAATTTCTTGGTTCTGTCCTCAAAACAACAAAGCCATTTCGACATCCGAAACCCCTACATTCGTCTATAATAGGGTTGTAACGGAGGTCATCTAGCGGAGATGGATGCGGATACGGATGCGGAGATTTAACGGAACCGGAAGCGGAAAATTATTAAGAAAAGGTTCAATCAGCTAACCATTTATTAAAGAAAACATCCCTGGAACCTAATTAATGATTACTGGTAATTAAAATTTAGGTGGCATATTATTTACAATCTTTTATTTGCCTTGCAATGTTTGTTAGTTTGTTTGTTTGTTTCAAATCTTGCAAAGCTAAATTAGAACCACTTACTCTTATCCTATGAAATTTAAATTTTACATGTTGGTTCAGTTCCGATGCATACATCAAATGAAATCAAATTATATTAATTTTCAAAAACCCGTTTAGGGTGTAGAAAATACAGACATGATATAAACAATTCAAATGTAACTATTAAATAAAATAACATCCCAAAGATAAAACTCACTCAAATTGTATATACATTAAAATAACAAATATTGTTTCCATGCCGCAGCAACAGCCATGCCGCAGTGGAACTTAGAACTGGCTATCATAATTGAATGCGTATACAAAATTTAGTTTCTGTGTTGTTGACCGTTGAGGATTCCCCTCTTTGGAAGTCAACCCTGGGTGCAGCAGCCCTGTCGCGGTGACACTTAGAACGGGCTAGCATAATTGAATGCATGTACAAAACTTCGTTCCTGTGCTTTTGAGCGTTGAATAGTCCCCTCATCGGGAGCCAATATATATGATGAACAACAGCTTCTGCAACAGCAATCAACCTTCTAGACGATTTCGAGACGAAAGGAAGTAGTTGAGCGCCTCGAATCCACCACAATTTCAACAGCAAGAAGCTTGTCTGTTGTCAGACGCTTTAAATAAAATAGTCAATACTCTAATATTGTATAGAAAATCACTGCTAATACAAATTGAAGTCCATGTTATTCTCAGAGTTTAACAAGAAAATATGAAAAGTAATCCAAGTTTCTCGGCTTGAATAGACGTTTGAATTGCCAGACTTGGTCTCGTTCTAAACGCCGGAAGGCGATATGAATAATCGACCTCGAACACATGCTAACAGGTACGAAGTTTTACTTATAGGAGAGTATGCGAAGTGGTTCAGCCTTTCATCTCCACGACGAATTGAACGCCACATGATTCAGCAAATCACCTGCGGTTTTCGCAATAAAATGAAGAAAATTGTATGAAATTAACTTGTATGCAATATATTCGTATACTTGAGAGTTGCCAACTAGTTGTAGTCGACAACTCTCAGTCGCCTTTAGGGATGCAAACAATCGAAATGAGTATGGTTAAAATAACATTTGAGTCCGAGAAAAACTTTAGTGCTGTAAATGCTGAGGAACAAAGTCGATTACGGATGAAGCATGGCAAAGCGAAGACAAACGTAGAGACACTTTGATCTACACCTTTGGGCAAAAGAGCGGGTCATGCTGATTGATGAATTTGATTAAATCAAAAGTGAGCACACCTCCATAAAAAAACTACATATCAAATAAATAAATAAATTCCTGTTTTGTTTAAGCAATATTTTTTGAAAGGTATACAAAACATAAATCACTATATTGATGTCATTATTTTCCTGTTCGACTCTGATTTTCACAAAACTTGGCTCTTATCATTTGGATTATTTCGGTTTTAAGCCAGTCATCTAATCTCTAAAGTATATATATATATATATATATATATATATATATATATATATATATATATATATATATATATATATATATATATATATATATATATATATATATATATATATATATATATATATATATATATATATATATATATATATATATATATATATATATATATATATATATATATATATATATATATATATATATATATATATATATATATATATATATATATATATATATATATATTAATAAAAGGTTAATATCCTGTCTATAATATCCTGACTGGCTGACTCATTTACTTATCAACCCAGAACACTTACTCATCAAAACTACCGGAGCCAGAGCCCTAAAACATTGCAGAAAGTTTTCTTTGGATCATAAGTGAAAGGATAAGAAAGATTCAGAAAGGTTTTTCGATAGTCGACACCTGACAGGGGGGAACGAAGGGTGAAGTTTTAGTCGGTCAATGCATATCTCCGCAGTGTTTAAGATGCGACTACGAAATTCAGGACAATTATTTCACTGCGAAAATAAAACAACGTATAGTCGAGGGTTACATTTAAACCAAACCCCTAAGGAGGTAAATGAGGAAACGACTTTAAAAAAAGGATCATCTGGAAATTTGGTTGTCATAAGGAAAATTAAGGTCAACAAACGCTTTGGGTTTAAAAAAGACTAAGATAGCGTCATAATGGCTTTATTCGAGAAATAAAAAAACACATAAACCTCAATAAACGTTGTGGCATTGGCATTTAAAATAGCCGATGATGGCATTAGTAATTCCGAAGATGGCATTAGTAATTCCGATGGCATTGGAGATATCGTAGTAGTAGTGGCTTTGGCTGATATCGTTGAGATATCAGGACCTTTTTCACACCTATCATCAAGGGCACCCAGCCACATTCATTTGAAATATTTTCTTTTATGACTATTTACCCGTCGGGCGCCGACAGTGCCTATAGGCATTTTGCGTCGTTTGACAGATCCCGTGTAACCATTTCGGCCAGCCTTCATATATTATATATTACATAAATATATAATATACATGACTAACAAGAATAATTACTAGCTAACAAGAGGGAATTCATGAAAAACGATATTGTTAGTTATTGATATTGTTAGATATTGAAAAACGATATTCACAAAATCTACCAAAAAGTTGCGAATCCACTACACCATGTAGAGACTAGTTATAGTTTGTTTTCATTGTAATCTTTCATGTTAATTAATTTGTGAGTTTATTGTCATTTCTTGTCAATAACTGTGAACAGTTATAAAATTATAACATGCTTCACTCATCTGTCAGGAATATTTTTATTTTATTTTGTATGTACCCCCATCCGTTATTTAAATAAAAAATAAAACTAAAGACTTAAATACGACCAACAAAGTATTCATACAATTACTACTTAACACGCATCAAATACAAGTGAAGCTTAGTATTTTTACATTAGTAGTAGTATTTTTACAATAAAATAAACTAACTTACATTTATATTAATGTAATAAAATTTACTAACATTCATTTGTATTTAAAGGGCGTTAAGTAGCAATCGCATGGATAATTTACTTGTCGTATTGAAATCTTTAGTTTTTATTCGTATTTAAATAAAATCTGTGTGTGCATACAAAATAAAATAAAAATATTCCTGATAGATGAGTAGTGCATGCTATATATGTATATATAACAGTTTTATAACATTTCGCAGTTATTGACAATATATGACAAAAGAAAGACACAAATTAAAACCTTTCTATCTATACCATTAACTATCTCGGTATTTATTATTACACCGTGTGTAATAATAAATAGATAGAAAAATAAATATAGAGATATATAGATATGTAGGTTTATCATTTATTTATTTTTATTTTGGCTTATTTGGGAATGAAAAAACAATTACTGATGGTTTAGTAAGTGCACCAAAGATTACTTTAATATTTTTTTCTTAGATTTGATGTAAAATATATTAGAGTTTTGGTATAATTATTTCCACGGGTTGTCAAACATGAATTAAAGTACTAGAAATTTGAGTCGTAATTTACATAGCCGTGTAAATTTATCCTGGGCAATGCCGGGTAATTCCACTACATTCTTTAATATGCCGCAGCGCACTTTTGCTATCGTATGTCAGAACATTAGCAGGTAACGCCCAACTTTCAAACCACACCATCCACACATCACATTCACACATCAACAAAAGGCTACCGACGACCTATTCACACACTTGTGGCTTTCACCCTTAAAACTTCCTCGCAGAGAAACCCACTTGCATGCGTTAAACGAAAACAATGAAACTTACTCATTGCAAAATTCAGTGTATAAAGAAATTGTGGATTACCAAAATACAAAAATTACAAAGATATTTGTCAGCATGATTTTTTCGTGCTTATTCCGGTGACTCGTTTAACGTCCCGAAGAATTTATCACCGAAAGTTTTACTCTGATAACCCTCCTCGCAAAACCCTGGAGAGTAAGCACGCCGACGAGATATTCTAACCCCAATTCTAGCGAAATAACTAAGTTTACTGTGTCAAACCAAGATTTAACTTTATAATTGTACGTAACAACATAGCTAAAGCCTTTGCTTTAACAAACTAACGTGATTATTTGGCATTTCAGATACATAATTAGATAAAGACCATTAAGGCAATTACGTAAGGAACTTTAATTAACTGTTTTACACCTATTATGCAAATGACTTTCGCCGAATTTACTTAGATTAAACATAATAATCAATTACAAATTGAGAAGAAAAACAGTTGAATTTAAAATGAATTGACGGTTGCTTTTTGGTTGTCAGTCCGAGCAACGCTGGATATGATTTATAAATAGAGGTTAAGGATTTATGTTTCTGCACCAGCGAATGCACACACGTTTATAGTCCGAAAAATAGCACAAAAATAATCTTTTTCTGAAAAAAAAACTCGATACCCGTTAGTAAGCGGGATGTCGAAAATATGTCAAAAATTAGATTTATTTGCTGGTTTAAAATGTATTCATCGGAGCGGATATAGGCGGTTAAAAAAGCAGCGATCGAATCAAATTGTAATACTGATCAATTTAATGAAAAGGAATCAATTTAATTGCGGCTAGTTCTCAAGTTCGCATAATTTGATTGAATTATTTTTTAAATTGACTATCAGTGCCATCTGTCATTGTCGGCGTCGAAAAATATTCGAAACGCCGCCATATATTAATTAATGTTTTAATTACACATACAGATCGGTTAAATGCTAAGCAGAGAAAAGTTTCACGCGCAACCATCCCTTTTATGTTCATTTACGAATGTACTGTAATGGGAAAAGTAGTTGCGCCGCATCATTATTACCCTATTTGTTTTTAATATCTCAATGAGGAAAAAAATATACAATTTAATATATATATATATATTTAAATCTTATGCCTAAATGAGTATCAGTTAGCTTGTTTATTTACATATCCATAAGGACAGCCTAACAATAGATACTTTAATTATACCTACATTAAAATATTTGAAAGAGGAAAATAACTACAAAGTCAATTAATTAAAATGAATCTTTCATGTACTACTTGACGCTACTAAGTGTATGTAGATAGGTAATATTTTATAAAAAGGCATATTTCTGACATAACAATAAATAATAATGATATATCAATACTCATATAGGGTTCGGCTGAGTGAAGAGGGTCGAGCCTCCAGGTGGTGCCTAATTCAGTTCTTGAATTTTAATTTATTTGCGAATAATTCAATGTCAACATAATGTTGCTATATGTGCCACACATTCTGCAGTGCGGCACTCTAGACACAGAATTGGTGTAGGCTTTTAGAGGTAGATGAGAGTATCCTGACACAGAACACGAAGTTAAGTTGGAAGCTAAGTTGGACAACGAGGCTGGAACAGTCGAAGCCATTATTGCTAACTTGTGGAGCGACATCATGTAAGAAAGAACACATCTACCTCTTAAGTTCAACTCGTTGTGCTGAACCAGAAGATCCGCGTACGATTTACGAGCCTTACTAAAACGAAATTGTAATATTCCAAGAAACTTTTTCTGAATCATCTCTAGTCGGTGTATTTAGAGTAAAAGATTCCAGACTGAGCAATGTCATTGCAGTGTATACTCTCTTTGAGAGCGCATAAAAGGAAATATAGCAGGACTGACGTCGTTTGAGTTTTAATTAAGCAAACCCTAACGACCAGTTTGACCTATTGTATTATGCTCTCGATATATATGTCAGAGTGGAGATTGGAGTTAACCTAGACTCAAAGGTCACGAGTAAGTAACGGTGTTTCAAAATGATTTTTTCCGCGTGTGTTTAGAGCATGTTGATCACGTGGGCTGTTGTTTGTCTGCGATCGTAGATTCCATTATCTGACACGTCAAACTACAAATCAAATGACGCCTGAAACTACTGCGAAAGAATCAAATGCAAAACTACCGCCTGTTACAAGAGCGGCTACGTCAGCGAATCGGGTGATCAGTCCGAATCTCTTTGCAAAACCGCCTAATAAAACGACGTTACCAGCGTTGCTGATAATATTATTCATTATTTTTCTGTACTTTATATCAGAAGTTGTCGTAATATAAAACTAATTTCTCGGAGTCCAAAACTGACATATTGGTATTAATAGAGAAACAGGTTATAAAACACAATGTCAAACAAAATGCAAAATATGTAAATCTGAAGCAGAAAATGGAAGATGTTCAGAAGACAATCCAGTTTTATGTAATGACTACGATACCACCATTACTAGAGCTGAGAAATTAGAGAAACAAAATACATAATTTGATAGCCTGGTAAAGAAAAACACTACATTGGAAACCAAATTATTATAAATGCGGTCGTGTTGAGATTACCAAAAACAGCAGCAAGGGTTCTGCAATATTTAAATACGTGGCATCCCGATGGCCACAACGAAGATTTAACAAGCATTGTTGAAAAAATCGCTGCATTTGCAAAAACACCCTTTAAGGTAGCTAACGTATCATCTATCTCCAGAATATGGCTAAATAAATCGGTCAAAAAACCACACCGTATAATTTTGAAATTTGTGAGTGTAATTGACTTTAAAAAATAACTAGTATGCCTTGTGCTAAAGTATTCTGAGCTATGGAATCATTGGTTGGGGAGCCTATACAAAAACAACTATTTACCTTGCAAGGTGACACAGAAATAAATAATTAAAAAATATCAACCGTATGCCATAGAAGGTACTCAAGGGAAAAATAATATTTGGACTATGGTGTATTAGATTTAAGACAAGTTTACTTAAAATTCTGTTTAAATTTCATACAATTCCATTTCAATAGGATTTCCTTACAACAAGTGCTTACGACAGGGCGATCTGTTGCCAACCTAATTGAGTGTCCACGAATAAAGGCTTCCTTTGGTCAAAATCGTTTTATTGTTTCGGATCCCAAAGAATATAACTTATTAGTTTACAATATTAAATCGTAAAAAGTAAAGGCCTCTTCAAGAAGTTGAGTCATATATGGATATTAAATGGAGGTCGTGAAAAAAGCCACAAATCATTTGACTATCTACAATAGTTTGAGTTGTATTTTATTAGTATATCTATCTAAATCCAGGGAAAATAATACGTATCCTTATTTATTCGGCCATAAAGCTAAAATTTGCTACCGCCTCGTATATCAGTGCAATATTAAGGCTGTTAAGCCCGGGGGTGGAGCCGTAGACAAGTGATTGCCATAAAATGAACGCCCGTAAAGTTTACCTCCCTCTCTGTGTCTTTCCCCCGGTGGCGAACGGAGGCGTTGTGGTGCGACTGTCCCAAAGAAATGCATATAAGGGTACCGCGAGAGTGGGGGGAGGGGGGCAATTGTAAGGGGAAGTCGCTAAGCGGTGGTCGCCCGACCACTGAAACGGTCAAGTAATGAAAATTCCTCTGATGACCGACTGCGTAGTAATGTGCCTACTCGTTTGTGGACTGTGAATAACCATATGCGGAATGGCGATTATTTCTTTTGTGTATGGGTGTTGGTTAGAGATAAATGCACTCCTAATAAAATCAATGCTTAGATCACTTCATTTAATGTGAGTATTTCTTATATTTATGTATTTTTATATTTTTCATATGCTTTATCTATATCTGTAAATGGATGTTGGTATATCTGCCTGTCCAATCTTAATAGACTTTGACACCGTTCGACCAATCAAGACGATTTTTATGATATTTGCTTTAAATATTACCACTAGATGGCGTTGCAGCCATTAACTTCTATACCTCTCAATCAATCGCCATGAAAATCGGTATACATAGATATTTGAGAACGGATAATATTTTTAAGCTAATAATTGTATTGTAACTTGCTACCAGATGGCGTTGCAGTCAACTTCTGTACCGTTCAATCCATCGCCGTGAAAATTGGTAGACATAGGTAATTGAGCCCGGATAATATTTTCGCTATGTCCACGTTGTTGTAACTTGCCACTAGACGACGCTGCACAGGTCAAGTTTTATACCGTTCAATCGATTTCCATTAAAAATTTATAAATCCGAATGTGGAAGGAACGGCGATTAACCTAATCTACTTGGAGGGGGGGGGGTAGAGAAAAAGGATTTAGAGGAGTAAGGAAACGGATACCCAAGCATCGCCGGATAACATTCTACTAGTATGTTATACATTTCATGAACCTTATATGCTAACCTTTCATTCAAAGGTTGTAAAGTCCTCATTTGCCCAAAGGCATTTTTACTTCCTTGCGCCGAGATTTTATAATAATTTAAATGAGATTTATAAGAATGCAAACAACTTAAATTCATTCAAAATACTTATAAAGAAGTACCTGCTTGAAAGGGGTCCAATGTATGCGGAGTCTCAATTGCTCTCGCTAATAATTTAAGTTGTTTTATTAAATTATATATTACTAACTAATATCAAATCTCGTGTATTATTTGCTATGTATATATATGTGTAGGTAAGTATATATATATATATATATATATATATATATATATATATATATATATATATATATATATATATATATATATATATATATATATATATATATATATATATATATATATATATATATATATATATATATATATATATATATATATATATATATATATATATATATATATATATATATATATATATTCTTTTTAGAATTGATCAATAAGATGATTATAAAGTAAATAATTATAAAAGCCACTTACATCGTGACGAAGGATTCCCTTGATCGGATTCGGGAATGCTTTAGGTGTTAACGAGAATGATGAATGCCTCTCACTTGCGGAAAGAGGAGTAGGTTTAAGTTGGGCCCATTTTACAACTAGTAACGCTCACCCTTCATCCAATCATCTCAAAAATTAAGCTACAATCCTTCTTTATACGTAAACTCACTCAATTTCCTATTATTTCAAGGGAAATAACAAGACAAGACGAGCTACTTGACAGATGGAAGAATTTAAAATTTCGAATTTCGTTTTTTTATTTTCTAAAGTAAATTTTTTATTTTTTATTTTTATTTTAAGTTTTCAGCTGAATATTGATCGCAGCTTCTTTATTCGCACCTTTAGAAAATAAAAAAACGAAATTCGAAATTTTAAATTCTTCCATCTGTCAAGTAGCTCGTCTTGTCTTGTTATTTCCCTTGAAATAATAGGAAATTGAGTGAGTTTACGTATATAATATATATATATATATATATATATATATATATATATATATATATATATATATATATATATATATATATATATATATATATATATATATATATATATATATATATATATATATATATATATATATATATATATATATATATATATATATATATATATATATATATATATATGTATGTGTGTATGTATGCGTATGTATATATGTATATATTCTTATGTATTATGCAACGCAACTTAAGTTCATAATATCAAAAGAGTCAGCTCGTCGATACAATTAAACAAAAATCAGCATCCCTAGATACGGGTCTCTGACCTAGTTATGAATGCGGATAAACATTTTCACCATAGGATGCGCTCAATCTCTCCCAACTCAACCATATTATGTAAATGGTGTTTATATGACATATTATATGAAGTTATTGTAAATTAATAAATTAAGAAAATAAAAAAATAAGTATCACAAAAATCAAGATCATCTTTTGCAAATTAAAATCTCTCCATTGGACATACTTTGAAACGAGAAACAACAATGAATCAGCACATGAATATTATAAGCATATTGATTATAAATCGATGAATGCCGTTTGTTAAATATCGGATATCAGTTGGAAATACTGGAAAATTTCAAATGTATTCTATTATTTAAAACGATATCAAAAGGAAGCAGCGCTCGTTATCAGCCAGCCATGACATTAAAATAAAAAAGCTTGACGCTCCCATTTTTATGAAAGAAAGCACTCAAATCTTCTTTCTGAATTGAGAAGTTTGTACATTAGCACAAACAAACTGTTTGTTTGTTTGTGCTAATGGGAGCTAATGGGCCCATGATGGGTTGGCCACGAAGACCCATGTGGTCAGGGTCGGTCACACTCACGGGTCAACACCCATCCGACGTCCTCCACGCACGGGGTGCGAACCTGGGTAGGACTCTGGCCTTGGTCAGTTTCCCCTGGGAATCAAACCTCTGGCACTCCTGGACGGTCTGCGCACCGTGCGGCTCAAGCCAATCGATTGTGCACTCTGACTAACATATATTGAGATGTCAACTACAACGGGCGAACCCGTCACCACAGGACGTTTTAACGATTCGTCGTTCTATCGACCTGCAGTGAGCGTAGAAGACTTAGGACATAACAATCCGACGTCTAGCTATGCCACAACCCGTGAGAGTCCAACGCCTTACCGCGAGTTAGCCAGGAATAAACCCGGCGGGCTCGAGATACTCGCGCCCTCACTTCCAATTGTGACCAGATTTCTCCGGTCTCTCGATTGGTTCCGAGTTCGAGGTCGCTTGCGCGGTCCTCTCCCTTACGAAGTAGTGAAACGGAGTACACCGAATCTATCGCGGACCAAGGCGTCTTTTGCCCGGCTCTGAACCGGGATTGGATGGCCAATGGTCATTTCAAGAGCAGTCGCCGTAAGGTACGCAATCACCCCCGCTCTATAGGAAACAATACAGTTCCCAGACTCCCCCGACTGTTAGTCGGAGAGCACAATCGATTGGCTTGCGCCGCACGGTGCGCAGACCGTCCAGGAGCGCCAGAGGTTTGATTCCCAGGGGAGACGTGGTTCGCACCCCGTGCGTGGAGGCCGTCGGATGGGTGTTGACCCGTGAGTGTGACCGACCCTGAACATATGGGTCATCGTGGCCAACTCATCATGGGCCCGTTAGCTCCCGACTAACAGTCGGGGGAGTCTGGAAGCTGCATTGTTTCCTATCTATAGAGCGGGGGTGGTTGCGTACCTTACGACGACTGCTCTTGAAATGACCATCGGCCATCCAATCCTGGGTAACAGGCGGGCAAAGGACGCCATGGTCCGCGATAGATTCGGTATACACCGTTTCACCGCTTCGTAAGGGAGAGGATTGCGCAAGCGACCTCGAACTCGGAACCAATCGAGAGACCGGAGAAATCTGGTCACAATTGGAAGTTAGGGTGCGAGTGTCTGGCCCGCCAGGTAACATAACTGGCTATCTCGCGGTAAGGCGTTGGTCTCTAACGGGTTGTGGCGTAGCTAGACGGTGTTGTTTTTGTCCTAAGTCTTCTACGTTCACTCCAGGGAGATAGAAAGACTAATCGTTAAAAGTTCCTAAGGTGACGGGCTCGCCCGTTGTAGTCGGTACTGTAAACATTACTGCTTCCAGACTCCCCCGACTGTTAGTCAGAGTGCACAGTCGATTGGCTTACGCCGCACGGTGCGCAGACCGTCCAGGAGCGCCAGAAGTTTGATTCCCAGGGGAAACTGACCAAGGCCAGAGTCCTACCCAGGCTCGCACTTCATGCGTGGAGGCCGAAAGGCTGGTATAACGATATGTGATCATTTTTCAGCCGTAGGATGAGCGTAGAAGACTAAGAAACAAGACAAACTACCGTCTAGCTCCGCCAATAAGCCCGGTAAAGGCCAACGCCTTACGGCGAGGCACCGGGAAAGGTACCCAGCGGGCAGCCTCGCCCCCTAAATACTAGTTTTAGTAGGATATCTCCGTCTGGAGTTAACCTTCAGGATACATCCATCCTCCCGACTGGTTACGGTTCCAAAGTCGCTTACGCGGCCTCTACCTGTTGTAAATTACAGCAGTAACTCAATTTAAATTTATCGCGATACTGGGCGTTCTTTGCCCGTATTGCCACACGGGATCGAGTGGCCCAAGATCATTTCAAGAGTGGCATGACAACAGGTCAACATCCACCCCCGCTGCTTAGCAGACAGTATATTTCCATACTCTCCAGGCTCCTTCAGCAATTTGTCGCACAACCGATTGGCGTCGCCGAACGGTGCGCAAACCGTCCAGTAGCGCCGGGATGCAATCCCACCAGGAGAAACCGGTCCACCAGCTTGTGAGGCCTGAGACGCGGAAGTCTTATCCGGGATACACTGAGAAAAATGTTGGATTTCTTCCTAGAATGTCTTTTGGTTATAACGGTTTTATACAGAATAATGATGTTCCAACCGTAAGTTTGTGGAATTGCGAGGAATTTTGTTGAAACTCTATTACTCGATTATATGATTTATTACGTATAACTTTACGTAGGTATATAACGGCTATAAAATGCTGTCATGGTAAAAGCAAGATCTCATCGTGCGCCGTAATGAATTTGCGGTGTAGTTACTATGCCTGTGACATGCTAACTACACCGCTACGCGTCATGTTGATACATACGTACGGACCACAGTATATGTTATATACATACGTAGTCCCTTTTGAAATATGCGTATTTAGGTATATTACAGCGTCATATTTTTCTTATTGTAGCCTTTCGCACGAGGAGGCTTCTCAATAGGAGCTGAATTGTGAGTTGAGCCGATCCGAGAACAAAATAGATCTTGTGGCCCAAACTGAACGAACCCGTTCGCTACCTAACAAGATTCTGGAACAAGAAATAGTTGTTAGTAGGTCTTGAAAAGTAATTATTTTTGAAAAATTATTCCTTTCATAATATTTTGTCACAAGCCGTCCAGCTGTATTACATATCTCATTTCAGTTTCGACGAAGTTTACGCTGTCATATATGTCATGGCGAATGTCAAAAGCACACGATCGCGAGTTGGAAATTGTAATTTGAATGAGGCAAACTACATTATATATTTGAAATTATTTATATATAGATAAAAATAATATAAAAGACTCCGATGCAATATTCATTAAGAGCCGTATTACAAAATAGCGTAGGTATTCTTTTAAAATGAGTTGAAAAAATGAACGCATTTTTTTTTGGATGTCACTATAAAAGATAGGATAAATAAATAAATAAATAACTATTCAACCCTGGGAGAAAAACCGCGGCACTGAGCGCTCTTCTCTTGCGCAAGCAAATATATACACAATTTCTAATTGTTTTTTGCAGTGTTTTCTCCTTTCTAATGACAATAATTTATATTATGTCGTATTGCTAAAAGAGTGAACTTTAATATAGTATAAGTATTATATAAGAATCTTATTTTATTTCAGAGAAAATTAGAATGATACAGGAAGATTTTTTTTTAATTTTGTGTAATTGTAAGTAATGTATACCTTGGATATGTGGTCAAAAAACGACAAAATAAAGCCGTAGTGTACATCAAGAATACATGACGGACATAAAAAAAATAGTATACGGTTTTCGTTGTAGTGATATTACTGTATTAAGGAGCTCAAAGTTTGCCTTCCGAGCGTTTTACGAATAACGACTTTCGGAAAATGGGCTGAATAAGTAAATAATATTCGTTACATCTAAAATTAAAGGCCGCTATGGTCAACATCAAGAAATGGTCCAGGTAATTCAGTAATTAAAGTTTGTAGAAATCTCTTTATTTCTTGGAATTAGAACGCCAAAAATCCACTTTTCTTGCCTTTCTGGAAAAAATATGTGAACGGGCTCTTAAATATCTAGAAGGGTATGATAGAAGGGTCACCAGATAAAGAACAATATTTCAAATTATTATTTTGCATCCAGAGCCGCAACGTTAGGGAATAAAAATTGGGAATATCTTGAAAAGGACAAGGTACTTTCAGAACCGCTCATCCGATTGCCCAAAACAATACGATTTTTTTTCCTAAAATGTTTTAAAAAGTACGGAGCGTTATTCGATGAGGGGATGTTATCTCTTTCCCTCACAACTCGCAAGAAGCCACGCGTTATACGATCGGTGAAATAAAACAACTATACTTTACTATTAAAATCATACTGGCAATGGCCACGGTGTAGCTGCAGGTATAGCTCTCAAACCGCGAACGACAATTTCGTCTGTGTTATTGCGCACCTAACTGCGGAGCCTCAACCGGAGAACGCGAAAAGCAGAACTAGTTGGCGAAATTCAGCATTATCGTCAATTGCAAAGCACTCCCAATGCCTGGACTCGCATGCAGTAAAAGGAACGTCATGTTTTAAATGTTTTGTTCTCATTTAACGTATCCCTGGAAATTTAGCTTATTTCTTCATCGTATATTTCAGTGATTCCTTAACTGGGTATCGCGATCTACGATTTTTCTGAGCCGGGGAAAATACTTGGCATTGGAGCTCCTCCCGAAATGTTTTTAAAAAAATTTTGGGACCAGGGAATAAGAACACTTAAATAAATTTGCACTCTTCATTACATTGTGAGGGACCACCCCTCACTCGACTCCAAATTGATCGGTGTGAGGTGGTGCTATCAACTTATGAGTAATCTCCGTATTGAAAGGCGGTTTTGAATGAAATAGAAGGTATTTATTGATTGAAAGTTTGATATTGCCAGTTATAACGCTTCCCGAACAGTTTACCTTGACGCGAGTGTATAGATGCGCGACTGCGGTTACGAGGATATATGGATGAGGATTGGATGTGTGCTCCTAGTATCTTGTACTGGGCACGACTCGAGTCTGTGGGATTACAGACTGATGCTCCGAGACTTAGGGAGGATAAGGAAAGGAAAACCAAGTAGCCGGATTCGTTGACACACCTCGTGAGAAGGGTACCGAATATGCCGTCGCAAACTTGGGGGAAGGTGATCACTCGACGAATGATACTTTGATTGCTTTTTCGCCAGTTTATATAGGCCGATAAATGATGTAATCCAAAACATTCCGAGTAAAAGTATTGTTTCATCGTGCTGATTCATGGCTGCACGGGTTAAAATAATAGCTGAATTGTGTCAGTGTATTTCACTGGAAATCGATGCATTTGTTGATCGCATGTAATGGACTTAAGGGCCGTTACAACATAAATTCTAGAAACTTTCCTTTATTTTAGACATGTTTTGTGACATTTATTTGTGACATGTATTGTTTTTTAATGTTAGTCTTATCCTTGGTTAATATGAACTAGAACTCTCCTTGGATGCATTCTTTTTTCAAGTTTTTTTTTTCATATTTTTGCTACTGTTTTTTAGTGTTATTTAATTATTTCTCTTTTTGTGTTTTCTAATATATTTGTTTCCTGAATTTCTTATAACTTTTCCTTATGTGTGACATTGATATAGAATACATATAACAAGTTTAGACAACGCTCAATCCAGACTGTACACACACCTTCAATTTTTAGGTCACACCAAATTTTATTATCTAATTTTACCACAGCTTTACACGTCGAGCTTTCCTTTCCGCTAAAGAATCTATTACCATCTCAACTAATGTTGTATTTATTTATTGGTGACATATATGAAAATAAATACAATTTATAAATTACCGCTATATGTTATATTCAGCCATAATTTACACCGTTTACATTTAAGTAAGTATACATCCGTCTGAGCCGAGCTTAAATAGCGCATACATTATTTATATGTTTATTTTTTTAAGGTGCTAAGTAAAGTGCAACCGAGCCCGCCTTGATAGGCACTCCTGTGTTAAATCGAGCTCACTTCCTGAGTCCTAATGAAGTGAAACGGTTATGTCAGAAAGAAAGAAAACAATACATATTAAAACAACATATTTTTACCGCAGATTACGTCATACAAATGTGAATTGTGAATTCCCCTATTTTGCCGCATTGGTGGCTGCCGCGTCGCGTTCATAAGAAATTCATTTTTGTATATTGCCCATATTGTAATATTGCCCGGATAATACGGTAGGCAAATACATTTTTTTTCGTGGTATAACAGTATTTATTTATTTATTTCTTGCAATATTAAGTACATATATTTTCTAAGGAATGAAAGGTACTCACAAGGCTATACAGAACTCCACGAATGATAAAACAGTCTGACAATTGGAAAAAAGTAGTTTGGAAGGAAACACAAGATCTGTAAAAATACTCGTATACCTCATCTAATCTGTCTGGTAAGTAGTGTTCGTAAGTTGGGCCAATTTATAGCTCAAGCTTAAGCCACAATTTTACGTCTGAGCTCTGCACAAATGTATGACATTTTGAAGTGGAGATCGGCTAGGCTGTCGAGTCGACCGCAGAACGCAGGCGACGTTACACCCCTCAGTCCAGAGCTGCGGCGCGGCGACGCGAGCATTTGTCTATGACTTTTGCGGCGGACACGGCCTGCTTTACGATGCGACAAAAGTCAAAAGCATAAGCGGGGATAAATATTGCCGTCTCAAATAGCACCGCGTCCATTTTGCGGGCGACGCTCTCAAAGGATCCACCGCACATTTAATATACTATCTACGAGATATCTCGTATACACGTACGTCAAGCGCTGCTGCTGAAGGGGCGTCTTCAGCGTAATACAATCCTCCGCATGAGGGGCACATCGGCCATGTTTTACAATCAGCCCCCGTATTCTGAAGCGTCGATACGATACAAGATTGTCACTCGGCGATATTTGCGAATCTGGAAGCGATTTGACCGTTCTTTAATCATCAGAAGTGAGGTTAGGATAGGCGGAAGCACATGAGGTATTTTCTGTATGTTTTTGCTCTAGGAGATATCTGATAAATTGCAGTAAAAATCCCAATTCACAAATAATTGTTAACTTTCCCACTCAAGGCGATGGAAATTTGAATACAGTACCGAGAAATAAGAATATCCGATTTAATAAATGATAGATGCGTTCCGAATTGCCCTTAGCTCAATGCACTACGCGCACTCAGAGCCCGGTCCGAATTGAGCATACGCCGCTCACTACTAAACGGCCTTCCTCGGCCAATTGGATCACGATATCAGGACGGGAATCACGTGGGAAGTATCGAGTTCCGAGATCAGCTGACGATTTTGAAACAGAATCAGTCAAGTCGTCGGATTGAAAACGATATCGAATTTAAAGTCACGTCCCGTTGACCTATCGTATCGCCACTATAGAATCCCGGGCTGGTTCGCTTTCTTGAGTCATTTGGTTCCTGTACAGAGAAAAAAAGGGTTGCATCCAAGAAGGCACCCGACCCCTTCCTCGCGTTGCGTCTGGGAAGTCGCGGTGACTGGGATATTCGCTATCTGGCGATGCGCACCATTTAGCGTGGTTTCTTTGTTTTTCCAAATTAGATACGGGGCTCATAAGTAGGCTAGGAATAGCATATAATAAATATAATAGGGAAACTTTATTTTCCTAAAAAATAACATTAGATAATAAACATTAGCTTAAGTACGTCTGGGTGAAATACGGGAAAATCCATATCCGGAAAATGACACTTCGCCAGTGTTCATCGTCAACAATGTGTCTGATTTAAACAAAGTTGCTTAATCTGTCTCTATGCTATTGTATACTTCCCATCGCTATTTAAGATGTACCTCTGTGAAACTATCGCACTTCAGTGCAGTTCCTTTCTACGTATTGTATGTATTGAATTGCTTAGAAATAGTGTTATATACATCCGCTTCATTCCTTCTCAGTATAAAAATGTTTGTAACCCTTGCTTTCGCCGCTGCCCCGCTCACTCGCCGTTCACACGCGCAGGATGATCACGTCAGATACCGGTTTCCATACTGCATTTTCACTAGTCAGCTATGCTCGCCTATATTGTCTGCCTACCCTGATCGTACTAATTCTATTGTTTTATATTTAATAATTCATTTATCAATCACAATGCTACTTACTAAATAAAATTAATCTTCGTGTTCCTTCCAAACTCAATAGATTTAACCCTGTTCCTCATGCTGGTACCAACTATAGGCAAAATGCATTTCTGTGGCGAACAAGTGACAATTTCAATGATTTGATTAAATGCTTTGACTTTGATCTATTCTGTACGAGTATTAACTCAGCTAGGCAGCGGCTGAACAGTGAATTCTTTAGCATTAATTGTTGAATAATTTTTGATATATTTTAATCGATAGCTTTAATTGAATTTAATTTAATAGAATAACTTTAATCACATATGTTTCTACAACGTTACTTAAACGTGACAACCTTTAATTGGCTCTCAGTTATCCTACTCCTCTTTTTGTTAAATTATAATTAGCTGTTGGTTTTCCTAAAAATAAATTAATTAATTAATTAATTAATAATTCAAAAGTAACATTTATACACAAATGGCGGACTTATCACTGCAGTGATAATTTATATTCGACCATTTGATAACCTTAGTTTTAATAGTCATCATACAGTACACTTACACATAGATGTAATAGAAGTCAATTTAAAAATAAACTGATACAAATATACACCAATAAGTTATGTAAGCATTACAATATAATATTTTGCCAAGGAAAGAATAAAGGAGATGATAATGTGGGGTATTTGGTTAGTGGCCTGTGAAAAAAATGTTTCTGCAACAACTCCTTGAAAGTGACCAACGAAAATGCCTAAGATGACTATTAATATTCTTATAATAATTATTTATTTTATATGTATACTCATGTACATGGATTCAGCTGTATATTTTTTTATTTTATTTGCCTGTCGTGTAAAGCCGATTTCAATCAGCGCTATTGTCAAATTAATATTTCTGCTTTAATAGTTTTATATCTACATATAATAATATATTACTAGCAACTGACGAATTCTAATATACGATAATTAGCTTTAATTGATAATTCATGCTTTTATTGTATATTCTGAATGAATAAATTCAATACTGAATACTGAAGATGCATATCTAACAGAGCGTGGGAGCTGATTTCATAAACGATCGGAACGGATCGTAGAAGAGCACGTGTAAAACTATGAGTTATCCCGACTTGATCGCAGTGTAACACCGTGGCCTCCTAAACGGTTGAATTTCTCTTTAAGATATTGGGGAATTTCTCCTTAAGATATGAGGGTTATTGAGGATGATGTAGAGTAACGACAACGTATGCGAATTTATTCGATCGCGAATAGGAAGCGAATGAAGTTGCTCACGAAAGCAGCTAACGTGATCGAAGGCGGATGAGCTATTATTATTTAATATTATTATGTATATTATGTTAATAAAATAGACTAAGTATATGTAATATCTGTGTAAATATAGAGCTACCACATAAAACAATGCTACATTAAGTTGCACTCAGCAACTAAAAAAAAGGAAAAAATAATAAATAAAAGTCTACCTTAGTACGGGCATCACTCCAGCAAGGTAGATTTTAATCTTATTAACCCAGTGTTTTAAGTGTGTGTGAAATATTAATAAATAAATAAATAAATTGACACCCCCTCAATGCTTATGTCACCGGTCACGTGATTGAGACCATAATGATATAACAGTGAGTTTTTGTTGTTTGACTACACAACATCAATTAGCTGAAAGTAGAATTTGTTTGTCTGTTTTACAAATTTCTATGCCCGAGTAGACCAAATGATCTTATTCGTTAAAACTACTAGGGTGATGAATATTTTGTTTCTTCCAACTCGCTGGAGCATCTAAAAATATAAACATATTAGTTGCGAACCCGCCTATTATCTCTACTGAAGTGAAAACCTGCAAAACGACGACAATTAACCTATTTTAAAAAAGGAGATACCTAATGTTATGATGGCCATTAGGGACTTTAATTTGGAAATGCGGGGGTAAAGCGAATCAAAAATCCTTATGGCTGGCTGGCAATATGGCGGCGTCGCTCATTTCGCGGGCCGAAATTGAGGCGGATTCCCTCGCGGCGCAATAATAATTACGAGGGCAATTCCCGGCCAGAAAAACGTAACAGGATATCACTTAATCTTTGGGAAAATTTAGCGGAGGGAAATTACGTCTTCGGCGGGTTTTTTCCGCGATTTTCCGCAGCGAAGAGTCATCAATAACGCGGCCGACGCTCGAGGAGGCTAATAAATCAGTCGCGGGAACACAGGAATGCGGGGACTTCATTACGATCCCCACCGCCCCCCGGACCACCGCCCCCCAAGTCCCCTCGTCCCGGAAGGGACTAGTACATGAAGAACAAGCTTCGCTGCGCCTATCCATTACACGACGCTTCGCTTTAACCACAACTACATTCTTTCCTCTGACGATAAAACCGAATTCCAGAGTTGAACTAGGCAGGATATACTCCTAATTACCGTGTTAACTCCGGCTTTCCACTCTCTTATTTATTTATTTATTTATTTTATTTTCGGGAAACATACAGCGCTTCATTAATTATTACTAATTATTCTAATACATTTCGCTGGCCGATTAATTGTTTCCTACATTATTTTCTTATACGGTAAATCAAAAGTTGCATTGCACTAAATTAAATTAAATTAAATTACAATAGAACTATTGCAAGGATAGGCAAGGAGAGGGATGGGATATATGTAGTATAGGATATAAGTATTCAAATTATACTCTTTGCTATTCTAATTTTCGCTCTGAGTGTTTTGAAACAATTTGTGTACCTACTCACTATATAATCACTGCCTAGACGCCTAGTGAGCTAAGGACAGCCTCGCTGAATTTAGGTTGATTCAAGTAAAAAATGTCGATATCTTCGAATCGACTGTTATATGTGGTCATCAAGCGGTGCATAACAGAGTTTTGGGCGTAACTGTGTTCACACGAGGGATTTCGAACGTACGAGGAGAGCGAAACCCTTCGTGGCGGAACCAACAAATACAGTTTCTTTACCAAATGAGGGCTATCAATTTTGTTATGTATTATTTTATGCAATAATGTCATATACGCCGCTGTGCGGCGGTCTTCCAGTGAGCACATACTGAAATAGTTCACCCTGCTCTCGTAAGTTCCAAGTCCCAAGTGCTCACGATAGTCCAGGTATCTAATAAAACGTCTTTGGACACCCTCCACCCTATTTTTATACACGCCATATTGCGGATTCCAAATCTGCGATGCGAACTCGAAAGTGCTACGAACATAAGAAAAGTAAAGCGTTTTAAAGATGTTAATGTTCGAGAATGGTTTACATATTTTATTAACAAAACCCAGAGTCCTCAACGCCTTGCAAACAATACTATTGATGTGTTGGTCGAACGTCAGCTTTTGATCCAGTTTTTCTCCAAGATCTCGAAGTATGAAGATCTCTTATACTTTAACACTATACATTGCCTATTTCGCAGTTATGGGAATCCCTTCTGGTCACAGTGCACCGCAGTTTAGAGGGAACCTGTTTCTCGAAAAACGAACAATAGGAATTTTGATTACTATTGATCGTTCTGAATCATGTGATCATTTCTCTCAGAACTGATCTCACACATTTCTCGGAACTCTCAGCATACTCCAAAGAGTTATAGAATAGAGCACAGGAGTGCGAAGATGGACTGTGAGTGAATGGGAACGCGGAATAGAAAGAGATGAGGTAACCTACTGCTCTCGATAGGGATCGAGAGCAGTAGGTTGTCTTCAGATCTCAGAGGGCGCCCGTGAGAAGATAGAGGTTTGAACCTACTTATAAGTTAGTTCTGAGCGGCCCCCTTCAGGATTCTGGAAAGCAAACCTAGGACTCTCGTATCTCTCCTTTCTCGGGTCGTCAGATAGTGAAGCCTCCTTCTGTACTCCGTAATATGGTCAAACTTTGTTAGGTCATAAATGAGTCGAATGCAGACATTTTGCAGCCTTTACACAGCTACCCTGTACACAGTAGTGATTTCTTCTCGCACTCCTTCTCCGTACGTGGATCCCGTCTCTGGAATGCTTTACCAGCACGTATAAGGATTGCACCGAGTTTGTTCTGCTTCAAACGCAGGCTCAAAGAACATTAGAACCCACGCTCATAAACTTTTCCCTATTTATCGCTAATTTTCCCTCCCTATTGTGTGCCCTGCATTATTATAGGTTTATTGTTTGTTTTCTTCTAAAATTTATTGTTTCTTCCTTCTGCTGAATGTGAATGTCTAAATTGCCTAGTTTATATTATTTTTACCGCATAACATTAGGTTAAGGTTAGCTGTAAGATATTGCTCTAAGGCTAGCTCTAAGCTCGCCCTTTTGATGAAATAAATAAAGCGTTTTATTATGATTATAATTATTATTAATATTACTACCCTGTCTGTCTATGGAATTATTTAAAAAGTATCCAAACTACGTTGGAATACTATTTTTTAATGAACTGCCCGAACATATTATTAATATTATATATAGAAACGGGAAAATACTCCAGTTTAAGTCTAAATCAGAAGTCTACCTTATTGAGAGAGAGTTGTATGATATCAACAAATTCTAATTCGGTGACTGACAATTCCCATTTTGATTTCTTAATTTAGCTTGACATTTTAAAAAATTTATTGACCACTGCGTTATTACCATCGATATATTTTTCCCGAGCTATGCCGAGGATAATGCATGTCCCTTTTGTAGCAATACCCCTTGCACAATAGGTGTCGACTATAACGGGCGAATCCGTTTTTCCAGGATAAACGTAGAAGACTTATGACAATCTACTGTCTAGCTCCGCCAACAAGCCCGTTAGAGGCCAACGCCTTACGGTGAGGCACTACGAATGATACCCAGCGGGTAGCCTCGCCCCCTGTTTTGGTAGGATATCTCTACCACTTTTGTCCATCTCGACTACCAGTTTTGGTAGGATATCTCCGTCTGGAGTTAACCTTCAGGATACCTCCATACTGCCGACTGGTTACGGGTCCGAAGTCTCTTACGCGGCCTCTACCTCTTGTATTACAGAGGTAATTCAATTTGAATTTATCGCGAACCTGTACGTCCTTTGTCCGTAGTGTCATACGGGGTCGGGTAACTCAAGGTCATTTCAAGGGTGGCATGACAACAGCTCGACATCCCCCTCCTCCCTTCCTTAGAAGACAATGTATTTCGATAGTCTCCAGACTCCTTCAGCAATTAGTCCGAGTGCACAACCGATTAGCGTCGCCGAACGGTGCGCAAACCGTCCAGAAGCTGCGGGATGAAATCCCGCCAGGAGATACCAGTTCACCAGCGCTGTGAGGCTTGAGACGCGAGAGTCTTACGAGGGATGGGAGGCTACCCCGGGTGAGACTCTCGCGCGAGCTCGTCAGTTTACATTGAAATACTGCTCGTGGTTTCTTACAAATTTGCAGGTTTCCAGGATATTTTATCTATAATTTTTAAATTATATTTCCGGTTTAATTTAACAGGTGGAATAATAAACCATTTTATCTATGACTCAACTAATAATCAAATAGATATAACGAGAAATGTTCCATTGAAACTAGTTAACAGCGAGATTCCGATATTTTACAACTGCAAATATCAACCATTACATAGTCGCAACTGTTGTTTCTATCTGCTATCGCAACGATTGCTTGGAATGGTATATTTCTGTGTACCTTTGCGGCTCCCTCGCCAAACGGAGTTATTCCACCTTCCGCGGGCTAGCACTAGTTATGCATAAACCTGTTACATTTATAGGCTAATTGAAGTTTGTAGCACGCAGCTCGGCGATATTGACGTATTCAACACGTCATCTATCGCTATCAAAGCAATGATTAATTACGGTGTTGCATGTCATTTTAATTGCAATATATTAATAATTATAATATGCATTCATGAATGCATTTAAATAACATATTTATTTATTTCTTTCTTTCTTTCTTTCTTTAATTCAAGTTACAATCTACATAAAGAAAATCCTGATCCTAACGCAAAAACATTTTATAATAGGTGTACATATTATACCTAGCTTAGAAAGGAAATTCATTTTTTTTGACATATCGGTTTACCACCTCACTAGGTATGAACCTTTGTTGAGGTGGTACTAACATCGTTATATTATTTTGAGACGAGAGGGCAAGTCTTATCTAATACAAGAATACAATTTAAAAATTAAAAACATCAATGTTTGACTATATTATAAAGCGTGTATTCAGATTACATTTATTTACTTTTATGACTCCTACTTTTCCACCTCCTCCTATACTTTTATTTTTTATAAAAGAACCGTTGTGTTACAGGTCCCGCAACGAGAGCTGGCACGTTCACAGTACTCACACTAATGCAATGACGTGACGCGCGATGTGACTTTCACTTGATGCGCATCATAAAAAGTCTTTCCGTGTCTCTCGCTCGCGCACTGTATAGTGACATTGCATTAGTGTGAGTACTGTGAACGTGCCAGCTCTTATCGCGTGACCTGTATACATCCCAAGACATTCTCGGCAAGAATACGCCCCCCCCCTCCCCCCTTCCAACCATCCTCCCCAACCCCACTCAACGCAAACTTCCCACATTCCCCGACCCCCCCCCCCCCCCCAATAGTCATTGTGTCACTTGATAATGATCGCAAATATAGTATATTAGTAGTATTTGCGTTGTATTAAAATGGCTATTTTCGAATATGATGTAGTATTTTGTTAAATAGGGCGGTTTTTTTTTTAAAATGTGTCGCTTGTTTGATAAATATTCCAACTAAAAATGCACATTGTGGTTTCGACCAAACGACGAATCCGGGTACCAAATTTCTAGTATCTGAATCTAATATTTCGAGATTTCAACAACAACCTTTTCAACTCTTGCCATGATAAAATGATACCTGAATGCCAAATTTCAGTTCAATCGGATGAAGCGTTGGGCGCTCTGTAGAGGAATACACTCTCTCTCACACACACACACACACACCCTCACACACACATACACACACACAAAGGGACACACAGACATACTTAAAACTAGAAATGGTCTTAATCGTCTCAGGGGAGGTTAAAATAGATATTTCCGTCTTAATCTCGAAAAAATATTTATCACGTTCACACGTTCCTTGGGCCGGGAAAGTAATTAAATATGTAAGTGTAAACATTTAATTAGCTTTGTCTTTGAAATTTAATATTTTATAAATGTTTTTTTATTAATTCATATATTTTTTCTATTTATATGTATACATAAAACAAAGTCGGGTTTGTTCGTACACTTATAACTCGAGAACGGCTGGACAGATTTTCATGGGTTTTTTATTGTTTGTTTTTGTCTCCGTCCCGAATATCAGAATAACTATTAAAAACAAAAATTGGAAAATTGACGAAAAATTCAAATAAAAGAAAAAACATTTTCTTATACAAAATGTAAATCCGTGTTTTTCTCATGGTCAATTGTACGTGGCATGTTCACGTGTCGGCAAATCATCCGCTTTATTTGTTCTTGCGCCTGAAAAAAAACAACAAATGACGTATATCACAAGGGGCTTCAATGAAGAGAATTAAACCGAGTGCGTCCCATACTGCACAATATGTAAATAGTTTAATTTAATCATACCTTGCTGACACGCGATTGATATACTTATTTTTTGTACTTTTATATTTCTTTTTGTATTTTTGTCTTAATAAAGTAGTGAACTTAATATTTATTTTGTATTCATTGTATTACTTTCATAGAATCATAAACTAAGTTCAGCTAATCTGTACCACGACATTCATTGACTGTTAAGCGGTACGAAGTTCGCCAGGGTCAGCTAGTAATAAATAAAATTAATTAAATTAATTTTAAGCAGCTTTTAGTTACCTAAATAATTTGAGTAATTAGTTTTTTTTATTTTTTCCTTGTTGACGATTAACGTAAACATCAAACAGAACAGAATGTTGTCAACTTGAAAAAACTTCACCCTATTTTGTAACTCAAAAATATGATAAATTATTTTAAAAACACATTATTTTAAAACAAGCCCTAATTAAAATTCTCTGTCACAAGCCAATTCGGAACTTAGACTTCCAATTCTCAAAGTGGAACTTAGAACGGGCAATCATAATTGAATGCTATACATAATTTCGTGTTTGTGCTTTTGACCGTTAAGGAGTTCCCTCTTTGGAAGCCAACCCTGGGTGCAGCAACCCTATCGCGATGAAACTTAGAACGGGTTATAATAATTGAATGCATATACACAATTTCGTTCTTGTGCTGTTGACCGTTAAGGAGCCCCTTGTTGGAAGCCAACCCTAGGTGCAGCAGCTCTGTCGCGGTGAAATTTAAAACGGGCTACCATAATTGAATGCGTATACAAAATATCGTTTCTGTGCTGTTGACCGTTGAGGAGTCTCCTCCTCGGGAGCCAACCTTGGGTGCAGCAGCCATATTGTGGTGAAATTTAGAAGGGACAAAATTGACCGTGGAATAGTAGCATCATCGGGAGTCGATCCTGAATGTAGAATCAAGTCATGCTCACCATAAAAATGCATTGTCATCAGAACTGAACCAACATGTACAGTATCAACTTCATAGGATAAGAGAAAGTGATTCTAATTTGACTTTCAAGATTTGTCCTAAACAACCTAACAAACATTGAAAGGTAAATAAACGCTCGTAAAAAATAAGAATTCGTATGTAGTACATTTGTAACTTTGTATTTATGTTCAATCCAATTGTATTCTAAAAACATCGCTACTAGCCGTTTACTAATCAGTCTGTCTTACATACAAATTGTTTCCCAAGGACCATCCCAACCGAACCCGAATTCCCAGCGGAGCGCATCAATTGATTGGCGATGGCTGTTTAACTAATAGATTAAGCAATTCCGACTGATGTTCGTTCAGTTCAGATGAAGGAAAGTATTTTTTTTTTGTAGAGACATGAAATAATACGAGTATCTAGTATGTATGTTGATTATATTTTAACATTCAACTAATTACCATTCAATCATTTCGTTGTTATATATTGTTTTGACAATGAATTGTACTTTGTTTTATATTAATTTTTATATTTCTTAACATATGTATATTAAATATTGCTTATTGACTTTGTTTTTATTGATTTACTTTACTCTTTACTTTAGATTTATGTAAATTCTCTGATTGTCTCGCTCTATTTGATTTTCTTTTTTTTTGAGGATCATATTTTAGGGTAATTTAGTTTTATGAGCATTTTAATAAAGCTTTTACATAATTTATTGTAAAATTAGAGTTCTGTCCATCCTATAACAGGCTAGTTCCAGTTGGGTGACAGAATTAAATAAGCAAAAGGTTAAGGTTTTGCCATTTGGTTCCTGTTATTTTATTCATCTATGTATAAGTAGTCAGAACGTCGAAAGCAAATGTTTTGTCGTCGGTCACGAAATTCCCTCAATGTGGACCTCTAATTAATCTTGATTTTTCCAAAGCAGTGGAATATGCAAAGCATTTGTAGTTGGAAAATGATCAAAAGAAATTTGTGAGATATTGCGACATATCGAAGAGTATAGCCTAGATGCAGTTAAACTCGATTGGATTAGTAAAAGTCGAGAAAGCCGAAAGCCTTCTGTTCGACGATTTTTTTTATTTGACGCCATTTTTAATAAAATATTGTTTTAATACATACAAAGCTTGTTTAATTATTATAAATAGGATAGAAAACGAATTTACCGCGTGAAATTTGTAGGACCCGACGTTTCAGTGACGTTGCAGCCGCCGTTGTCTAGGGTAGACTGAAGAGCTGTCAGTCCGTTGTTTTGCGGGTAGGCCGCAAACCGCTGCCGCCACTGCGTAGGTTATAACGGTGGTGGGGGGCCGGGCTCGGAGCGCGGGAATTTTGAAACTCTCTTCTACGTGGAACCCTCTTCTTAAAATGTTCCCGCCACCGAACGCCGAACGCAAAGACGTAAAACAGGATACAGTGAGTGTTGTGTGCAAGACGGATTTTCAAAATTCCCGCGCTCCGAGCCCGGCCCCCCACCACCGTTATAACTTACGCAGTGGCGGCAGCGGTTTGCGGCCTACCCGCAAAACAACGGACTGACAGCTCTTCAGTCTACCCTAGACAAAGGCGGCTGCAACGTCACCGAAACGTCGGGTCCTACAAATTTCACGCGGTAAATTCGTTTCCTATCCTATTTATAATGTCAAACAACCGCGATAGTCTTCGATTTTACATATATTTTCAATTATAATAATAAGAAATCATTGTTTTGTTTTATTATTTCCTTGTTCCAAAACAAATCGATCAATGAACTACTCTTCTCGATGTTTTAAGTGTTTGTTATACTCTCGTGTCAGCTCTTCAATCTATGTCAATTTATGAAAATCTCCTATAAGGCAAAACTACCTTCCGCGGGATTCGACGGGGCGTCCGGGCGTCAGCTTACTGGATGCCGTCCATTGATCCTTCAAAATTGCCTGCCCGCGTTTCACTCTGTTATTCTCCTTGTTTATCTGCGAACGTTTATTGTTTTATTTTACTCTCTTTGGAACCTAATGAATGAGCGCAGAATGGCGGAATCTAATAAATAATCTGATATTGGTTATAATCGAGCGAATTGTGTGCGGCAATATTGGTCTGGTTAGCTAACGTCTAGGGCGCTCGGAGCAGCAGAGCACGACGCAGCGCGACTGTCCCATCCGAAACTTATCTTCGCCACTGCAAACTCAATTTCCAAAATGCAAAAGTGATTTAATTAGGGACGCCATGACGGGCGTCGCGATAATCGCGTTAAGCTCACCCTCGTCAACCCCCTTCTACCCGCTGCCCCACTTGCCCCACTTGCCCCTACCGCAGCGCCGCAGATGACCACTCACCGGCTATCGCTTTGCTAAGTCTACACACTGCGAACCCGATTTTTTCTCCTTCGGATTATAAACTCTGTCTCGGAAATAATCAAGCTGGGAAGACGTGACGTCACAAGTAGGCTATATTTTGCATATCCTGTGGTTTTGGCTCTATACCATCTTACTAATATTATAAACGCGAAAGTTTGTATGTATGTATGGATGTTTGTTACTCTTTCACGCAAAAACTACTGAATGGATTTTGATGAAACTTTACAATAATATAGCTTACACATCAGAATAACACATAGGCTATAATTGATAAAGATATATGGTTTTCTGTCATCATTATCACAATTTTCCATCACCACGCTGGTGAAACCGCTGGGCGCAGCTAGTCTATTATATAGCGTATTTAAAAAATACAATTCCAATTATTTTATTTTGATTGGGGTGTAGGAGCATGGAGTTGCCGCACAACCTGACTTTATGCGTACATTTTTTAACAACATGACTCCATAGAGATATTGATTCCAAAGCAACTTAAAACAAACATATTATAAAATAGCATTACAATATATATACAACAATACCTACTACAATAATAGTATTACAATATCAGTTAGGTTCGGTATCAACAAGTTAAATTAGATAGGTATAAAATATTTTACTAATAGAATTAAAATTTAACAGGAAAATAAACAACAATAATAATAACTCGGAATAGAATTTCGTTGCGGAATAACTTCAAAAAATAAAAATATTTTAAACATAGTCAATAAGTATCAAAAATAAATTGTCATAATATAACAACAAAAAACCACTGTAGATAAATTTAAAATGAGGTTTTTAAAATCAAATTAGGTATGATTTTGCAACGTCGTACCACGATTTGGCAGCCAGGGTTTTACTGCGAAACGGAACATCTAGATAACATTCATATCTTCGATAAAGCGACTTTAGTGGTATAACAGTATGGCAGCGCACTGTAGATGGCGCTCTAAACACGCCTATACGGTATGCAATTACAATAGAACCTCTCATAACGAGCACCTCTCATAACGAGTAATTCGAAGTAATTCCTCATAGCGAGATAATTTGCACCTCTCGTAACGAGTATGGGAAAATGTGCTTCGCTTAATGAGTAAGAGTCTGGATCGAATTATGCTCGTTATGAGAGGTTCCACTATATAATATATTGAACAATCGAATTTTCAAATCATAGGTAATATTATTATGATATTATTTACATAAATATGTCAAATTTAACTTTCCTGATCACAAGAAAAAGTACTTTGGACATGCTAAATAAAATGAGATGAAGACGGAAATATCCATTTTGATGAGATGATTAGGACTATTTCCAGATTAAGGACTATCTGTGAGTCTGTGCGTGTGTGTATGTGCGTGTGTGAGGGTGTGTGTATGTGTGTATTTATGTGTGAGTGTGTGCGTATTCCTCCACGATAGCGCCCAAACGCTTCTTACGATTGAGCTGATTCGGTCATGACAAGAGTTGAAAAGATTGTAGTTGAAATCGGTCCACCAGAGGGCGCGCTAGTCATATTTAAATCTCGTAATATTGCAGGTAAAGACCTGAAATCCCGTACAAATGCCTTGTTGGACCGAAATCAAGTTGTGAAATTTTGGTTGAAGTATCTTTTATACGACGCAAGAAAAACCTAAATACCGCCGTATTTAAGAAAATACTGCATCTTATTGCAAAATAGCTATTTTAATATCACGGAAATAGTACAAAATATTAAAAATATACTACTTTTGCTATCATAGTCACTTGACACAATCACTATGGGTTGGGGAAGGGGGCTCGGCGAGAGGGGTAGGGGTTGAGGAGTTTGGCGCACGGTGTGGGAGGGGTTGTCTGCTTGCCAGGAAAGTCTTGGGGTATCAAAACCGTTTTATTTTTTCATATCCTATAGTTTTGGCTCTGCCATCGATTATATAGCAAATTAGATTGCGCAATGTCGTACTACGATTTGGCACTTAGGATTTTACTACGAAACGCAACATGTAGATGACACCCATAGTTCAATAAATGATTAATCTTTTATTATTACGTTCATTATGGCGACTTTAGTGGTTTAACAGTATGGCAGAGGACTTTAGATGGCGCTCTAAACGTTATAAAATAATAATATAATAACAAACGAGTTTTTAAATCATTTCTCGTATTATTCTAATATTGTTTACCTAAATACATCATTTTTTAATTCGGTAGGGTAAAGGTTGGTAATTCGGTGATATCGGTAATAGAGTGATAATTTGTTTGAAATGGTTCAGTATTCAGTATTCAGTATTAAGTATTCATTTTATTCATTCAAAATATACAATAAAAGCATGAATTATGAATTAAGCTAATTATCGCATATTAGAATTCGTCGTTCAGAAAACTATTCAAGCATAAATATTAATTCGACAATAGCGTTGACTAAAGTGGGCTTTACACGGCAGACAAATAAAATTAAAAAAAAATCAAAAAAATGAGCTGAATTCATATACATGAGTATACATTTAAAATAGATAATTATTATAAGAATATTAATAGTCATCAAGCACTTTATACAAAAAATAATCACACAGTAGGAAGTATCAAAACAAAATTGGAAAAAAACAACGTATGTATATGATCAGGTATGTTACATTACACATTGTAATCTACATATTAAATATTAAATTCATAATATTATAATTAAACAATAAGAATTAAAATGAGGTACCTGAAAGTTACATATTAATGTTATTCCCATTTGAAAGAATTGGCATGCTCAAAAAAATCACCCAGCTTATAGAAAGCATGTGTGGATTGCAGCTTTTGTTTAATAAATCTTTTAAACGCCTTTGTTTCCATCTTTCTTGTGGAGAGTGGTAGCTGGTTAAAGAGCTTATAGCTCAAATATCCAAAGGACTTTTGTGTCTGCGTAAGGCGTACTTTATGCAGGATAACGTCATCACGTCTGCGTGTATTGTGGGAGTGCATATTCCCGTTTACCTCTTGTTCGTTAATATTTGATTTAGCATATAGTAAACATTGTAAAATATATTCAGACTTAAAAGTCAGTATTTCTATATATTACCCCGTATGTTCTATATATTACCCCGCGAGACCGCGGCGTTTGTGATTAGGCTTGTTGCATTAGTCCTTTCTTACTTGAATGCAAAGAGCCTAATCGCAAACGCCGTCGTCTCGCGGGATAAGATATAGAACCATTTCAAAAAAATTATCACTGTATTACCGATATCACCGAATTACCAACATTTACCCTATACAGATATCGATACGAAATAATTAGGCACTTTAAAGTTCAGATGGACCAATAGATGGCATTTCTGGGATGTAATTAGCCTATATAAAAATGCGATAGATGGCACTAATAATTGAATGTTATTATTGTTGTAATGGTTACATTATTGGGTTTTCATAATCAATCAGTCGTTTATAAAACACCACTCATTCCCATTATCATTATTATATACGGCCAACTAACTTGTTATTAGTTTGGCCGTCAATGCTATAAGCGCCACCTGCATTTCGCCGGCGCTCAAAGGTTACCGAATCGTATTATATGATTGAAAATATTTATACCATATATAATCGTGTGATTCGTTAGAAACTAACGTTATTAAATACATAGATGCACAGATGATTTATATTACGTATAATTGTTATTATTATCTGGCAGTATAAATTCCCTGAAAGTCTCGGATGCACAGTCCTGCATCCAGATATAAATCTTTACTCTCTATGTCGGAAGATGGTCCTTATCGTAGAATTAACTGTTCCATGGGAATCAAATATCCCAAAAGACCACGAGTACAAATTAAATAAATACCATGACCTCACAAATGCCATCACCCGGAACGGCTTCACTGTTCACCTTGACGCGGTGGAAGTAGGAGCTCGTGGCCTGCCAGCTAAATCTTTGTTTCACCTTTTTAAAGATCTTGGTCTCTCCAGGAAAATAAACAACTCCTTTCTAGAAAAAAATATCTAAAACCGCGATGTCTGCATCTCAAATTCTATGGCTTCGAAGGGGGAGCTAATGGGTGGCAAGGTGAATGCTCACATGTGGCAAGACAGCTGTCCTAAACCTACCATAGCCGGTCGTTAGTCCGGAATCCACCGTTCACCTCCCAGAAATGTAATAATTATATATGATGGGCCCGATTTTTGGTCGGTGAATTCCATGGCAGCTCCGTTTGTATTTGTTTTATTTTATATATTATTTATGGCAGCTCCGTTTGTTTTATTTTATTTATTAGCCTCATACTGTATTCATATATCTCCCATATATATTATATCTCATTTAATTTATTAAATATATTTTTTCAGTAATAAATATAATAAATAAGTTATACAATATACACTTGTAAGATTTCCCAAGATTACAGAAATTACCTATACACCCGACAGATGAAATCAGTACTAAATATCACCTCAATACAGGCTCTGCCTAGTGAGGTGATAAAATGCCGCCGAAGCCGCACTTTTAGTAAATATCCAGGATTCTACATTTTGTATGTACGATTAAATCATGTAAAATATATTATAGGAAATTTAATCATGTAATACTAGGGATAAATAAAATAAATAAATAAATCAATGTCTCTAGTATGTCACCAGGAGGAAATGTTTCGTACGCGAATCAAAAGAAATAAACTTTTTTATGTAGGTTGACGTTTCTACTTTTTTGAGTGGTGAAATAGGCGAATCTTTTTTTTTCAAATGCAAACCAACGCATGAACTAACATATAAATAAAACTATTTGAATGCTGATGAAATGAATTATTATTATAAACTTTAAAGCAATTATTTGTGTGCTGGATTAAATAGCATCAAGAATCGAAATTAAGCAAGTGGTCTGCTTTGAGTTACAGAATTATCTCCCATTTTCTTCACTGTGTATGGCATAAAATTTTAAATCTTGAGTTACGACGTTGACTTCCCGGTCCTTCTTCAAAGCGGCTTTAGTTTTACCCACGTACGACCAAGGAGATCTTACGATGTTGCTATTTGCAAGTTACTGCATTCGTCTTTGTTCTTCTAGGCATGTGTCTCGTCATTATACAAGATACACAGTCACAAGCCGGTTAGTCTACATTTCTGATATGTACGTTTATTCCATCCTTGAGCTCCAGGTGTACACAGCCTGGTGGCTTAGTGCTTAGATCGCCTGATCTTACATTGTAAGGTCCCGGGCTCAATTCCCTGCTGGATCACCATTTTCCGTTGGGATAAAATTAACGGAATTGCAATTTAACTCTATCAATCGAATGCAATAACAAGAAACACACTTACACAAATGTTACACACACACACACACACATACATATAGACACTTCATAGTATGGTTGGTTATGAGAAATTATTATTATGATAATAAACCCGCCAATTGTGAAATTTCAGAATAAAGAGAAGAAACGAAATGAAACCACTTGACTAAGGTTTTGTCGTTAAAAGTAAAACCTCAACAGATATTTAATATATAGGAAGAAGTAGCACTCACAACAAGACGTAAGAAGCAAGTAAGAATATATTTTACCTCTAGCTATTACAAAGGAATTTTAGGAAAAGAACGAGTAATACGGAACATGTTATTTTATTTTTTTATTTTTATTTTTATTTTTTTTATTTTATTTTATTAATTTTAGGAATCTTACAGCTAGGTATACGGTTATTACAAATTAATATGTATATAAGGCCAATTACAAGGTTCCACAAGTAAAAATGTATGAATAGATATATAAAATTATACAAGTAGTAGTAGTAGTAAACGGAGTGGGCGGCTTGTTTCCAGCCCTTGATGTCACCTGGATCTATAAGATCTTTTGTAACTACCCACTTTGTGGTTGGGTCAGTAGTCAGCTAGCAGCCCAGTACTGCTTAACAGTCCAAGCAGATCACTGACCTTCAAGTTGGGCAGATCGCTGGGTTCGAGAAAGGCTCGTCTCAATAAACCGTGTCTTTTTGCGGCGAGGCCTGGACAGGGACCAACGATGTGTATGCTGTTTTCAGGCTCTTCGACACATATTCGGTAGTCCTTGCTCCAGGTTTATAAGATAACCCCAGGTTTTTGCCATGGCTCTTTTGCACGTCCACAAAGAGGCATAAAAGTTTGTTCTCTTGCGCTCAAGGTGGTGTTTCTAATTAAGCTTTGGGTCTAGATAGACTCCAAGGTATTTGACTACTGTTACGTATTCCATCTCCTTACCCGGAGCTTGAGACCCTCAACGGGTTCGGGTTTGTATTTTCTGGTGAAAATCATGGCCTTGGTCTTGCTTGGATTAACAGACAGGCCTCTGGCCTAGCACCAGTCTTGCGTGGTCTTAAGTGCTTTGTCCATGAGCTCCTTAAATATTGATAGGAAGCTTCTTCTTACCACTATGGCCACGTCATCAGCGTAGCCGTAAACAGACAAGCCTTGGTTACAAATCTGTTAGAAGTTCGTCTACAACGATGCTCCACAAGAGGGGGAGATGATTCCACCTTGTGGATAGCCCTTGGCTGGGATTCCCGTGATGGAGGCGTTGCCTTGATAGATGGTCAGATTCCTATTTGATAGCATACTGAACGTCCAGTCAATGATGGTCTCTAGTATTCCTCGTCTGTACATAGCGTTTTTTATAGTTGCATATGATGTGGTGTCAAATTCTCCTTCGATGTCGAGGAATAGTCCCAGAGCGTAACCTTTCGCTGCTAACTGTGTCTATTGCGCTCACCAGGTGATGTAGGGCATTGTCCGTAGATCTGCCCTCCCTATAGGCATACTGAGCATCAGGAAGTTAGGTATTGGTAGTGCAAGGATGTTAGTTGTATAACTAACATCCTTGTTGGTTATACAAATAACAAGCATGTTGTTTTGTCAGCTAAAGAATTGAAGTGTTATGAGGAAAACGTTCGATGTATTATTTTTTGTAGGAATGAACTACTAATGCCGTCTTGTGGCTTGTTCCCAATCAAATCGAAGCAAGAATGGATTTTTGAAAGAAAGGCCATAATCTGCCTTAAATTAAGGGAGAAGGAAACGCGTGACAAGAAAGAATGATCAAGGTCCACACGGTGACGATGGACTTTGGTCATTTTTCCAGTCAGGTCCAGAGATAGGGTACCTCGATAACCTGAGGAAGAACTGCGATGGGAAACACTGATCAAGGTTAATGACTTTTTCACGTTTCCGCTTTTTTATCTAGGGTATAATTAAAGTAAAATATATTATTTTAGAAACTCTAATATTCTATCATAAGAATTCGAAAAAAATCTAGAAACTCTTATTATTCTATTATGTCTATATTATAGTTTTGGATTTTTTTCAAAGTTGTAATTTAAGCTCAAATATATTCGGTTGACAGACCAAATATTTTTTTCACTAAAACCCATGCCAAAATGTAATTTTTGAAGTTATTCAATTTTAATGAAAGAAATACGAAAAAAATCTAAATGTTTATTTTCCGTAACCCTCCAATTGTGTAAAAAAATAGTTTAAATAAAAAAAACCTTATTTCTTATTCAGTTCAAACCACTAGCTACACTTTAAATCTGTTTTCTTAAAGGTTTTAGATACCACATTGGGAAGATAATTTATTACATTTTACTATTGACCTAATCTAACAATATATTGGTATTGATCTAACAATATATTGGTATTAACAATGTATCGGTATCTAAAATTTTGACTGAAACAAGTATTGTTTATTTCATTTTATTTATTTATTTATCTATCTAACATTATACTAACTTTGCGGATTTTAAATTTATAAACAGCAACAAACAACATAACTATACAACATTATACTAAATAACTAAGCAACATAATAATAATAATAATAATAATAATAATATTAAAACTCTATTCTTAAGAAAAGGCGAGCTTATTGCCTGCAGGCAATATTTTAGAGCTAACCTATACTATTTTATGAACATTATTTGCGAATAGACTACATAACTTAATCTATATAAAAAGTATGACTAATAAAATAAAAGAGTATAGAAAGAAATATATACTTAACTCTTTGTAAGTACAGGTTTGCCACATCAAAATAATCTAACACCTATAAGGACGCTAAAGTTTAAAAAGGAGAGGAATGGGAGGGGAAAGGGAATTTATATGGAAGATTTCAAATGCTCTCTGAGTCTGTTTTTAAAAATTGTTATGCTTGGCGCGGTTCTCACATTTTTCGGAAAAGCATTCCAAAGACGGGCTCCATGCACGGTGAAAGAGAATGAGAAGAAGTCACTGCTGTGACTAGGGATAGAGAGTAGCAGGTTGGTCTTTTGATCTCAGAGGGCATCCATGAGCCGATAGTGCAGTAAATCTGCCGCTAAGATCCAAGATCTTGAAAAGCATAAAGATAACTCGTATGTCTCTTTTCTCCCGGGTCGACAACCAGTGAAGCTTCTCTCTGTGCTCCGAGATGTGGTCAAATTTTCGGAGGCCATGTATATACCTAATGCAAACATTTTGGAGACGCTCAAATTTGGTGGATAACTCCTCTGTGAAAATTTTGGAGACGCTCAACTTTGGTGGATAACTCCTCTGTCAGGAGTACCATTTCCTCCCTCCTCACAACACTAACTTTGCGGGAAAAACATAATTTAAATGCATCACTAGTAGGAAATGAATGGTAGGACTGATAGTGTATCGAAAGAGGGTGGACAAAAGGCTATAACGACCATAATTATATATTCGTTTTGCAAATTTGTAAGATAAATAGTTTACGATAGATTAATTGTCATGTTTTAAGAGTTGGGCTGATACGTGCCCATGAAAGGGAATCAAAATTCGACAAAGTGCATTATTGATAATTAGTATAGAAGTATTCCATATAAGTATGTATAGATGCGGTGTGCTGAGTAATTTAGCTCGGATTTAAGGCGGTGGCGATAAGGTTTGACACGTTTCCCGTACCGCCGCCTCCGCCTCCGCCGCACGTATTGCCCGGAGGCACGTCTCGTCCGATGACAATCTCGCCGGTCGGCGAGCGCTGCGAAGCCACCGACGCCGACGCCAGTCATAAATGTCAAGTGACGACATTGATTGCCGCCGCTCGGTTGGCCGCCTGGGAGGCAACGAGGGAGGACACCTTGCTTAGCTGGTCGCCCGCAGGACATTCATTACACTCTTCTGCCCCGGGGAGCCTGCTCGCGATAAACACATCAATCGGCGATTTCAATTGGATGTCACACATTTGAAAATATATATCCAATATGGGGACATGGCTAACAAATCAAACCAAAACAAGTTTATTGTCTTCAAAACGTATAAATAATATTTGAGACATTAGCACACAATAAGATGAAAATGAATTGACAGCGTCAAGTTTGTGACGCCCGGCGTTTCGGAGATGTTGCAACCACCGTTGCAACAACGGCGGGTGCAACATCGCCGGAAAGTAGGGTGTTACGAACTTCACGCGGTAAATTCGTTTTCATCTAATTTATAATGTCAAACAACCGCAGTAGTCTTCGATTTCATTGTACACAATACTTTCCATAGCCGCTTAAGATTAAAACAACTCTAAAATTCGATACTGAAGGTTTCTTATCAGTCTCACCACATAATTCATAATAATTGTATTGGATACATAAAACGAATTAAAATATTTTTGATCTTGTTCGAATATATTCAAATACTATTTTTTTTATTGCGTTACGAGATGGTTGGTGTTTTAATATTTTGAACCATTACATAGAATATTAAACCTCGCGTGTATCAGAATACACGCGAGGTATAATATTCACATAACTTTACTATTTAAATACATTAGTACTCGTTATTATTTAGTTATTAAAATGTATTTTTATCACTGCCTCGAGTGACGACGTTCTTAATATATGACAAGATATAGTACCTCTGGCGTAATCATAGGAATCTAGCGAAAAATCGGAGAGCAAGGAATTTAGCGCGGGAAGTGGTCGAACATAACCAAATATAGATTCCTTTCATTTATTTTTGCTGTAATCTGTTCGTTTTTTTTAGCTGTTGCCATTTTTTAACATTTTTGTTTCGTTTGAATAATAAAAAAAATAATAAATTATATATTTGCAGCTGTCATTATAAAAAAAATACACAAAACACAAAATTATTTATTGACACAAAATAGACAATGCAATGTAAAAAAAACTACAAACGCTGCGAAGAATGGGTATGCTCAGGACATCTCCTAACCTGTTTTTTAAGACACACCTTTGATTGGTACCACTATTTAATATAAATAAAACAAAATAAGGAAAATAAAAAAAAACAAAAATCAAATAATCGCGATAAAAATGTATCAACAAAGGAGAAAACCATAATAACATATAATTAACAATTAATCATCCTAAAAAATATAATAATATTTAACTTCCAAAAGTCTTCTTTAATTAACATAATCTTGTAGTGGTTCTTGATTATTCCAATTGATCTTGATCGTAACGCCGTTCTCCACTGATTATATATAGAACATCAGAATAATGAGAAACTGCACTGGAAATTTGTGGTTTTGTGTTTGGGATGATTGCAAGTTGTTCACGCGCCCGCGTTAAATGGTCATATCGATTTCGAGTAATTTCTACAAAATATATAATTGTTGCAATTCTACGAAATATATAATTTATTTTAGTTACAGAGCGTATAATTGAGCTTTTTATTTACAAATATTGAATCTTCGAATAGACTGCTTGTTTTATCAGGTTAAAATAACTCACGCAATTAATAAATAGTGGGAAAAGGCAGGAAGAACAGGATCGGAAGGAATAAGCACAAGATCCGCTGACGTTTGTTGGTTCCTTGTCTGCATGCAGAGCTCGGCAAGGATGAATGATGGATATTCACTGCCATCAACAGTTTTGACACTAATACTTATATACGGGTGTCTAAAAAGAAACTATTTATTAATTTTGAGTGAACGTTATGTGGAGATACTGGATGAATTCTCGGTACCTGAATTGCAAAACTTTCCTGTGTATAAACAAAGAATATGGTTTCAGCAGGTTGGAGTAACGTCACATACTTCCATTACGTCTCAATTACGAGTTCGTGACTTTTTCTTATGAGGATATCTCAAATACAACGTGTACGTCAATATAAACAGTATGTGGGTCCTTGTTGATTTGCCAAAGGTTTGAAAGTCTTTACTAGAACTGCCAATGTTAAATTGCCACCTGAGATAAGGCGCACACGACTGAGTTGGAACAAGGGGGGAAAAGCAAGAGTGAAGCAAGCAAGAGGAAAGCAAGAGTGAATGACTGCCCCGAGAGCAGCAAGGCAATATCTGCGCACTTGTTCAACTTACTGACTGCCATATTTAAATTCGCCTGAGTGCTTGTCTTCGTAAGCATCTTCAAGTAAAGAACGCACAGTTACAACGGTTTGTTACCAATACTCGGTTAGGCGAATAGGCTATTTGAAATGTAGCAAGCAAAACATTACGACGGCGATAAAATACCTTAATACATTGTTTTAAACTAATCTATCACTTTTCAGTAAAATTATACAACTCGATCAGCAAATATTTACTTAAGAACATATTGAAACTTAAACTACTAAGAAACATAAATAATGATTGTCTCAGGCAAACGAAGTGAAACAATATATAACATAAATATAATAACAAAGAGAAGTAAACATTTTATTAGCAAGACCATAACTTTATAGAAGGAAGTAAGTTCATATAATTATTGTAAATCAAGCTATCCGACTTCTTTGGCGCAGTTGAGAGAAAATATTCGTTACGAAATAGTAGCCATCGTGGAGTCTCCGTGCCGAGCCGTCATGTGAATATTACTGTTCGTTTGGATGAGCCGTAAACGTGATGGTTTACATTTAGATTATATTATTTATAAAAAATTAATTCATAAATGATGTATTTTACTTTTTATTACATTTTTATCGACGGACGACAACTTTTCTTTCATATTTATACATCAAATATAAACATTCTTTGGAAAACCCTGTATTTGCAGTTTCATTATTTTTTAGCATGCGATTTATCGTGGGCTATAAAACGATTATTGCGTGGCTGCCTGATGTAATTTCATATAACGTATGTACTGATCATACTTTGCTTTGCTTCTTTTTAACACACTTTTATTAGCTTGACCTGTGACATTGTAAGAGAATCTTATGACTCACTTTTCACCTACTTCTAATTAATTGTCGTATCGATTTGAAAACGATTCTGGTGACAAGAAAGTAATATTGTACCATAGAGTTTTTAGTAATTTTAACTATTTAATCACTTCATCATGGCATAGGACCCCAGTTTGCAGGTGATGGCTGACAGTACGGGATCCTTTTTTATTGATGGCTCAAGAGTGATTCAGCCAAGTTGGTACCAAAATGCCACTGGCGGATATATGATTGGATGGAAATTGGATTGGAATTTAAATAAAGGTGGTAAATTAAATGTGACTAAAACCACGTACTTTAATTTCTCTACTAATATAATTTTCGTCTGGTAATTAATAAGACATGTGGATTTTTCAACAGATTCAAAGGTGTAAAACCAACAACAAAATGTGTAGTCGGGCTCATTCTGACAATGTGAGCTCACCTTGAATACGTACCAAAACGGCTCTCCCCGTACGTTCGAAGTACCTCGCGTTTGTACTAGGTAGGGTATACCCCAATTTCCATTATATAAACGCTTAATGCTAAGTTACAATAAACAATTCCAGAATATCGACCTTTTCAACATGACGAACAATAAGTTTAAGGAGAGCATATAAACAAAAGATAAACAAATTTCCATTCCAATTTGATACTTATGATCTAGGGACTTTTTGCAATTAATTTTTAAGCTATTGCATAGCTTTTATCGCGGGCCTAGGCCAGGGCGGCGACCGAATGTAGAAATTTCTTAACGAAAATTAATGATTTTAAACTGATAATTACGTCTAAACGAGTACTGCTTAAGATTCGAAAAAAATATATGTTAAACAAGAACATTTTCCTAATATTCTTAGTTTTGAATATTTTAGATTTTGTTTATATTACATAGTGTAATTAATTTGTGAAATTAGGTCTAACCGAACACAAAAACGACTACTACGCAAATACTATCTGGCGTATTATTATGAAACCTGCACTATTTTAAAGATAATTTAATTATCTATCTTTTTATCTACGATTTTTTTCGAATAATCCGTTTTTTTGCTTTATTGAATAAAAAATTCGTGCGCGGCGCTCTATCGGAAGAAGTTTAAATTATTCCGAATCATTTGCTTTCGCAGCCGCAAATGATTCGGAATAATTTCAACGTTTTCCGATAGAGCGCAGTTATCTGATAAAATAAATAAATAATTATATTTGCATAAGGTGTTAAAAATGCTATGCAATAGCTTTGCCACGGCAGTCCCCGAGTGCCACACGTATTTTTTTTATTTTATCTTTATTTACATTCAAGATTGTTTTATTTTTTAACATATTTATTTTATTGATATCTTTTTAATTTTTTTGTTATATAATTTAGGGACTTTAATTTTTGTTTGGATTTTTCTTTTTTCTTTGTATTATTATGATAAAAGAAAGAAAAATGAAAAAAAAAATGTTTTATTATTTTTTTAATTTATTGTAGGACTATTAGTCATTTTTATTCTAACATCCATTTTTTATATAAATGAGTATATTTTCCTATTTTTTTGTACTGCACATTAATTTAGGTATATAAAATCTTCAACACCTATTCCTTCCTTTTCCATCTCCCAACCTTTTCAGTTAACACTGTGCGCATTGAAGACTTAAATCATTGAAACTATTGTTGAAAACATGTCATAGGCCAGATATATTGTATTTAATGTAATTGAAATATTTTTTTGTAGCGCTGTATGTTTTTTAATAATAAATACATAAATAAATCTATCTTGAGACCCATAGTCAATAATCTTTATTTATCAAAATTTGCAAATATGTACATCATAATAAAAAACTTTTAATACGTTTAAAAAACGTATAAGTATATCATAATAAAAAAAACGTTTAAAACACAGATAACCCAAAATGGCAATGAAACAAAAAAAAAATATTCCAATAAAACCATAGCTTAAAACTAATGCAACAAAAAAATCTATCGATAAAAATAATAATTGTAATAACCAAATCCATACTAAATAAGAGATAAATGCACAATAATGTTCGCATACGCAAACAGACAACAATATAATGAATAAGTAAACATTGTCAAATTAGGCCTACGAAGTAAAACGTAAGAATAGTCCTATTCAACGGCTTTCTTATTTATACCTTTACAAATCGACGCTTGAAAGGCAATCCTGACTAAGCGATATTGAGTAAACTTTACATTTAGGTAACCTATTTTATTATCTTGGATAGGTATATAAATAATATTTCTATGTCTGTTTCAAATCATTTCAAGCCAACAATTAGGTGAATCGCTATTCTAAAATATTTTAAGTTTAAATCACTTTCCTGTTAAGTTTACTTAATGTCACTTAGTCAAGATTGCCTTTCAAGCGTCGATATATTTGTACATTTATACGTAGTTATAGAGGTACCTTAGAGATATGATATTATTTTCATAATAAGATATTTTTAATCGATTTCAAAAAAAAAGAGGAGCTTATCAATTCGGTTGTATGTTATTTTTTTTACGTTTGTTACCTCAGAAATCCATTTATCGATATCCTACGAACCAGTTATATAAAGAAAGTAATATTTTGAACCCAAGACTGTTGTACATTAAGATAGCCTTGATACACGCAAAATTCAAAATGCCACTTATTAACGCACGAGTGAGACTCACCAGAGCTGCAAAGAATGACGATATGATAGTGCCAAGAACTCGTACGACTTTCGGACAGAGACATTTCAACTTCATAGCACCGAGAATGTACAACTACCTGCCTGATGTCGTGAAACGCATTGAAACCAAAAACAAATTTAAAAAATCGGTTTCTAGGTGGCTTATTACAGAAGGCAGGGAAAACATCAATGGAATGTTGAATATTGTATATTAATTTTTTGTATATTAATTTTTCGCATTATTCTTCAATTTTAGACACATATTTTTACTTTCAAACATATTTTTACTTTTACTCTACACGTCAATAATTATTATCAAAGTAATATAATTTCTACAAATTTTAATTGTTTTAATGTTTATTTTTATTTTTTTATTTTTTATACAATAATTATTTAGTAACTTGATTAGATACATTTAAACAATATTTTATAAAGTCTGCCTTAGAACAGGCCCTGGCCTAGTTAGGCGATTTTTATTGATTACTCTATCTCCTCAAGAATCAGTTTTTTGCTAACGTCTCATATATATATACAACATGATATGGTATACTGTACAAACGAACTTGTGTAATACTATAAATAAATAAATAAATAAACCAATTTAGAAAATTCTTTTTCTCTTTGAAAGGCTATACTTACATATTGGTCCCATTTTAATTAAAATGCTGTTCTGATGATGGGATCCATGAGGAATTGAGGGAACTCCACAAATATTATCATATGAAATTGAAAATTCAAATGTTTGTTCAATTGTTCAATTTACATGTTGGATCCGATGACCATGCATTCTTTTTATGGTAAGCATGACCTGATTCTACATCCTGGGTTGGCTCTCGACGAGGGGACTCCTCAACTGTCAACAGCACAGACACGAAATTTTGTATATTCATTCAGTTAGGATAGCCCGTTCTAAGTTTAACCATGATATGGCTGCTGCACCCAAGATTGGTTCCCGACAAAGGGACTCCTCAACGGTCAACAACATAGACAAAAAATTTGTATATGCATTCAATTACGTTAGCCCGTTCTAAGTTTCACCAAGACAGGACTTTGGCACCCAAGGTTGGTTTCAAACGAGGGAACTCCTCAATGGTCAACAGCAAAGACACAAGTCTTTGTATACGTATTCAATTATGATAGCCCATTTTAAGTATCACCATGACATGGCTGCTTCACTTGTAAAAAAAAATGTAGTCGGTTTTCTTTTTTTGTTAAAATTTTGTCTATTATAATATTTTTTCGAGGTCGTCTACCTTATAAATTGCTTGTGTAATGAGTAGTTTATTAACTCAATATTCGAACATTTCTGGTTCTTCTTTACACAAATGACTATTGGATTATAGTCAAACGGACTTAGGGGAGGGCTATTTTGGCTTTGGTTCTAGTGTCGTGATTATGCAAGTGCATGTTGGACACTCTTGCATGTTCTTTTAGTATACACAAAATAACTGAGAATGCACTTTTTGAAAATCTATGCAACGCTACAATTCTTCCTTGAGGAGGTGGGGAGAGCGTAACCCGTTTTCAATATCATACCTGTCCTGCTTTACATTGCGCAACAATTTACGAACGACGTATTTTCTTAACCTGTCGCCTTCACCCGGATTACGCGGCCATCGTCCCGCACAACTTCCCTAAAATATCACCGCAATAATATCGTAATGAAATGGCGGTTTGTAGACTTGGGCTGCATAATATAGCGCTCGAGAGGGAGGAGAGGCGGAGGCGGCGTTGAAATATTGGAAGCTTCGCCGGCGCCGCGCGACTCGGCCGGCGCCGGCGCCGGCGCCCGCCCAGCGCCCGACATGGAAAAAGGTCAAGGGAGAATAACGCGCGACGGCGTGTCACGTCTCAGAATCCGTTACCTATCTATCCATCCAACCCTTCGATGCACAATGTCAAGATTGAAAATTGATTTTCAGGTGGAGTCTAAATCCTAAAGTCATCCTACACTTCACTTTCCAGGCAGAGGGAAAATATTGTGAACGCGCTAAAAAAATCGAGATGAAGACGATTATATACATTTTGACCACTCCCCCCCCCCCACCCCACCCCACCCCTCCCCGAGACGATTATAACCATTTCCAGCCTGAAGTCTCTCTGCGAGCCTGTGTGTATGTGCTGAGTGTGTGTCAGGGCGTATTTCTCTCTGTGTGTGTGTGTGTGTGTATTCCTCCACGATAGTTCCCAAATGCTTCATTCTATTAAGCTGATATGTGGCATGCAGCGCAAAATATATCGATGTGCAGTGCGCTATAAATTCTGTACACAGACGCCTTGTTGGAGACCGAAATCACGTTGTGAATTTTTGGTTTGAATATCTCGTATACAAGTGACGCAAATAATATTTGAAATCCGTCATATTTAAGAAAATACTACATCATTTTTGTAGTTGGCTTTTGTACTTGTCTACTTGCCGTCTTGGCGTGTCACAGCCGACTTTTTAAATTGTCAGGCCTTACATTCAGGCTCGAGAAAGAACAGTAGGGCGGTGTCGACTACAACGAGCGAACCTGTAACCCCAGGCTGATATAACGATATGTGATCGTTCTTTCAGCCGTGGGTTGAGCGTAGAAAACTTAGAGACTATACAATCTACTGTCTAGCTCGCCAACAACCCGTTAGAGACCCACGCCTTACGGCGAGGCACCGGCAAAGGTACCCAGCGGGCAGCGTCGCCCTCTAACTACCAGTTTTGGTAGGATATCTCCGTCTGGAGTTAACCTTCAAGATACCTCCATCCTCCCGACTGGTTACGACTCCGAAGTCGCTTACGCGGCCTCTATCTGTTGTAATACAGCGGCAATTCAAATTGAATTTATCGCGGACCTGGGCGTTCTTTGCCCGTAGTGCCACACGGGATCGAGTGGCCCAAGGTCATTTCAAGAGTGGCATGACAACAGATCAACATCTACCCCCACTGCTTAGGAGACAGAATATTATCATAGTCTCCAGACTCCTTCAGTAATTAGTTAGAGTGCACAGCCGATTGGCGTCGCCGAACGGTGCGCAAACCGCCTAGTAGCGCCGGGATGCAATCCCGCCAGGAGAAACCGGTCCACCAGCTGTGACGCCTGAGACGCGACAGTATTACCCGGGGTAGTCTTCCGCACGAAGGGGCAGAAAGAACAACTGGTAATAAAGTTTACTCGATTAAGAATGATTGAGAAAAATTGTATCATATGATATAACTGCATTACAGGGTTACTTCTTTAAACCTTTTAATGAAGCTCGAGTACGGAAAATAAAATCAGGAAATATATTCAATATCCGCAGCGGCATATAGAGCATCCATCCGCTTACAGGAGATCATTGTCTCCGATATTATAGGTACATCTCCCTGTTTCATCTATCGAGATTCGTAATATACTCAAGTTGCAGTTAATGTATTCCATCGATTTTACTCAAAAAGACGTCTATACTATATAGATAGATTAGATAGAAATTCTTTATTACACATTTTAATACAAATCATACAAAAGGCGGATAAAAGTGCTTAAATTACAATATCTTAAAGCCAACCTTCATGAAAGAGACAATATTTAGGTAATATTAGAGTTAAAAAATATATATAGCATTATACTTCACCAAAATTAATTAAATAACACAAATGCCAATTTTTTAAAATATAATTAAGGATTTAGAGAATATTTGCAACGAGCAGAGGACAATAGAGGATGAAATGCGACGTAGGATAACTAGGAATTTAGGAACATGAAATGCCTTTTCAAAGACACTCGAAAAGAAGAAAATGTTGGTGCGTTACTGGTACCGGGGGGGGGGGGGGCGTTTCCATAGTATAGCTGCATGAACGGGAAAGGAATACGTAAAAAAAGAAGAATTATGAGCAGGGATCGCAATTTTCTGCTGATACGGAACGGATCTATCCTGACGGGAACGGAGTGGAAGACCATCACTTCCTAGTGTGTGAATTTTTCGGTTAGGTTGAAGGAGCGGTAGGACTATATGCGACTCAATGCGAATCAAAATAACCCGCGGCTCATTAGCGTGTATGAGTGTATTCGTATGTCGTCCGACGGATCTCTCGTTCACACTCATAGCGTTTATGACTATGGGACAGTGAAGCAGATACTTATCGCTGGTATCGATTTTATGCAATGTTAAATCGCATTTAATTTTATATTTAATCATGTTTTTCCTTATATTTCGAACTAAATTCGAACAAGTCAAAATGACAGACTTCTTTCACTTTTACTTGTGTCATCTTCTAGCGAAGGTTGTCGATCATACTGATCGCGCGCTCACTCTAATTCGTTATCAGTGTCGCTGTCGCTATCGTCACAGTAAATATATTAGCTAAAGCAGTATGGAAACTACGTACAAACGATCTAAACGATCGCATTCACACAGACGCACGCTACAACAATAATCTAAGCGGTTGTCGCAGTACTGTCATTCGCGAGTGCCACCTCGAGACAAAAGGTTACGTTTTGGGTTGCTTGCACCACGGACAGTCCGCGATCATTTTTGGACGTTTTTTTTTTGCTGTTGTTTTCAAAGAAAACACGTTAACTGTAAAGTAGCTGCATTAATTTACAAAGAAATAGACAAAATCAGTTTTATAAGGCCTTGTCCCTGTTTCCCGATAGCTTACTTAATAAAGCTATGCATTAGAATGAGAATATTTACAATATGAAATGTAATAATAAAGCATTCCGAACGTGTCGTAGAAGAAGAAAGTATTTTTCGGTTACTTATTTACAAGGGTAGTATTTAACTGTTAAACAAAAATCTACTTTTTGTATAACAAAAATATCCAAATTCCAGTCAAAAATACTGATACACAGCAAAATACTTACCTGAAGATATAATTATTTAAGCAACATTTTAAGCTCGTGATCGTGATGCATCGCTATTTACCACTATAACTTGGTAATATTCTAACTAACTTTATAGCAACCTAACATAACCGGACCTACCCAAACCAACACAAATCCTACCTGGGTAACACATTTGCCAGTGGTGGTAAGTCGTAAGATTTATTAGTGAAACCTAAGATTTACCAGTATTCGGGCTTTTACAGTAACATAATTATGCCCTGGTTAAATTTATATGCAAGAAGTATTTTTGATATATAAAATTATTTAACTGATTATTTTAAATTGATGCGTGATTTTTGAAGAGCAATTAAAAATAAGTTATTAGTAAAAACACATTGTTAAATACAAGCTTTTATAAAAATGCTCTATCCCGAACCAACTCAAGCAGGCATATCATAGTGGAACTTAAAACGGCCTATCATAATTTAATGCTATACAGAATTTCGTGTCCCCTCGTCCCCTCGTTGGTAGCCAACCCTGGGTGCAGCAACCTTGTCTCGGTGAAACTTAGAACGGGCTATCATAATTGAATGCGTATACAACATTTCGTTTCTGTGCTGTTCACCGTTGAGGAGTCTCCTCGTCGGGAGCCAACCTTGGGTGCAGCAGCCATGTCGTGTTATAATTTAGAATTGGCTATTATAATTGAATTCGCATACAACATTGTGTGTCTGTGCTGTTTACAGTGGAAGAATATCCTCGTCAGGAGCCGATCCTGGCTGTAAAATCAGATCATTCCCATGCAATAAAAATACATTGTTATCGACACTGTACCGCCAAATAAATGATTTTAATAATAAATAAAAATAACTTCATTTTTACAAAAAATAAAGAGTGACAACCCTAGTGTTCTAATGGAGCGTAGGTATTTATTTCAACAAATGGACCTATTTTCTATACTGCTTTAGCTAATATATTTACTGTGCTATCGTTTTCTCTGGGATTTAGTACCTTGTGATTTATTCTTTTGATAGTGCTGTTCCTGTAGTATCTCTGTGTATTTCATGCACTTAGTCCAATCTATCAGCTTCACAACATCGATTGCTACGTGAACTATTTTCGATAACTACTCTTTTAAGTTGAGTTTTTAGTTTCTTATTTACCTTTTCTCTGCGCCCAAATTATGTTGTTCAATGGATTTGTATTGACAATGATATGGCTGTAACTTCATTGGTATATTCATGCATCACTCGGTGATTTCGATATTATTGAAAAACTGAAAATACATATGTTTAAATTATTGACTTAGTTTTATAAAGATAAATATGAAATGTTTTCGTCCACACACAAAAAATACCACAAATAAATTCAATTTGGTTTTACCTTGTGAAAAACCTTAGTTTTGCACATCAAGATACAAAATATACACACAAATCAAGATACAAAATATTCCGAGCCATATTATTTCAACAGGCTACCGGAAAGTTTAAAAATAATTCAGGTGGAAAGTTTACTTGAAAGTTGCAAAAGGAGTTCCTAGTAGAAAATGCCTTTCATTAGCTCGAAGACTTAATTAATTTTAATAATTACTAGTAGACAAGAAGTATCTACGGGGAGACTTGTGTTAAACTATCGTATTATATTTTAGATAATGTTAAACCGATATTTATGTATATATAAGAAGTATTTTAAATTTTGGCCATTTGAACATTTTATATTTCAATTCGGACATAGCCTATTCCGATTTTAATATTAGTATTTTTTGTCAATTTTACGTGATAATTTGAAATATTTTGATTTTAGACACGATTAATTATATTGATCATTTTTATTTGCGTTTTAGCGAACAAATTTTAATGATTATTTTTGAGAAGTGATGGTATAATAATAAAAATGTTATGCTTTTCCATAAAGTGATAAATGATGACATTAAGGTTAAACATTCTCCATACAAAATATAATATGAGTTACCTACTGTCTGTAAAAGTTTTTTTTTGTTTCTAAAACGTGGCATAGTTCTAGATATATATAAATAAGCATGTCATTGTACTTAGCCTAAAATATTGTATGCTCTATGGACAATTATAATGTTGTAAATCGACATATTATAGTACACTTAATAACTTTGAACTTTAAAAAATTTTATTGGCCAATAACATGAATGAATCAAACAGAATCGACAACCACCGCTGTAAATGCCTCTATTAACGGTGTATCCGTAATTTGCCCGGTAATAATAATGGATATTCTATGACATCCAATGACACCTTGCTATAGATATAATAGATAGATAGAAATAATAGATATCCAATGACACCTTGCTGCACCGCGAGTTTCAGATATGCGACTACCTCAGATCACCTCAGATTTATCGATAACTAATATTATCGATTGCTTCCCTTTCATAGCAATGCATTTCTAATGGGTTACCGACTCAGTTCAGTTTGCGTAAAGTACAGGACACAAATATCTACTAAAATCTATACATCCGTGATAGCAGAGAAAATGAGTATTAAAGTTTGCATCAATAGCTGCAACCAATCAACAAGCGTAAAAATACGTAAAACCTCCTGGAAATGCATCACTGCCATCCAGATGCATTAAAATGAACTAAAACAGAGACGTTTCATTAAACGGACATTTTATAACAGCTGCAATTCATTCGTTCTAGTTGTATATCCCATTCTGCATGGTCGTGCAATTTCGTTACGAAAGAACACTTAAAAAACAATCAATGGAGACGGCGCTGCGTCGCTGGATCATTTGGACAAAGTCATTACTCATTTATTACGCCGAAATTTTACAATTTGATCGATATGGAAATAAAAATAAATTTGACATTTAGGGAACTCAAAAATAAAATAATGAAATGGTTATCGAGTCATGACAGACTAAACATACATCAAATGTTAGAAATTATAGTTTAATAAAACGTAGGTGCATAAATTATATATAGGTATGTTGTTGTATGTTAAATATGTATGTTGACTATATTTTAACATTGAACTAACTACCGAATTTATTTATTTTTTTATTGTTGTCTAAACGTAGTAGTAAAATGTACCAACAGAGGGCCTCGCCGGAAATTTAGGGCGTACTGTCACTCCGCATGGTGCATTATACATAAGGATTTTGTGTTTGAAATAAAATTAATGTTTTCGATAGCAAGTGTGTATTCTTCAACGCGTCCGCAGCGACAATTGTTTTGACAATGAATAGTACTTTCTAGACTAGGTATTTTTATATCAAATTTTATATTACTTTTAACATATATTAAATACTAATGACTTTTTATTTCTTGTATTACATATAACATTATTTTTCACTTTAATTCAGTTTTAAGACTACTCTGTTTATCTATCTCTATTTAATCGAATGTTATATTCCATTTAATGCCAATTATATAATGGATTGTATTTTATTTATTATATAATATTTTAGGGCAATTTAGTTTATTTATCATGTTACTAAAACTTTTACGAAATTTATTTTAATATTAGAGTCCTGTCCACCCTAGAACGGGCTAGTCCCAGTTGGGTGACAGAATCAAATAAGCAAAACGTTAAGGTTTTGCCATTCGGTTCTTGTTTGTTATGTAAGCAAAATATTTTTTTTACAGTAATTATTTCTTAAATAAATAAATAAATAAATAAATAAAATAAACTTGTGTCAGACCTAGAGATGTGAAAAGTAAATGGATTGGGCGTAAGTCGGGTAGACGCTCGTAGCTCACCCTACTTAGAAGATATAAAGTGTCCAACCCAGAATGAGCTACTTTAAACCTAGTAAATATATTAAAAAGAATAAAAAACAAGACCGCCGTTACATAAAGTAAACTATTGATTTTATAATATTTTTATATATTTTTTTATTAAATATTTGTGGTTTATGTATTTATCCATATACATGGATAGATGTAGGGTACCTACCTATATTTCTGGAATGTATTAAATGAGACCTTTCATTAAAAATTAAACACGATATTTATGTTCATTTATTAACATTTAGACATTTCGACCAGTATTTTTTGACATTTGGACAGTTGAGGCACCGTATCATACTCGGGATAACATAACGATTCTAACAATACCACACACTTCTAAATCGGTTGAAGCGTTTAGAAGCTATGGTGGAATAAAAATCAGGGTTTTATCATTTTTACATACCGGATTTTTTCCGAGTTCAATTGAGTAGTTTTATAATTTTCCAAAATGTTGGATTGGAATAAATTCGTAAGAACCAAAAACGGTTATTCACAAATATGTAATATTTTGTGGGGTGTAATTAAACACTTTGTATATTTTATTTTGCTAAATTAATATTCCAAATATTTATCTTTGTTATAATAATAATAATAATCACTAGGCCGACCGGATATATTGATGGCCGCGAAGAGGTAGAACGAAAAAATACTAAGTTGTCAAATCATGAATGTAACCACGCACCGCGTAACATAGCAATTTATTTTAAAGACGCTGCTTTATCCTTATATAATAGCAAGGGGTCGCGGCACTTACCCTATGTCGCTCGGGAGGACAAAACTATTATAACAATATTACACACTTCTAAATCGGTTCAAGCGTTTAGAAGTTATGCTGGAATAAAGAAACGGAAAAGATACATAGATGAATACTGATCACATAACACTCCTTTTGGGCAGTTGTGTAATAAAAGCGACATATCTGATGCTACAGCCTCTAAACCATAGCTTTGCAGTCCTTTAGCATATAACAAGCCGGAGTAATGCGAGAATTGACTATTGGGAATTAAGAATGGATCACGAGATACCATCAAGAGAACCATAAAACTGTGTTATTTATGAATAATCTGCAAAGAACGGTGTACAATACATCTGACAGTCACGAACCAAGCCATGATCATACCGCAACCAGGCAGTAGCTGCTCTGCATCGAAAGCACTCATCTAAATCCGCTGAAAATATTGTCGGAGCTTCAATCCTCGAGATTTATCCACCCGTCGCGTCGCATCGGGAACCCAACAAACCTTGTATGTGCTTTCCACGTGCTTTATAGCGCGGTGAAAATATACGCGACCCGACTCCTATAAACTACGCCAATTTGAATACTACGAAGCAAACATGCGATAAGGACTGCAAAACCTGGAGGGAATCTTTTGATTGATAATAATAATAAATAATATAATTCATTCATTAAAAACAATCGATTGTGTCACCCCAAGGCTTTCCCGGCAAGTAGCCAAGGACTGATTTTATCTGGATATTATTTTCATAAATAAAATCGATGAGCGGCCTCTCTCGGTCGACGGACGGACCCGTTTGGGTTCCATTACATATATAAATAGAATTGACCGCATTCAAATGAAGTTCGTGAAATATCTCTGCTTTCGTCTGAAAATCCCATACAGCTCATCTAACTATTTCAATTTATGCAAGAAACTTCATATCCTCCCCTTGATTAAGCGACGTGAAACCGCGGACTTGACCTTTTTGCTAAAAAACACCTCCAATAATATTAACTGTCCCGTGTTCCTTCTAAACTCAATAGATTTAACTCTGCTCTTCATGTTCCTTATACTGGTACCAACTATAGGCAAAATTCATTTCTGTGGCGAACAAGTGACAATTTCAATGATTTGATTAAACGCCTTGACTTTGATCTATTCTGTACGAGTATTAACTCAGATAGGCAGCGGCTGAACAGTGAATTCTTTAGCACTAATAGTTGAATATTTTTTGATGTATTTTAACCGATAGCTTTAATTAAAAGGTCACAAATATTTCTACAACGTTACTTAGCCGTGAAAACCTTTAAGTGCTCTCTGTTATTCTACTCCGTCTTTTTGTTCAATTATAATTAACTGTTGGTTTTCCTAAAAATAAATAAATAAATTACATGACCGCCTCGGGTGGCGCGGTTCGTTTCTCGGTTAGCCTCGGTGGCTCGGTGTTGATACCGTTAAATTGTATGGCAGGATATAAATATTATTAGTGAAGCTCGTATGTGGGATATTCCAACCATAATTTTGTGATTCATGTGATAAAAAGTGATTATATAATATGATTTCGGCCAAACAAGGAATTTTGTACCAAATTTCATGTATCTAAGTCCAATATTTCAAGATTGAAATTTGAGCAGTTCGCCCCCTGGTGTACCGATTTCAACTACAACCTTTCCAACTTTTACTTTGTAAATGCCCTGGCGTGTGTGTTTGATGACAAAGTCCGTGAACACGTCCAGAGATTTATCTTTGAGTCCGTTATGCCACGATGTTTTTAGAGAGAGAGAGTAAAGAGAGCACATAATTTACATTTACATTTACATTTTCATCGTGTCCAATTGACGGCTAAAGACCGCTCTTGGACGTGTCAAAATAATTGGGTTAAGTAGTATAATCTCGTTACTACTCTTTACTGAACATACATAGGTAGTCAAGAAATAACTACTAGATTGTCAAACTAAAAATATAAATAATCAAAATAGAAGCCTAATATTTAAAGTAGTTAGTAATTCGTAACGTAGTAAAATTATTCATCGTAATATTCAAATTGTCAGTAAAATGTTAAATAATCAAATAAAATTTACGTTATGCATTTTAAACTAAAAGTACAGATATAAGACCATATAAAATAATCAGCCAATAAGGCTCTACTTTTTAAGTAATTTAAATGAGCACAATATTTGAAAAATCGTGGCCCTCAAATTCGGCCAGGTTATAGAAAGGGTGGCCTATGAGCATCTCCTTGATGTTTTTTTTTAATTTTATGTCCTCCAGCTGTTTAAATTTTATAGGGCGTAGATTATAGAATGTAATGCTAAGGTGCAAGTAGCTTTCCTGTACTTTTTCTTTCCAGTCGTATTCGTTGTATGCGTAAAAGGGAGCTACCGCGGGTATGATGCGAGTGAATGTCTGCATTATGTAATTGCAGTTTCTGCGAGGTGCTGTCTCGCATGCATTAGACACTGGAATATGAACGCCGAATACATAGTCATTACCCTTGCCTTGCTGAAATATTCTTTGCATGAAGTCCTAGTCGTTACCTGATACATGCTGCGCAGGGCTCTCTTTTGCAAAAGAAAGATTCTTTTACTGGTTGCGGCATTTTTCCAAAATAGTAGTCCATAAGTCATTAATGAGTTAAAATACGCAAAGTATACTGATTTGGCTGCCACAAAACCACAAAGATTTCTGAGTTTTTTAATAGAGTATATCGAGCTACATAGCTTACTAGCTAATTGTTGGATGTGCGCATTCCATTATAATTTAATATGTTAATGTTAATATTTGATTATTTTTATTAAATGTTATATTATACATAGAAAGAGCGAGTTACCCATTTGAGTGTGTGACAGAATATAGTTTTATTAGGTAGCAATGCACTCTTTTAAATTGCATTCAGTAAGAAGTGTAATTTGCGTCAATACAATTTAAAAGTAAAGGTCTGCATTATTATTGTTGTCAAACATTGAAATACATTTTATAATATTAATTGTTTTTTTCATATACTTCATTTTAAGACATTTTATATTATTTTTTATTTCCATATTCATGTTATATCGATATTTTTAAACATAATTATAAGTTTAATTTGAATTCACTTATCTGTTTTATATTTTATCGCATTTTGTATGTTTCATTTTAATGAATAATATGCATATGAATAAATCATTGCCATACATAGAGTCTTCCTTGGTACGATCTATGGCCTAGTTAGGCAGATTCTGTAATTAATATTTTTAAATGAATAAAATTAATATTATTATTATTAAAATACTGCAAATTATGAAAGACCCGCGAAAGACGCGATTTTATCGATTCGTTGAATTATATTAGTTATTAATATACGCAAATGAAATTACATTTGTATAACTAAACTTGATATCACGTCATGCTCTATATAAACGTATTTGGATTTTTGGTATACAATACACCGTCAATATATGTTGCCTGCATGTCGAATTTCAGCTCAATCGGACGAAGTGTTTGGGCGCCATCGTGGAGGAATATACACACACAGACAGACAGGTAGACAACCAGATAGACAAACACACAGAGAGACTTCAATCTGGAAATGGTCTTAATCTTCTCAAAGGGGCTCAAAATATATATTTCCGTCTTCATTTAGAATCAATATTGCGCGCGTTCACAATACTTTCCCTCCTGGTCGGTTGGTGGGCTGGGACAGTAAAGTGCATGTTAATGGTTTTCATTGCCGAATCTGCCTAACTAGGCCATAGACCGTACTAATAAGGACTCGATGTATGGCGATGATTTGTTCATATACAGAATTAAAATAAAACAGAAAAATTCGAATAGAAAATAAAACAAGGAATTGATATCTGATAATAAAAATTAATTTATAATTACGTTTAAAATATCGAACAAGCATGATCATAGAAATAAAATTAATATATAATATCGCAAGATAAAATTATATCAAATTTAAATTTATACAAATTTATTACAAAAACACAAATAAATTATATCAAAGTTATTACAAAGTATGACAATAATAATGCAAAAAAATATTTTAAAATATAACTTTTTAGGATTTCCACTTCATTTCGCCCAATTTATTTTTAATTGTTTTTTATTTTATAAAGTTATTAAATACAAAAATAAAATGATTTTAACAAATAAACAAAAGAATAAATCATAATATTGTTTACATTTTTTTTTTGCGAAGCAGATAAGATGATTTGTGTGGATTTTAGCACCCCACCAGCTAGATTGAAGTAAGAGTTTTTAAATTTAGATTTAAATTAAATTAATTTTTCTGCAGGATTTTTGGTATTGTTTAAATTTGTTATATATTTTGGGCCCTATAAAACCAATATGTCTTTGGCCAAAAAAAGTTCGGGTTTTCCGCACGTTGTGCTTAGCGGATGTGGAGTAGTGTGGAGCCTCTCGTTGCTATTTTATGTTCAGTTTTAACATGTATATCTTTCCTTTTAAGGTAGTTTAGAAGAACTTTTGTTTTATATACCTGCCTGATGTATAATAACTTTAGCTCTTCAAACAAGTCGTTTCAGGAGTGCCTTAGGGGCCTTTTTTGCTTATACTTCTGGATTGTTCTATATGGAATTTAGAACAATCCAGTCAATCCAATCACAATCACCTAGTCTCACACACAATCACTATTTCGAGTTACGTCTTTTGCTTTCATTATGACGACAGTTTTTTTCGTGATTGAATGATGATGATGGTCAATTGCACTAATTGACCATCTCGGTTGTTTATATATCCATCTCGTGCTGGAAGTAAATAGATATACATAATAATCAGTATAATATTTTACAATATTTAATCGATGAAGAAATACTAATCAAGCCCGAAGCTTGTAAATCGTAATATTTGTCGTCGCAAATATTTGATGCTAAAAAAATATATCCAAAACTTAAAAAATGTGGATTTTACCACCTAAATAAGAGCTCTATAAATATACATATCTTGTCCATAATTGGTATTGACCTTCGTTATATGAAATAAGTCAAGAGTCCTGGGCTTATTTTTTGAGTTTCTGTAAAGATTCCTTTTATTATTGACAGTAACTGCGGGGAGATCCTGCATAGGTGGAGGGATTGAGTGACGCAAGTATCGCCGTGAAGTGTAAGACGGATTACCCGGATTTCTTAGTACAGACCATATTTTATGCGTGGGTCGATTCTTGGAGTTTTTTGTCAGACTATAGTGATTCCTAGAGCTATTCGTAAGGCTTGCAATATCAAAACCGTGGTATAAAATGTAAGTATAATTGTCGACCGTTTCTGTAGCATTTCGTCAGAGTTAGAGTTGTCAACTACCAAAAGCGAACCCGTCGCCTCAGGAAGTTTTAACTATAATGATCGATGAGCATATATGATTTTTATTTATTTATTTTATTTTCGGGAAACATACAGCGCTTCATTAATTTACTAATTATTCTAATACAGTGTTTCGCTGGCCGATTAATCGTTTCCTACATTATTTTCTTATACGGTAAATCAAAAGTTGCATTGCACTAAATTAAATTAAATTAAATTACAATCGAACTATTGCAAGGATAGGAAAGGAGAGGGATGGGATATATGTATGATAGGATATAGGTATTCAAATTATACTCTTTGCTATTCTCATTTTCGCTCTGAATGTTTTGAAACAATTTGTGTACTCACTATATAATCACTTCCTAGATGCCTAGTGAGCTAAGGACAGCCTCGCTGAATTTAGGTTGATTCAAGTAAAAAATGTCGATATCTTCGAACCGACTGTTATATGTGGTCATCAAGCGGTGCAAAACAGAGTTTTGGGCGTAACTAGTGTTCACACGAGGGATTTCTAACGTACGAGAAGAGCGAACCCTTCGTGGCGGAACCAACAACGACAGTTTCTTTACCTTTAGAGACAATCCTCCTGTGAGGTGAGCATAGATGATTTAGAGACAATACAATTCTACTGTCTAGCTAAGCCAACTTACCCGACAGAGGCCAACGCCTTACGGCAAGGCACCGGGAAATGTACGTAGCTGGCAGCCAGTTTAGAAGGATATTTCCGTCTGGAATTAATTATCAGGATCAAAAATCGCCTTCCTCCCGACTGGTTACGAGACCGAAGTCGCTTACGCGGCCTCTAAGTATTAAATTTCAGAGGGAAATCAATAAAAAAATATCGCGGACCTGGGCCTACTTTGCCCGTCATACCACTCGGGATCGGGTGGCCGATAGATCGTTTCAAGAATGGCATGACAACAGGTCAACATCCACCCCCGCTGCCTAGGAGACAGTATATTTCCATAGTCTCCAGACTTCTTCAGCAATTAGTCAGAGTGCACAACCAATTGGCGTCGCCGAACGGTGCAAAAACCGACCAGTAGCGCCGGGATGCAATCCTCCAGGAAAAACCGATCCACCAGGCGTGAGGCCTGAGATGCGAGAGTTTTACCGGGGGTACCACACGAGAAGGCGAGAGTTTACCACACGAGGAGGCTTCTTAAAAGGAGTTGAATCATGAGTTGGACCCATCCGAAAACACAAAGGATCTATGGCCCAAGGTGCACGAAACCGTGCACTACCTAGCATTATTCTTAGTTCTTTTCTTAGCCATAAATTAAACTTCTTCCTTTACAGGCATCAATATATGCACGATTCTTTTGAATCGATGGGCGCGATAGATTATTACAAATTGATTGGTAGCGGATGAGGGTCTGATAGATGCGTCCGCATCCGCATCCGCGTCCGAGGATGCCGCGGGGCCGGGGGAGACCGGGGAAGGTTCCTTCGCTCGAGTAGCGAGCGGGCGAAGCGGCCTAATTTGATTCCGACGATAAAGTATCCGGGATTGCGCGGCTGCCCGCTATGACGGGCATGCTAATGTGACGCCGGGGCGCGCACACGCTCATACGTGCACGTGACCCCCCACCCCGTCGCCCATGGCCCCCCACCGCCCACAGATCCTACGCATCCCTCACTAACAAGCCACATAAATCACCGGGGGAAAGATCGAGCTCGGACGAGACCACTTTTTACAGCGTTACAATGTCGAATCACAGGCCTACCAACCTTTGTCCTCTTTTCTCATCATCTTTTTTCACGTCAGCGCTCAGAACATTACTATACGTCCGGTTAAATGAACGTCTCTGATATAGAAGACAGTTTATAACATTTTTTACACTTTAAAACATTTTTGACATTTAGATATGTTAAAAGTTAGGTTTTCCGATTTTTAAAAATCTATTTGCAATCTTTGGCTATTGAACACGTTTTCTTCCCTGTGAATTTCATTCCTTTTTTACATGACTACCGAACAAAAATGTAATGTAATGTGTTCAGGGTTCATCTATGTATGTTTTCCGTTTCTTTATTCCGCTATAACTTCTAAATGCTCAGACCGATTTAGAAGTATGTAGTATTGTTAAAACCGTTATATCATCCCTAGTATTATAGGGTTCCTTAACTGTTAAAATATTAAGTAAATAGTTGTCTAAATGTTCAAATCTCCAAATGTCAATAAATGTATATAAAAATATAAGTATATAAAAATACAGGAGAAATGTATATAAAAATACAGGAGAAACTTAATAAAGCATACCTATACACAGACACCTAAAAATAAATTTCAACTGACAAATATAACAGAAACTAACGCACTAACTCTAATCAAAGAACTCAAGACTGACTCCGCTTGCGGGCCCGATCGGATCTCTGCAAGGACACTGAAGCAAGTGCAATACGAAATAGTACACCCTATTATGCATATTATTAACCTCAGTATAGAAAATTGCACCTTTCCAGATCATTTTAAAAGGGCTGATGTAACTCCGATCTTCAAAGCAGGAGACAAGACAGACATGACAAACTACCGGCCGATATCTCTACTAAACATATTGAGCAAAATACTTGAGCGACACGTTAAACTCCAACTGACGGACTATTTATAAAAAATGGCCTTTTGTCGAAAGGGCAATTTGGCTTCAGATCGAACATTGGGACGCAAGATGCTATTTTGCAAGTCACCGAATTTATATCTAAAAATGTGGATAGAGATCGAAGGTGTCTTGCTGTATTCCTTGATCTGGCCAAAGCATTCGATACTGTGCCACACGACAAATTACTAGACAAACTGAAACAAAGAGGTCTTACTGATTCTGCTCTGCAGTGGTTTACAACTTATGTAACTGGACGCACACAAAGAGTAAAAATGGATAATGTGACAAGTGATTGGATGCACATCCCCTATGGAGTTCCGCAAGGAAGTACACTAGGACCAACGTTATTTCTTATATATATTGACGACCTATGCCAACAAGACATATCAGGAAAATTAATATCATTTGCTGATGACACTGTACTAATGTTTGAATCTGATACATGGGATTCGGTTTTTGACAAGGCAACAGCGGGTCTGCAACAAACGTACGACTGGCTGACTCATCATCTACTTACGCTGAATATCAAGAAGACTAAATACATGACATTTAGCATAGATGGGCGAAAGCAACCTGGACTTGATAAACAACTGACGGTACACAGCTGTGACAGAATGAACTGCTTGTGCCAGCCTCTAGAGCGAACAACCACTATAAAGTACCTTGGAATTTTTATTGATAACTTTCTACGTTGGCACAAGGAAATAGACTTGACAACACAGCGACTACGAAAACTAATATACGTCTTTAAAAACATCAGGAATATTCTTAGTCCGTCTATGCTGAAGATGACATACTACGCACTTGCACAGACTGTAATCACTTACGGACAGATTGGTTGGGGTAGCGCTGCGGTAACTATTCTTGATCCCCTAATAAAGGCCCAAAAAGCCCTAATTAGAGTAATCAACAAGAAACCTTACCGCTACCCTTCCGATTTACTATTTAATGAATTTCAAGTACTTGACATCAGACAATTATATATACGAACAATAGTACTCTACTACTATAGACATGACCTGGTGCCTCAGAATACCTCTATGCACAAGTACGATACCAGAAACCGTAATAACCAACCCCAACAAACTAAAAACTCAGCATACGGACAGCGACATTATGCATTTCACTCGCCGAGGATTTACAATATGTTCATATCTGAGGTGGGGGGGAATGCATTGACGTCAACATCGACAGTCGTGCTGAAGAAAATGGTGGTGTGTTGGCTACTAAACAAAGGGAGAAGGGAAACCGAAAACCTATTTAAAATTCTTGTCTAAAAAAAAAAAAAAAAAAAAATAATAATATTATTGCTGTTGTTCTTTTTTTTGGTATTTGCTCTACATATCTACGTTAACTACATATCTTCGTTATAATTATCATTAAGGTAAAAATATCTATCAATAATATTATATATTATATATATATATTATATATAAATATAATATTAGTGTTATATTACTATTATGTTATGTATATTGTATATGTGTATATGTATGTATGTGTGTGTATATATATATATATACATGTGTATATGTATGTATATATATATTATTATATTTTTTTAACACACGGCTGCTACTAGACAACCTTCACTAGACTACTGCCTCGACACAGGCCCAAGCCTAGTGAGGCAGTAAAATCCACATGAGCCTGTACCTTTTTTTTTTATCAATGATTAATTAAGTATTAATGTTAAGCACTACTAGTTTTTAATCAATAGTTTGTAATTAATTAATTATATGTTATTAATATGGATAAATAAATAAATAAATAAATATCGTGTTTAGTGTCAAACAAATAGTCTGATTGAGTATATTCCAAAAATATATATGTTTCTATATGGATAAATACATAAACCACAAATATTTCATAAAGAAAACGTAACAAAATATATTTTTAATACAGTACTTCATTTTTTGTAACCGCAGTCGTGTTTTTTATTACTTTTAATATATCTACTTGTTACTTTAACGGCCTACTAACCGATGAGGCGTACCGGTATGATTCGTGGTAATAATATATTCGGTAAAGGTGGATTCCCAATGTCAGCTTACCCTACCATCTCAATTAGCTTGTAGAATACTAAGAACACTAAAAATGTTATAAATGTTAAGTTTTTAATTTTTACAAGCTTTTATTTACCTTACTACGTTTGTTAGTTTGTTTAGGTCAAATCTTGCAAGCTGAATTAAAATCTCATCCTTTAAATTTGAAATTTCACATGTAGGTTTAGTTTCTATGAACTTTCATCGGAACTAAACCAACATTCTTTATTTTTCTGTCAAGGAAAGTATTGTGGACGCACTTCTGTGTGTCTGGCTGTGCGTATTCTCCGACGATAGCGCCGAAACGCTTCATCCGATTGAGCTGAAATTTGGCAAGCAGTCTCCTCAACGGTCAACAGCAGAGACCCAAAATTTTGTGTAAGCATTCATTTATGATAGCAGTTTCCAAGTTTCACCATGACATGGCTAATGTACCCTGGGTTGGCTCCCTACGAGGGAACTCCTCAACGGTCAACAGCAGAGACCCATAATTTTGTGTACGCATTCAATTATGATAGCAACTTCCAAGTTTCACCATGATATGGCTGATGTACCCTGGGTTGTCTCCCTACGAGGGAACTCCTCAACAGTAAAAAACAGACACTAAATTCGAAAAGTCGAAAAAGTCGGAAAAGTCAAATTAGTCGGAAAAGTCGAAAAAGTCGAAGTCGAAGTCGATTTCTATTTTCCAGGGTTAAAGGGTGGCGCTCTTTTAGGGAGGGGGGGGGGTAGGGAAGTTGTGGTAGGATTTATGATATTAATATTCAAATGAATTAAGTTCCTGGCTACTTGACAGGAAAGTCTTGGGGTGACACAACCGTTTTTTTATTATGATGAGCATAACCTGATTCTTTTTTTACCGAAAACTTAGTTTTGGTTCCCAACGTTGATACTCTTCCACGGTCAACAGCACAGACACGTAATTTTGTATAGGCATTCATTTGTGAGAGTCTTGTATAGGCATTCAATTTTGTATAGGCATTCAATTGTGAGAGTTTTTGTACTTCTTCTTCGATCGTTGTTACTAGATCGCATCTTTCTTTAATGGTCTCGTTTCAAATTCGGTCGCGGAGTGAGACACCGAGAATCTGCCTCAAGCATCGCATTTGGAAGACTTCGAACTTTTTGAGGTCCGATTGTAGTAACGTCCACGTTTCCGATCCATAAAGCAGAATGGGAAGAACCAACGTTCGGTAATGTCGTACTTTGGTTTGGATGGTAATATTCGTTCGCTTCCATATGCACCACTTGAGCGAGGCGAATGTTGCTGTTGCCTGACCAATCCGGCTATGGACATCGGCCGTCGATGCCACTTTCTTTTCCGTAACGATCCTAAATACTTGAATTGTGGGACCTGTTCGATTTGGGTTCCATCTAGGTAAACGCTTATTATAATTATTATTATTATTATAAATAATTATTATAGCCTGTTCTAAGTTTTACCACTATAGTGCTGCTGCCCCAGGGTTGGCTTCCAACAAGGGGATTCCTCAACGGTCAACAGCATAAACAGGAAATTCTGTGTATCATTCGATTATAATAGCCCGTTCTAATTTACACTATGACAAGGCTGCTGCATCCAGGGTTAGCTCGGGGCAGAGCATTTTAATTAAAGCATGTTTTTGAAAATGTGTTTTCACTATTAACTTATTTATCAGTGTTATGAAATTAAAGCTGTCGCGGTTGTTTGACATTAATAATCTTGTTATTATTAATGTGACTAGCAATCAATGTTAATACTTACCTGAATTTTCCTAAGCTAGCAAAATAAGTTGATTCAAATTTCTCCTGTCTTGCCCCCAAATTTTATAATTACCTACCACCAACCATTAAAGACATTAAAATTTCATATAAATTTAAAAATAGTTTGAGTGCCTACCCCTTAAATTGTACAAATGCAGATATTTAACACCTTCTTAAATAATTGAATCTTTATAATAAAAATATAACAGTATATGTAGTAATATAAATTGATGATTTCTAAATGTAATTTAATTTAAATTTTTGTGAATTTATTTTGTATATTATACATATTAAAACTTATTAATACATATATATATATAATTTTATCATGTTTTAAAATAAAATAATATTGTCAATTTTCATGACATTTTCTTACGATTTTTTATTAGGTAATTACGATATTTCTATTTCTGTTACATTAAGTATGATTTTGTTTATTTATATAAAAATAATATTATAGATTTCTTAGGATAATTAAAATAGATTGTCTACCTTGGAACAGGCGGCAGCCTAGTTAGGTTAATACTTTTGTATATTGAATGTACTCATAATTTGAACTCAATAAATAATTTGAAATTTGACATTTCGTTACGAATTTGAAATTTGACGTGACAGTGGTCGTTTAGAGGAGTAACTAAAATAGTAAATTTGATTTGTGTTCACGTTTTATCACAGTAAATATATTAGCTTGCTGTGGTTTTATTATATTCCAAATACTCTTACGAAAATAGAATAAACACAGCGATTATAACTCAGTAACGCTTTATCTATAATTTATTGCATTTGAGTAAACGTGATATTATAATATCTTGTTTCAATATTTATTCTCCCAATATTTATTATGTTTCACGCAAATTGCCAGACAATTATGCAACTGACAAAAATATTTATTTAAAACAACGCTATATATAAAAGAGATTCGTTAAATAATTCCATTGCAGTGATATTTCTGACAGTGCGAATTACGTAAAAAAATGTCTGATATATCAGCTAACTTTACGGCACAGACAATACTAGATATTTATTATGCGGCGACGAATTATTCATTAAACTTGAAAGAAAATGCATATACGATTACTCAGATTAATAAACAAGGCGAGAATTACATGGGTGATATTTACAAACTGGAAATAGTGGGAAAATCCGCGGAGAAGCGCTCCTTCATCGTGAAAGTGATGTCAAAAAATAAACAGATGAGGAAATCGCTGCGTTCGGATATATATTTCGAGAGGGAAGTATTTTTCTATAATGAAGTTTTACCAAAATTGGTGGCGCTACAAAAATCGACGAGAGCGAGGGAGAATTTTCAAAATTTGGTTCCAGAATGTTACAGAGCTTTCCGAGACTTCGTCGTACTTAGAGATTTGAAGGCGGATGGGTTTGAAACGATCGTGCAAAATGATGGGTTCTCGAAAGAGCAAGCTTTCGATGCGATCGGAGTCCTGGCGAAATTCCATGCGATGTCCTTCGCGTTAAGAAAAATTAAACCGAAAGAGTTTGAGGAAATTTGCAAGAAGATTCCGAGTAATTATATGACCGAAAAGCTCAGAGGCTGGTACGCCGTTTATCTGGAGAAGTGCTTGAGAATACTCGATGACGTGGTGCGAGTAGAAGAGGGAGCTGAGAGCGAAGTGTTATTGAGATTTCGTAAATTTGTCAATTGCGATTTTTACGGTCGTCTCGTTGGGTTTATAAGCGGATCTAGCGACTATCTAGTTATCGCGAGCGGAGACGCTTGGTCCAACAATTTCTTGTTTTCTACTCGCGGTGCTGTGCTGCTAGATTTTCAAATGGCGCGCTGTTCTTCACCGATTATAGATTTGCTATACGCCATTCACTCCAGTGTTTCCAGCGATGTCTTATACGAGCACTTTGATGATTTAACCGAGTTTTACTATAAAACGATGGGATTATATTTGAAGGATATGGGCGTTTCTATATCGGAAGTGTTTCCAGAGAATCATTTCAAAAATGAAGTTGTGAAATATATGTGGTATGGCGTCGCTTCCAGCTTGTCTACAGTGTTGTTGGCGATGCAAAACCAAGCTGATTTTAATGATTTAGAAATCGCAAAATATGGAGATGATGATGTAATTCCTTTGGAAGATTTACTAAGGGTAACTTTCCTTAAAGAGAAAAGCAGTCGCCAACGATTGGTAAATATATTGAAACATGGAATTCAACGGAATGTTCTTTAAATTTACATTTTATAAAATTTATTATTTCTTGTAATTTAAAATCTTGACCATATAAAATGTTGAAGAGCACTTAAGGAAATGGATCTTTAACAAAAGATTACGAGAAGCATAAATATTGGTTTTAAAATTTGGTAAATAATCATTAATACGGCTTCAAATATATATGTACAGATTCTTACTTTTTCGTCTTTTAATATTAATAATAAGGCATTTTTTCTTTTTTTTTAATTTATTGTTGAACATTATACCTGCCATTTTATAAAATATTGTAATTGTTTATTGATACGTAGATACATTATTTAATATTGTTCGCAGGCATACTGTAAGAGTATATAATAGATTGGTACGTGTGTAGGTATTGTAAATGAATGTAATTGTGAGTGTGTATTTGTGTCTAAACGTAATAAAAATGCTATTTTATGTATAAATAAATCATTGGTATAAAAATAGGTATGTTGTTTGGTTTATAATATGTATTTACCTAACTAGAGTTGTCGACTACAGCGGGCGAGCCCGTCACCTTAGGAAGTTTTAACGATTAGTCGTTCTATCTCCCTGGAGTGAGCGCAGAAGACTTAGGACAAAACAGTCCACCGTCTAGCTCCGCCACAAACCCGTAAGAGGCCAACGCCTTAACCGCGAGATAGACAGGAGTGGTACCCAGCGGGCTTACACTCACGCCCTTACTTCCAATTGCGACCAGATTACTCCGTCTCTCGATTGGTTACGAGTTCGAGGTCGCTTGCGCGGTCCTCTCCCTTACGAAGCGGTGAAACGGTGTATATTGAATCTATCGCGGACCACGGCATCCTTTGCTTGGCTGTTCACACAGGATCGGGTAGCCGATGGTTGTTTCAAGAGCAGTCGCCGTAAGGTCCGCAACCACCCCCGCTCTATAGGAAACAGTACTTCTTCCAGACTCCCCCGACTATTAGTCAGAGTGCGCAATCGATTGGCTTATGCCGCGCGGTGCGCAGACTGCCCAGGAGCGCCAGAAGGTTGATTCCCAGGGGAAACTAACCATATGTATTTACCTGCCTATTTAAGTTATGTAATATGTATATTATGTAGCATCAATCAAGTTTATTTGTAATGTATAAATCTTTATACAGAACAGATGGCCATATGTAGGTACTGTATAAATTTTTGATTCATCATCCTAAATACATGTATTACCTTTAGCTTAGCGAAAAACACCTATCGTAATTTACGGTTATGTTTAAAACGTTGGCAGCTAACGGTTCCGTGCAGCTTGGGCTCACGTGACTTGCTCCTTACATTCAGTCGGCTCAACTCATGGTTCAACCTCCATTTCGGTGACCCTTCAGAGATATTTAACTAGTAGGGTCCCCGTTAACTCTACCTGCAGCTGTAGACAGTGGTTTTCTACCTGATGCTAGCGCATCAGGTAGAGGCCGCGCAAGCGACTTCGAAACTGCGACCAGACTGGAGGATGGATAAATTGGGCCAAATCTAATATTGTGAGGGTGCGAGGCGGCCCATTGGTTTCACTTCCCAGCGCCCAGCAGTAAGGCGTTAAACTCTCGCTTGTTACTGTTGCGGGCCAGTCTCTCCTAGAAGTCAACCTTCAGGCGCTCCTGGATGGTTTGCGCACCGTGCGGCGTCAGCCAATGGATTGTGCATTCCGACTGACAGCCGGGGCAGTCTGGAAACAATAAAGTTTACAATAGAGCGGGGGTAGTTGTTAACCTTACGGCAACTGCTCTTGAAACCATTCGGCCACCCGATCCCGGGTAAATCAGTCGGGCAAAGGATGCCGTGGTCCGCAATTGATTCGGTAGACACCGTATCACCGCTACGTAAGGGAGAGGACCGTGCATGCGACCTCGAGCCGGTAACCAGTTAGGAGGCAGGAGGTATCCTGAAGGTTAATTCCAGACGGAGATATCCTTCCAAACTGGTAGTCAGGGAGTGAAGCCGGTGCCTCGTCGTAAGGTGTTGACCTCTGACGGGCCAGTGGCGTAACTAGACAGTGGATTGGTTTTCGTCCCAAATTTTCTACGCTCACCTCACGGCAGACAGAACTATTTAATATAGCTGACTTCCTGAGCTGACTGGTTCGCCGTTGTATGTGGTGCCGAATGCCGCCCCCGCACTGAGGTGCGGGGAGTTGAGGCAACCGCTTACATTTAGCTCAGTCCCCAACTGTAGATGGTGAACTGCGTTGTTCTTAAGTCTCTGCGTTCATCCCAGGGATTTATTTATTTATTTATTTATTTATTAATATTTTACATACATTTATAATACTAGATTAATAAGATTAAAATCTACCTTGCTGGAGTAATGCCCGTACTAAGGTAGACTTTTATGTATTCTTTTTTTCCTTTTTTAAGGCGACGTACTACTTAAAAAATAAACCGTATCTGAGTTTTTAAGCCCCGCCTACTTACCCCCTCCCCTCGCGACGGGGCAGGTGTTTATTATGTTGACTCATCTCGCAGCGATATTCACTCGCTATCGATGTCTGGACTAAACACACTAGGTATACACTATTGCAATGGGATTTATATTTTGGGATTATGCAAGTGTCATGTACCTACGCTGGTGAAGAAGGCTACGCTTTATCATCATCTAAACTTGAACATTATATTACTTTCCCGGCTGCCACTGGTAGGGAAGGTGTTGTGATCGTGCGGAAAAAAATGTTTAGATAACGATAGAGATGTCCATTTTGAGGTCCACCAAGATGATTAAGACCATTTTCAGAGAAATGTATGTCTGTTTGCCTGTATGTAATCTCTCACGATAACTGCCGAGCCGTTGAACCGATTGAGTTGAAATTTGGAACATAGGGATAGTATCACCCTGGAATGCGCCCATTAGATTTTGGCTGTCAACTGTTAAACCAAACTATCACTGTCAAAAATTGACAGAAGCCATATCTTACAGAACTTCATTTGCGATATGTCATTTGAAATCCCCTGAAAAACTGTATTAAGAAGAGTCACCTGTCACTAATTAATTTTCGACATTTTAAAATTATTTTAAATGGTGATAGATGACAATTGGAGAAATGCCGTTAACTGTTTTGGATACAGTTTTCCAAGGGCTTTTAAATGACATAAATCGCAATTCATGTTCCGTGAGATACAGCTTTAGTATTTTTTTGATAGTTGTAGTGACAGTTTTTGATAGTATTTTTTGGCAGAAAAAACATTTAGAATCGAATTAAAAAACAACATTGTGTATCGAACTATTTATTCGCGGTATAATAGTTCTTTGAGGAGGACATAACGACACCCATCGCCTTGTACATTATCATTAAAAAATTATTTAATTAAAAAATAATATAATTTATTTTTAGATACTGTAAGTAAACATTGTAAACTTTAAAGAAATACACATCATTAAAAATAAATAATTATTAATTAAAATATAAAATCATTAGGACAAAAAATCATGAAGACATTTCTGGTTGGCAAAGTAGTCTGTTATTTCTGAGTAGATACATACATATTAAATGTAAAGAGACGAATAAATACATTTAAAATTGCGCAGTACATTTGAGACTTCCTTTTTGTAGCCTTGACAGTGTCGCTTTGTAGTGGTGCGCCGACTTTTGTAATTAAAATTCATCAAATGATAATACATTTTCAAAAGCCTGTTCATCATTATTAATTAGATCTGTACTCAGCACAGATTTGGAATATCGTGTACTTTTCGGTGGCTCTATATTGCTTGTGCTTTGCTTTGGAGTGTTATTGGCAAGTACATTCTCTGTGAGTTCTTTGCTCACTTTGTGATGGAATCACTGAAAACTAACTACCGCTTAAGCGTTGGACAAGGGAGAGGAACCGATTTCTTTCGTTTTATCGTGTCGTTTCTTTTATTTGCTTCTTTCAAAGTGTATTCAGGCTCCCTTAAATCCATATTCCTTCATACTCCTGGATCGATAATTTCAGGTAATACACAGTCCATATAAAAACAAACAAGTTTTTTCCATGACATTTGTCCAAATCAAATCATTCGTCTGTATATATTCGGTTTTGAGGAGATCGTTTTTACCAGACCAAAATGTAAATAGGCACACTTCCTTTCCAGTTATATGTATCGTTCCAGTTACAGTTTCTTTCCAGCACACTTTCTTTAAAGTTATCCACAATACCACAGATAGTTCATACCTTGTTGAAAACTTACGTTTTTTCGTTCCTCAGCGATTAATTCGCAATTCACGCACGTTTGAGGTATCTCGTGCCAATACCAACTACGGGAAACATTCCATCGCTTATGGGCTGATATGCACGTACGACTCTTGTTTCTCCACCATCGACATTTTCAACCTCAACCAACCGACGTTCGTTAAAGAATTATTCAAATCAATTGCACCTAACGAGCTTGTTAATACCTATAGTAATTAGTTATATACTTTCTATACAACAAAATAAAATTCGAAATTTAAATTCTAAGTGTCAACATATTTTAAAATTTTCTCCCCTCTAAATAATAATTAAATAATAAATTTTAGTGATTATAGTACAATTCTATAGTCTGGATTAACTCGCGGTTAACACGGGACGCGTCCCGAAGGATCTGATCGGTCTGAGCTGTTCACTTTAAATATTCGACCAGCGTGTCTATGGAAAAGTCGACCATCGAAAACAAGCGAGCTGTAGTTACTGGCTGAAGGCAGATCGACTTTGCTGAAGATACATCGGAGGACTTACTGAAGGTGGTGGTGGATTTGATTGACCAGCCACCTTTCGAAGACTATATGCAAAGACTCTCAGAAGGAGGTTACCGCAAGGTATAAGGACGATCAATTGTGCGCTGGCAGCTTAGAAGGATTACGAGACTCTTGTGGAGGCGATAGTGGTGGATCTCTGCAAGTGGCGATAGCTGACAACCAATGCCTTTTCAACATAATCACCGTTACCAGTATTGGAAAGAGCCCTTGCGGAAGTGCCAAGGGACCTGGCATATACACTGCCGTGAAGAGTCATGTGAAATAAATGGCGTTTTAGGAGTATGTCTACCGGCGAAAAATTGTCCAAAAACTGAGGGGGATTTGCCAAAAGGGAAACTATCACAATTTTGTATAATGTCGGAACAAGAGACTGTATGCTGTATTCAACACAGCCCCATGAGCAACAACACGAGATCATCAGAAAACCAGGATAAATCCAATAATGCATCTTCTATATCACCGCCTACTACAACAACTACCAATAAGTCACCGGTCATCTCTACAATAGCTCCAGAAAAAACTCAAACATCACCACAAGCCATAACTACCAATTTCATAAATGACAGTGTGAAAAACGAACTAAATCCGAAAAAATAGCTCTGCAATATTGAGTAAAAATTTAACAATGACAGTCATTGCTGCGTTAGCGATTAATTGATTTATTTTATTTTATCTGCATCCAAACTTTTCTCTGGTCGTAACGGTCTCCGTTCCATCGGGTTCAGAAGAGGGAGGAAGAGAGAGTGCACCCGTGGTCGCGCGCCCACCTGTGCACTATAATATAGCCTGCGCACTTGACTGCTTCCGAACAGTGGACTCTGAGAAGACTAAAGAAGTCACTAGAATCTACAATGCAGTCGCTGTGGCCGAACACGGCTAGAAGGATATATATACAACATATCAGTAGCTACCACAAATATTTATAAATATCTATAAATATTTATTATATATCTATAAATACCTATAAACATAAATAAATATCTGTATTTATATATCCACTATACGACCTATCTATATCTTTATTTATATCTATATACATATACACATACCATCGTCTAACTCCTTCTTCCTAATCACTTCCAATTCCCTACCTCCCCCATCGGTTTTCTATATATTTTTTATATTTAATATGAACTTTGTTTATTTTATAATTAATTTTTAAGTGTAATATGCTGAAATCCAAATGTGTAATAAACGATTATAGGCGTAATGTTTTTCTTTTTTTTCTACATTTATGCACACGTATGTATATTGTATGCGCTGTATTTTTCTAGAAATAAAATAAAAAATAAATAAATAAAAAGAAATTATATATGGACCTGTCCTTGAACTTGAACGTACCAGTGATGTTTGATGCTGATTTCAAGTTTTCCATCTTTCTGTTTCCAAAATGTCACTTTTCTTTTTCTTGTCGCTTCCGTTAACCAGATTCTATGCGCTGTAATGGGAAATTTGACTTCAAAAATATAATCATCAGATATTCCATCTGGAGAAGCTCCCAAAAATGGAAATTTAGGGTCAATGAATAATCCACATTGCTGAATTTCCACTTTTTCTAGACATATTTTTCATTCTAGTGCAGTTGTTTCATTTTCTTTTCCATGGCAAATTGATGCTACGTTGCTCAAATCCCATTTTCAGTCATGGATTTAACTAAATTGGCGCATTTTGTGTGTTGTTAACTATTGACAATTTTGCCAAAGTTAGACGCAGTTACCATTTTTCTTCGTAATTCCAACCACTCGCTGCTTTCACCTTGAATAACCGTAAGTTTTTCAATTCGCAATCGATCATTTTTCTATTTTCCAATTCTTGAAATAACAGAGCTTTGCTTTTTTCGAATATTTCTGATGGAACATCGGGTTGGTTGCAATGTTCTCCATAATGCGAATTATTGTTTTTTTTTTCAAAAAAACTTTCTGCTTTTATTTCTTTTATAAAGAATGGATTTACTTAAATGCCTCTGTCTTCTTTATTCCACTTTTGATATCCTGCCAGAGGGACTTTTGCCTATATATTTTTTATGTAATCTTGAGAGTGGCTGTTTTGTATTAAATGATATAACTGCCGCATTACATCGCGCTTGGTAAGACTGCTTTTGGATGTAATTTGTCCTCTTACCACCAATAAATTTTGCAATGATGCCGTTAAACCTTTCGAGAACATTACTATCTACATCATGAATTAGGCTTCTTGCATGTATTGCTACCTACGTTTTAAGTTATGTAACGTATTCTTTCCCAAATAATGTCACCCATCAAACAACTCATTGCATCCAGTGTTTCATTTTCCGACAAACAATTTTAAAAACTTCTACATTTATCATGGTTTCCAAATGCATCTATCGGGGCGTTCAAAATGTCATTATACAGGCAATCAATTTTCTCATCAATTGAAAAGTTTTGACATTTATTGTAAGCTACTGCTGATGTAATATTTCTTCGCATTTTTATTTTTTTTTTCACAGACATTACAAGTTGAATAAAAGCTTTTAAAAAGTAGATACCTACGTTTTGTTTTTTAAATTACAATTCTGCCTATCTGACGGTTTTCTATATTAGAACGGTCAGAATCGTAGCCTAATAGTATATTATATTTATACATGGTGTATAGCTCTGTCATATGGCTCTAACGCAAATGTATTGGCATTATTTACTGTCCCCTTATATATGACACATTTTGACTCGCGGGAAGCAAGCTGAAGTGGCGCACTTGTTTTAAACTCGCATAAGATCACACCGGTCGTAGGTTCAAAACCTACCGATATGTATATTTTTTTTTTGTTTTTATACATAAAGAAACATTGTTATCAAATAAATGAACACTTTTTATTAAAAAAAAGTAATATTGTAAATTTAAAAAAAAAATAAATAAATATTAAATATTATTTTACTTATTATTGTTTCTATTTTTCAACATATGATTTATCATGTTTTTAAACCTCTTTCATTTACACGGTGAAATAGCCATCTAAAACCGATATTTTTTTACTTCACATCTCCGATCCATCGAAATGTCAATTTGGTAATAATAAGTCATGAAACAGAGCGTCGCGAACGCAACCGCATATGTCGGCCTTCGAAGCCGAAATGAACCACGTTTCTAAGAGCCAATAACATTTCATTATAAAAGGTTGGCTGTTATGCCATTTGAATCAGTAATTGATCCCCACATAAGAACCATATTGACCCAATGTCGCTTGCGGCATTTTGAATGCCAGCGCGTCGTCGCGAGAAGAGCGCGCTCATCTCATTGTATGACAAAAATAATATAAACGGGCTCTGCAAAATATTATTTTTAAAATATACTGATATTTTATTTGAGAAAAATAATCGTCAGTACTACAAGTTTATTGTACATAGTTTATGTAAAAAAAAACAAACTTGAAAAAAACACACAGTAATAAGTAATATTTAACAGTGAATATGGATGATAGTTACACTTTTTATATAATTTTTTTTAACAAGAAAAACTTATTTTTATAAATTTATGCGAAAGCATTCCTCTTTACAACTATTGTTAAAATGCCGTAGTATTTTTTTTGAGTTTCTTGATCGTGCAGTTTAGTATTAGGCACGTTTCAAAAAATGCTCTAAAATGAAAATTTCCTGTATAGCTCCCAGATTTAATTATTTTCCTCAATTTTCCAATACTTAAAAAAAAATCTGAAATAGCTATCTACTTAAGAAAGGTACTGTGAGTTACGATAATTTTTTTTTGTTGGCTAACATCATCAGTTATTTCAGTATGACTGTTCAAAAATTGCCAAAAAATGTAATTTTCGAAATTTACCTACATCGTCGCCTTAAGCTATTGCATAGCTTTTATCGCGGGCCCAGTAGGCCAGCGCGGCGACCGAATGAAGAAATTTCTTAGCGAAAATTAATGATTTTAAACTGATAATTACGTCTAAACGAGTACTGCTTACGATTCGAAAAAAATATATGTTAAACAAGAACACTTTCCTAATATTCTTAGCTTTGAATATTTTAGATTTTGTTTATATTACATAGTGTAATTAATTTGTGAAATTAGGTCTAACCGAACACTAAAACGACTACTACGCAAATACTATCTGGCGTATTATTATGAAACCTGCACCATTTTAAAGATAATTTAATTATCTATCTTTTTATCTACGATTTTTTTCGAATAATCCGTTTTATTTGCTTTATCGAATAAAAAATTCGTGCGAGGCGCTCTATCGGAAGACGTTTAAATTATTCCTAATCATTTGCTTTCGCAGCCGCAAATGATTCGGAATAATTTCAACGTTTTCCGATAGAGCGCAGTTATCAGAAAAAATAAAATAAATAAATAATTATAATTGCATAAGTTGTTAAAAATGCTATGCAATAGCTTTACCGCGGCAGTCCCCGAGTGCCACACGTATTTTTTTTTTTAGTTGGTAAGTGTTACATAATGTAGCATTGCTTTACGTGGTAGCTCTATATTTACACAAATTTTACATATACCTACCTATAATTTAGTAACATAATATACATAATAATATTAAATAATCATATATACACATACACATATAAACATATACATCTACACATATACATACACATATATACATATACATTTATACATATAATCTATACATATACATAAAAGTAGTAATTTTATGTAGTTTGGTATTCTTATACAGCACTATAATTAACTAATTTCTCCGTTTCGTTCCTTCCTAGCTCAATCAACCATTCCGACGTAATTTTTCTTCCTCGTATGGTATCTAACTTCACTTTTAATTCCGAATGTATTCTATTGTGTAGTCAGACAGCTAGAAAAGAAAAATGTCGTTGGGCGAAAAATATCTAATATTGCTGATGATGGTCGCTGTATGATGGAACTGTAATTTAAAAAATATGTTCAGCTGCTGAGCGCGAGAAATTTAGTGCGGCGTTCCTTACCGTTTATTTATTTTTGTATACAGTACTAACTGACCCGTGCCCACTTCGTTGGGCGGTAAAACTTTTTACCTGTGATGAAATTTGAGTGTGATTCGGTTAGTACTGAGTACTATGATTTATTTCCTGACTGCCAAAAGAAGGGTTATATTTTTACTGCATATGTAAGTATGTATTTGCATGCCAATTTGACTATAATACCGTTATTTGTGAGTATCTTCTTGTGAGTGTCTTATTTGTGAGCGTATTATCTCTTTAACTATTTATGCAGTAAAAGGGAAATTATATGTAGTAAAAGGGAAAAGTCTTTTGTTTTAAACACTTGAGACGATACATTTACTTATTTTAATAAGAATTCATAATTGTTGATAATATGACCAATAAACATGACCTAACGATTTAAACTATTTTTTAAGCTATTGCATAGCTTTTATCGCGGGCCTAGTAGGCCAGCGCGGCGACCGAATGAAGAAATTTCTTAACGAAAATGAATGATTTTAAACTGATAATTACGTCTAAACGAGTACTGCTTACGATTTGAAAAAAATATATGTTAAACAAGAACATTTTCCTAATATTCTTAGCTTTGAATATTTTAGATTCTGTTTATATTACATAGTGTAATTAATTTGTGAAATTAGGTCTAACCGAACACAAAAATGACTACTACGCAAATACTATCTGGTGTATTATTATGAAACCCGCACCATTTTAAAGGTAATTTAATTATCTATCTTTTTATCTACGATTTTTTTCGAATAATTCGTTTTTCTTGCTTTATTGAATAAAAAAATCGTGCGCGGCGCTCTATTGAAAGACGTTTAAATTATTCCGAATCATTTGCTTCCGCAGCCGCAAATTATTCGGAATAATTTCAACGTTTTCCGATAGAGCGCAGTTATCTGATATCAGAAAAAATAAAATAAATAAATAATTATAATTGCATAAGTTGTTAAAAATGCTATGCAATAGCTTTACCGCGGCAGTCCCCGAGTGCCACACGTATTTTTTTTAATATAAAATACTACTTTTTGTGACTTAAATATAAAAGTTAGACATATGCTGTCGCCGACTTTTTTGTAGGCATTATCAAGCTCTCTTTTCTCTAAAACTTAATCATATATCTCTCATCGTTAAGGCAGCGTTAGTTAGAAACGTTTTCGTTCGACCGTTTTTACCGACTTACTTTGGAAATCCGACTAACACGAAGAGGTCTTTTCATTTTTCGGATTAATATATAGCCTATGACACTCACAAATAACGTGGCTTTCTATTGGTAAAAGAATTTTCAAAATCGGTTCAGAAAATCCAGAGATTACTTCCTACAACGTCACAAACTTTACCTCTATATAATATTAGTATAGATTTGAATTGGGTGCGAGCGACGTTGATGTGAGGCGAAACAGTGTCGCAATGTCTACATAAGAATCTCGTTTGTGCTATCTGTGTAGAGGTTTGGCAACGTTTGGCCCGCTCTTTTGATGGGCGAAGTGCATGCGCCGGCCGCGCTGAACCGCGCTGCAGGTGGCGCGGTAGGGGAAGCGGGGTCAGCGGCGCGGCGGGGGGTAATGTATGGAAATGTCGCGCGACGAGGTAAGGCAGTTACGAGTCGAGTGGCGTGGAGTGTTTTCGCAAGGCGCAGACAAAAATGTCGTCAGCGATTCGGCTGAACGTTTCTGGAGCGGAAATGTCGTCTCGTCTCTTTTCAGCTGAATTACGGGCTCGTGTTTGTCTCGAGCCCCCCCTCTCTCTACCTCACTATACCCCCTCCCCTTTCCTTCCCCTCCCATTCTCGCCGGATTGTTCCAGCCGGCGACCTTTCATCCCTTCCTTGGGGGCAATTCAACAAAATCATCTCCCACTGATGAGTTTTCTTGCCTCAAACGTTTTCAGTGATCATCAAACAAAAGACGCAACTCTATATTCGCCGCCTCATCTATTAGGTATGACGATTACCAACCAAGAAGATGTTTTGTGTCAAATCAAATCAAGTTTATTGTCTTGAAAATCTTAGACATAATCTTTTAGAGTCCGGATATATCATAATACTTCGGATTGTATATTTCCGAAGTCTAAAATAGTAATATATCACAAAACAGAGATATTCTAAAAATATGCATTATGATTCGATAAATATTCTTTAAAAAAAAATATACGTGTGGCACTCGGGGACTGCCGCGGTAAAGCTATTGCATAGCATTTTCAACAACTCATGCAATTATAATTATTTATTTATTTTATTTTTTCTGATATCAGATAACTGCGCTCTATCGGAAAACGTTGAAATTATTCCGAATCATTTGCGGCTGCGGAAGCAAATGATTTGGAATAATTTAAACGTCTTCCGATAGAGCGCCGCGCACGAATTTTTTACTCGATTAAGCAAAAAAAAAACGGATTATTCGGAAAAAATCGTAGATAAAAAGATAGATAATTAAATTATCTTTAAAATGGTGCTGGTTTCATAATAATACGCCATATAGTATTTGCGTAGTAGTCGTTTTTGTGTTCGGTTAGACCTAATTTCAGAAATTAATTACACTATGTAATATAAACAAAATCTAAAATATTCAAAGCTAAGAATATTAGGAAAATGTTCTCGTTTAACATATATTTTTTTTGAATCGTAAGCAGTACTCGTTTAGACGTAATTATCAGTTTAAAATCATTAATATTCGTTAAGAAATTTCTTCATTCGGTCGCCGCGCTGGCCTAGGCCCGCGATAAAAGCTATGCAATAGCTTAACACAACAAAAACAACAAATGTGGGATTTTTTTAAGGGGAACCTTAAATCCAAATAGCAACCAAAATAATTGTAGTACCTACCGTTTCAATAAGCTAAAAAAATCGGTTAGATAGCCCCTGATAAAGCAGTTTATTTATATTGCAATGGCGATTATCTTGGATGACGTTACCACAGCTATACGCCAAGTCTGTGAGAGTGTCACTATGGAAATTTTCAAACTACATGCTATTAACGAATAACTAATGCCACGTTTACCTTCTCTTCATTAACCTCCCGTTTTTTACATTGTGCTCCCGGACTATTAAAAAAATGTTAATACTTAAACTCCTAAGCAACTTTAAGGATGTTTTATCCAGGCAAGCTAAGTAAAACAATAAATAATATTAATATGGTGACATATCATTAGCATAATTACATATATAGAAGGCCGAAAGTACATATATTTATTGTAAATCAAGCTAGTTAATATCGGTAAAATATATACAAATTAATTTCAGTTACCCATTGAAAAGGCGCTAATCTTAGTGGGTATCTCTGAAAAGTAATTCTTATATTTTATAAATATGGAAATTAATTTAAGAAATATTTATTTTATTTATTTATTTTATTTTCGGGAAACATACAGCGCATCATTAATTATTACTAATTATTCTAATAATGCCGATTAATTGTTTCCTACATTGTTTTCTTATACGGTAAATCAAAAGTTGCGTTGCACTAAATTAAATTAAATTACAATTGAACTATAAGCAAGGATAGGAAAGGAGAGGGATGGGATATATGTAGGATAGGATATAGGTATTCAAATTATACTCTTTGCTGTTCTCATTTTCGCTCTGAGTGTTTTGAAACAATTTATATACTCACTATGTAATCACTTCCTAGACGCCTAGTGAGCTAAGGACAGTCTCGCTGAATTTAGGTTGATTCAAGTAAAAAATGTCGATATATTCGAATCGGCTATTGTATGTGGTCATCAAGCGGTGCATAACAGAGTTTAGGGCGTAATTAGTGTTCACATGAGGGATTTCGAACGTACGAGGAGAGCGAACCCTTCGTGGCGGAACCAACAACGACAGTTTCTTTACCAAATGAGGGCTATCAATTTTGTTATGAATTATTTTATGCAATAATGTCTTATCAGCCGCCGTGCGGCGGTCTTCCAGTGAACACATACTGAAATAGTTCAGCCTGCTCTCGTCGGTTTCAAGTCCCAATGCCTTTAAAAATGATAGCGGTACCTAAAATAAAGATTATGACATATTCATTAAATTAAGCCGCATGCACCTAGCTATACTATTTATTTATTTATTTATTTATGTATTAATTGGTCCACAAAAAAATTACACCGTTAGCACTTAACATAGATTGTGTTGCTCCTAACTAGGCAGAGCCTGTTCTAAGGAGAACACCAATACAAATGATTAAAAAATACATAACTTCCAAACTAAAAATAAAAAATTTGAATCAAATGAAGTTAAAATGAAATTCTCACTACACCAAAATAATATTAGAACTATAGACAAGTAATACTAAATAATAATAATATATAATAGCAATAATAAATAATCATTTATAATAATAACTAATAATATATAAGAATTAATAAAAATACGTATATAAAATAAATAGAAAATAAATATATTTATTTATTTTTAAATTGTGATGAATGTTTTCTCCGTCTCTCTCCTGCCAAGGTTTATTAACCATGATGTAAGGTGATATTTTTGTTGTTTGCTGCTAATTTCCAATATGTTCTCTTTACTCATGATAAGCAAGAAAGCTGTAATGACGTTGTCCAAAAGACGTTAGACGTTTCGGAACTTCAAAGTTTCCCTTATAACGACCTGATCTCTCCCTGTTTTCCGGAGAAACAGAATATTCGTCTTCATTGTTGTTTTTAAAATGAAGTATTGCTTTGAGGCAATACACCTGCCTCAAATCAAGCAATTGTGCCTTAACATACAGGTCGTCAGAAGGGTAACGCCTAGGCTTCCTTAACATGATTCTAATTATTGCCTTTTGGACAACGTTCACTTTCTGGAGGAGGGTTTTTCCGCAAGCTCCCCATCCAAGTATACCGTATGTCATTATTGATTGGCATATAGCGTAATATATAATTTTTAAATAGGGCAGGCCGAGAATATCTCGCAATTGAATAAATATATAAATCAGTTTCCTTAGTCTTTTCACTAGACACTCGGTATGTAATTCCCACCGTAGATGTCTATCTATAATTATTCCGAGATATTTAATCTCTTCGACTGGTCCGATTGGCTGACAACGACACGTGGCATCTCTCTTGCAGTCGTGAATGATATTTCCTACGTCTAGATTCAATTTTTTAAACTCGCAACAGCGCTGTTATTGTGGCTGTCGATTTTCCTCGTCGAAGGAGATTAAACCGGCTATCAATGCGATTACACCCTATCTTAACGTCGGATCCGAGCGGTTAATCCGATCAGCCGGGAATGACGGGGAGGCGACCGGCTGGAACCCCCTTGTCAAAGACTACTTAAATAGGACACCCTATATAACAACTTTCGGGTCGGTAACAGACCCTGTCCAAACATTCCACAACCTCGTCACTTCATAATGCGGTCAGTAAATAATTGTCATTTTATGAGACATGTTATTTATTTATACATTAATTTATCTCTTATCTCGTCGTAGCTAAATATATAAGGAGAAACTGTAATTGTATTATTTTAATGAGTATCCTAATTATTGCCAAAATGGTTATTAACACTATTTCCATATCTGAAGAAATGTTAAAAGACATATTCTTGGCTATTAATGCATCGGATATAAATAAACACGATTACGAAATTAATTCATCCGCCGAATCTGGATATTTGGCGGATATATACAAACTGAAAATAAAGGACCGAAGATTTATCGTTAAGGTTATGACGAAGAACAAGCGACTCGTCAAATCGCTGCTCGTGCCAGAGTTCTTCGAGAGAGAAGTCTTTTTCTATAACACAGTGCTTCCTAAATTTCTCTCCCTTCAAAAATCAACAGGTGCCAAGGAAAGCTTCCAAAGGTCAGTGCCGAGATGTCCGAAGGCTTTCACCGACGGAACAAACGACTTCCTCGTCTTGAGCGATCTAACAGCGGAAGGATATAGATCTGCAAGCAAGGTGGAAGGCTTCACGGAGGAACAAGCTCTCAAAGCCGTGCAAGTCTTGGCGAAATTTCACGCGATGTCATTCGCCATGAGAAAGCTGCAACCCACACAATTCAGCGAAATCTGCGACAAGATTCCGAGCAATTACTACACGGAGAACAGGAGAAAATGGTACTCGGGTTTCTTAAATGAATGTTTAGGAATAATCGAAGAAGTTATTCGGGGCGAAGAAGGAGCAGACAGTGAAGTTCTGCGCAAATTTTTAAAACTCATCGATTGTGATTATTTCGGCAGACTTGTGGCATTCGTGGAAGCACCGTCCAAGTATTCTGTGATAAATCACAGAGATGCTTGGTCTCCTAATTTCATGATTTCCGATAAAGGAGCGACAATGTTTGATTTTCAAATGATTAGTTTCGGCTCGCCAATGCTGGATTTACTATTCGCTTTGTATTCTAGCATTGCGCCTGATCTTCTCCGTCGTATTTACGATAATTTACTGCTATCATACTATTCAACAATGGATTACTATCTTTCTGATATGGGTATGCTCATTGAAGAATTATATCCAAAACAAGAGTTCTTAAATGATACAAAAAAATACGCATTGTTCGGATTGACCGCAGGTTTTACTAGTGTTTTAATGTCGTTGTCGAATGAGAAAGCTGAGAGTTCAGCCGCGTGGTCAGACGGCGAAGACACCATTTCATTAGAGAAGTGTTTTGTAATTAGTTGTCCTAAAAACGAATATGGGAGGAAGCGATTGGTTAATATTGTAAAATTTGCTATTGAAAACAATATTATATAATTATATTTGTAGAATTATTTGTAACATTATATTTGTGGTTGAGTGGTGTTATAAATTAAATAACAATAGAAATTGCTGTTGTCTTACTCTGCTTTTTAGCTAAGTACCTGGTGTTACATAAATACTGAAATGTAGAAAGAGGACCGCAGAATATTGCATTAAATTTAATATTCTTTCAATAAAAAACCAGGACTCACTTACCCATAAAATAAGTAACTTAACCGACCTACCTTTTGAACATTATTCAACAATTAGATAAAAAATCGTTGGGTTGTTTTCATTAGATTTACATCTCTATATCTTACTTTCTACATACTTTACTCTGTGTTTTTTATCTGCAAACTAAATGGTGAGACTCGATTTAATTCTACAATAATACCTTCTTTATTCTGACGAGTAAACCTTTAGGTTTTGATTAATTAGAAGAATTTGATCATTAATGAAGAATTCAATCATATCACGGCCAATTGTAAATGTAATACAACTGTCTATACAACTATGTATTAGTTTTTAGGACAATAAATTATTTGATTGAATGTTTGATTTATTCATAAAAATACTTGTTTACAATATACCAGAAAACTTTTCTACACAATAGACTAATTTATGACCCTTTTTGTTTTTAGAATCGTAAGAACAAATTGACGCATCACGTACGCTTTGTGGGTTTCGGTTTTTTTTCCTTTAACGTGCGGGATGCGGCTTTTTGCGTACGGGTGATATAATAGCGAACGTATCGCGTACGTTCAATGCTACTTTGACTGAGTCAAAAGTAATAATGACCTTTTAACAGATAATGTGAATCTAGGATATCAGAATGTTTTAATTTTTTATATTAGTCCTTTTTATCTAAAAACCTGAATAAATATCTAAGACTATAATGTTTAATTCAATAATATACATAGTAGTAGTAGTAGTAGTAGTAGTAGTAGCAGTGTGATTATTATATAAAGTTTATTATAATTTAACTTAAATGTATTATAGGTCTAATTAGTCAATTTCGTTGATCTACATATACCTGAAAATAATGGTGGTAACAAGCCCTACATATTTTTCGAACTCTATTGCTACCTATATAATTCTACGAAAAATAAAGGATTTTTTAACTTATCCATTTTTTGTTCTATTTTTAACCCATAGGTACTTTCTTTTTTATGAGTCGTCTACACAACGAGACCATTTACTAAAGGAATTGAAAGAAAACAATGAAAAAATATATGTGTATGTCAATAAAAGTACCAAAAAGTGGCTTTTGTTTTTCTTTGGCGTTTTTTACTAGGGAGATTATCATATAATCGTCAGAAAAAAATCAAATAAAGTTCAATTCTTAACTATTGACTTTCAGCATTTTTACGCCATGTATCATCTTCTATCTATAGAAGGTAGTGTAATAATTTTCTATTTATAGAAAATATCTATCTAAGCAAGCATTTTGGAATATTTTCCAATTATAAACTGTGCGAATTATTGGATTGATTGTTACGGTTTTATACAGAATAACGATGTTTCAATCGTAATTTTGTTGATTTACAAGGTATTTTGTTAAACTGATGCTCCATAACTCGATAATATGTAACAACATTTTCCGTACGGTAAATAAGGAAATAATAGTATTATATACTTTCAACATGATTCATGTGTCCGAATATAACCGTGCTTATAATACTATATGTTTTCATGTTATGTGAGATCCCAAGGTCGCGACGTAATGAAATAGCATTATTTTTAAAATATTATAACACGGTAACTACCGTCCCACCAACACCGTTACGCTTCTTGTTAATTCATACGCATGCACCACAGTCCGAGTTATATACTAAAACTTGTTGAAACATGCGTATTTCTATGTGTTAAATCGTTATATTTTCTCAGCGTTGTATCCCTATATTTTTCTCAGTCTCATTTACATGTAAAGACGTCTGCAAGAAAGAACACAAATAAGACAATATAAAGTTTATGAAGAAAAGTATATATATATAAATATATATTTATATATATATATATATATATATATATATATATATATATATATATATATATATATATATATATATATATATATATAGGTATATATATATATATATATATATATATATATATATATATATATATATATATATATATATATATATATATATATATATATATATATATATATATATATATATATATATATATATATATATATATATATATATATATATATATATATATATATATATATATATATATATATATATATATATATATATATATATATATATATATATATATATATATATATATATTCTTTTTAGAATTGATCAATAAGATGATTATAAAGTAAATAATTATAAAAGCCACTTACATCGTGACGAAGGATTCCCTTGATCGGATTCGGGAATGCTTTAGGTGTTAACGAGAATGATGAATGCCTCTCACTTGCGGAAAGAGGAGTAGGTTTAAGTTGGGCCCATTTTTCAACTAGTAAACGCTCACCCTTCATCCAATTATCTCAAAAATTAAGCTACAATCCTTCTTTATACGTAAACTCACTCAATTTCCTATTATTTCAAGAGAAATAACAAGACAAGACGAGCTACTTGACAGATGGAAGAATTTAAAATTTCGAATTTCGTTTTTTTATTTTCTAAAGGTGCGATATAAAGAAGCTGCGATCAATATTCAGCTGAAAACTTAAAACTAAAAGCGTGACATGCCCTCATATCAATGAAAGGAAGCAGTCAGCTCTTTCCTATTAGTTGGAAAGATTACCTTTAACCTAAATGGATTATTTACAATGAACGAAACATAAAATATGTAAAAATTCAATATTTTGAAATATTTGATAGTTTTGTGTATATATTCTTTTTAGAATTGATCAATAAAATGATTATAAAGTAAATAATTATAAAAGCCACTTACATCGTGGCGAAGGATTCCCTTGATCGGATTCGGGAATGCTTTAGGTGTTAACGAGAATGATGAATGCCTCTCACTTGCGGAAAGAGGAGTAGGTTTAAGTTGGGCCCATTTTTCAACTAGTAAACGCTCACCCTTCATCCAATTATCTCAAAAATTAAGCTACAATCCTTCTTTATACGTAAACTCACTCAATTTCCTATTATTTCAAGAGAAATAACAAGACAAGACGAGCTACTTGACAGATGGAAGAATTTAAAATTTCGAATTTCGTTTTTTTATTTTCTAAAGGTGCGATATAAAGAAGCTGCGATCAATATTCAGCTGAAAACTTAAAACTAAAAGCGTGACATGCCCTCATATCAATGAAAGGAAGCAGTCAGCTCTTTCCTATTAGTTGGAAAGATTACCTTTAACTTAAATGGATTATTTACAATGAACGAAACATAAAATATGTAAAAATTCAATATTTTGAAATATTTGATAGTTTTGTGTATATATTCTTTTTAGAATTGATCAATAAGATGATTATAAAGTAAATAATTATAAAAGCCACTTACATCGTGACGAAGGATTCCCTTGATCGGATTCGGGAATGCTTTAGGTGTTAACGAGAATGATGAATGCCTCTCACTTGCGGAAAGAGGAGTAGGTTTAAGTTGGGCCCATTTTTCAACTAGTAAACGCTCACCCTTCATCCAATTATCTCAAAAATTAAGCTACAATCCTTCTTTATACGTAAACTCACTCAATTTCCTATTATTTCAAGAGAAATAACAAGACAAGACTATATTGTCTAATTTTTGAGATAATTGGATGAAGGGTGAGCGTTTACTAGTTGAAAAATGGGCCCAACTTAAACCTACTCCTCTTTCCGCAAGTGAGAGGCATTCATCATTCTCGTTAACACCTAAAGCATTCCCGAATCCGATCAAGGGAATCCTTCGTCACGATGTAAGTGGCTTTTATAATTATTTACTTTATAATCATCTTATTGATCAATTCTAAAAAGAATATATACACAAAACTGTCAAATATTTCTATATATATATATAGGTATATATATATATATATTCGCTAGCGATAAAGGGATCTCATCCAGGCATACATCTCATTTAAAATAAGCATTTCCTAATCCAGTCCGGAAAAACCTTCCAGCTATGTAAGTGGCTTTTATTATTTTTATTTTTTCATAAAGTGTCATCCTTTAAACGAATTCTTAAAAAAAGAAATTTTACAAAAAACCAATCAAATATTAACAATATTATACAATTTTATCTTATGTGTTGAACTCTTGTAAATATCATATAGCATTAAGTATAAACTTCTCGACCAGAAATTACGATTTATATCTTATTTCATGGCAACGAGCAAATGAAGTATTTTATTTTTATTTTCATTTAATGGCTGGCTGATAGCGAGCCCAGCAATGGTATATCGTCCTTTTAAAGAGTGGATATATTCGAATTTCAAATCGAATTTTCGGTATGTCATTCCGCATTTAAGAGACGATTCATTGTGATTTTTTTCATTGTTTTTGCTTTAATTTGTCTTTAATAAAGACATTTTATTTTGGTTTGCAAAAGGATACGCTTTGTTTTTGAGATGTGGATGAAGGGCGATCGTTCGCTAGCGATAAAGGGATCCCATTAAAATTCCCGTGCTTTTTCTGGTTTAACTGACGTGTCGCAACCTTAAATCAGTGCATATCCTATCAATGCTCTTTGTAAGCTAAATATCTTACAGCCAACCACTTATTTTCAACTTACGAAAATCTTACATCTGCATGCCGAAATGTCCTTCGTTGCTCACTCCTGATGGCGAAACTGCTTTTCAAAATCAATATTCAAAATCAATATTCAAAATCAATATTCTACCTGTACATGGTTTATGCGTCATTCAGTATTTTTTTATTGAATTTCAGGTTTTTCACGAAAATTAACTAAACTATTCGAGATTACAAGTTTCGAATAGTGGTCCTTTCAGAAAATATTTTCAATTGTTTTACGCTTATTGGAGTCGATCTATTTTTTATATAATGAGCATCGTATCGATCGAATCTTGGGGTTTAAAACTATCTCATTTTCTTATATCTCGGACTGAAAACAACATCGCTTTCGCATGTCTTCAGACTGAAATTTCACGCTGATTCTATGGCGTTTCTCAAAAAACGAAATATGTTTTCTTACGCTTCCCCATTAACTAAAATACATGTAGATTATTATAATAAGTTATAACAAAGATGGCATAAACATCCATTAATAAAAAACAAATATAAAAAATAAAATACTTACTGCTGTTTGCTTTCTCGTGACGATGCGTGACGACGCGGCACTGCGGTGTAGAAGAATAAAATATTACGTGAGCGGGAACTGATAAGAGCTAACCGAAAAAGACGTTCTCCCGCTTCCAATAGCAGCAGGGAAGTGAATCGATTTCATAGCGCGCCTGTGTATTTATTAACGTGGCCAGCCCATACAAAAAATGTATGGAGAATCTGATACCTGATTTTCTGGGATTTATTGTATAAAATCCTATTACAATAATTGAAATTTAAATATTTTATAGTGAAGATATGTCATTTAGCTTTCTTTTATAATAATTTGTAATTCAAATTAGTTATTATTTTCCCAGTGAGGACTAAAACCCCGCGCCCATTTTTGTATATTTTCTCGGGTGTTTTTATAAAAAACTACGCAAACTATTGCCAAATTTATTTGCTCACCTTATAAATGACTTATTGATAAAAACGAGTGTTTTTTGTCACTGCTTTATTAGCGTAGTTTTAGCGGAATAACTAAAACGCTAGACCCTAATTTGAGAAATTTCGTGCAGCACCCTCTTAAATAAATAAATAAATAAATTATTGAATTTTATATTCCAATATGTGGCAATACTAAACACGAAACGTCAAAATAATCACATAATATTTACGGTGTAGATCGTGTAAGTTTCTGCAGTATTTCGCTTTGTTTTACCTATATATATATATATATATATATATATATATATATATATATATATATATATATAATAAAAAGTATAAATAGTCACCATGGAAAGGCAGGAAAATGATGAAAATCATGCAGACATTAAAGTGAAGATAGAATTAGAGTCCGATGTCGAAGACAGGATGCCAAGTTGCTCTGACAATAAATACAGTGAAACGTTGAAACCAGAAAGCGATATTTGCTTCAAAGAGGAACAACCAAACTCTTCTTATATGGAAGAAAATATTCCGGAATTTGAAGAAGAGGCAGTGGCTTTCATAAAACCCGAAGGAAGCGTGATGAAAGAGATCAAAGTATTATTAACGAAATTTGATAAATTCACATGCGTTGTCTGCGATCGCCATCTAGATAGAAGCGTGCCAATGGGAGCATGTAAGCATAACAAAGAAATTGTGTTAGTTTGCAAAGATTGTATTAAACCAAATGGGAAGAAATATGTTTGTGTCAAATGTAACTATGGATTGAGTAGTAGATTCCGGCTGATTGAGCATGTCAATATAGTCCATGGGAAATTTAAGAAACATACGTGTAAAGAGTGTGACAGGGCATTTTCATATAGACACACTTTGAAAACACACGTCCAATCGATCCATCGCAAACTAAAGCATGCGTGTCAGCAGTGTAACAAAGTCTTTTGCTCTCGCGACTACTTACTACGGCATTTAAATTTCACTCACCGGCGATTGAATGTATTCACGTGTGATTTATGCAACACAGAATTTCCAAATCAAACAAGCTTTAAACGGCACATCGATGGCGTTCATAGAAAAATGAAGGAATTTGAATGTAAGGAATGCAAACGCGCTTTCTTTGTGAGTGGTCATTTAATTCATCATGTCAATTCTGTCCACCGGAAATTGAAGCCTTTCGCGTGCGACAAATGCAATCGCAGTTTTGCAAGGCGTGGAGATTTAAAGGTCCATATAAACTCAGTCCATCTCAGAATTAAGTATAGTTGTGCGGAATGTAACGGAGCTTTCGCACAAAAGTATTACTTAATTGGACATATAAATGTAGTACACCGAAAAATTAAGCCATTTGTTTGTACAATATGCAAGCATGCATTTGGCCAGAAAAAGGAACATAAAAAGCACATGACTGCTGCCAAATGTCAATTGAAAGATATTAAACAATCGAAAAGCAACGGTCGGCGGTAGACCTCCGATGAGTAGGTACTCTTCGTCTTCTAAGCAAGCAGAACATAGTGCATCGGTGGAGCACGAACACTTTTTTAGATGAAATCGAACAATGCGATCTCCAGTAGGTAGTATATTCTATTGTGTGTATGCATTTTATTTTTCAGTTACTTTAAGTGGATTTTTATTTATCTACCAACAGCCAATACGGAACAATCAAATGCATTTACTGATATGATTCTAATTGCTTAAAAACCTAGATTTAATTGTGTATGTTTATTATATTATTATATTATTTATACGGAACAGTCAAATGCGTTTATTGATAATTCTAATGCCTTTAATTTTACATAGATTTAAGTGTGTGAGTTTATTATGGATTGTAAGTCAGAAACCTACTTTTTATCGAACAGTGGTAATATGTTTAACTTATTTTATTTTCGGATATAAATCATTTATTGTATCTTAGTTGAAATAATATAATGAGCAGGAGAGGGGTTTGTTACGACGCGGAGAAAATGTAAATATAATATTTTTTAAAATAAGGATTATTAAATAAATAAATGACTTGGTAATATTATATTAAATATGCCTACTTACCAAGCTAATAGCAATTTGACAGTATATTCTATGGAATTTTCGTAAAATGTTGTAGTCGAGAGATGTTTTGCTGTAAGAAAGTACATTATAGAGTTTACAGATACAGCATCAATGGGACCGATTGCGTTTCTTCGTGCACGAAAACTGAAATTAGTTCAAGCGAATGAGATAGAGCAATGCGTTAGAGCGGAATACGAAACTAACGATCGTCTATAAAAACTACCTCTCGAACCGTCCGAATAAATTTGAACACATTTCGTGCGGTGTAGTCTCCATATGTTTAATAGTTATAAGCTATAAGATAAATTTAATGGTTATAAGTTATAAGATATGTATAAGATCCGTAGTGTTTTAATATTATGTCGTTCGGTTCAATATTATTAGTGTTTTATTCCACTAACCCCTTAATTACAAAAGGTGGTGATTTCTGCAATATGTTATATTAGTCATTAGTGGAATAATTAATGTTATTATTAATATTAAATTTAACTTTTGCTACTATTCCGTGGTTTAATTTCATATCAAAATCTTGTCATTTGCCAGCTAATAATTCGAATTTCGTCTTCTGCTCAGTTCAACGAATGGAGTTCAAAACGGCAGATAAAATGAGTTATATCTAGGATATGTTTTTCTATCCGTTTCATAATTTTTTATACGTTTTGAGGGTAATAATGAACAGATTCGGTGACATGACATTCCATATATTACGGACTTCGTTTCGTCATCTAATAACTCTTGGATGGTCTTAGATGGTCATCTATTGGATCTACATCTAATTGGATGGTCATCATCATACTTGGTGTATTAGTAGAAAGAGTAGAACCTACGTTTTGGAAAAAAATATTATATTGTAACAGTAATGTGAGAGTAGTAGGTAAGACTATAACTTAGAGACCGATGTCTCCATACCGTCTCCTAATAGGCGTATTGTACTCATACTAATGTTTCTGCTCCTTTACTGATTCTATCACGTGACATCGACGTTTAAATTATTCAGCTTGAAAAATAAGAGTTAGTCGTGCCTCCGTTAAATAATCATTACTTTTGAATGCTATTGAGACAGGTAGGTACCGACAATTTGTGGTTAAGCTATACGAAATGTAAGACAAAACATAACCTCAAAATGTATCTAGAAGTACATTTTGAGTCTCTGAAAACGACTTCTCTAGATCCGCTTTGATTAGTTTTGGTAATTTTTATAGCAAAGAATATGAATAGGTAACGAGAATTAATGACAAAATGGACGCGATTTATAGACTCTTTCAGCTTTCAGCAACTAGTCAGAGTGCACAACCGATTGGTGTCGCCGAACGGTGCGCAAACCGTCCAGTAGCGTCGGGCCATGCAATCCCACCATGGGTCCACCAGCTGTGAGACCTGAGACACGAGAGTCTTACCGGGGGTAGCCTTTCGCACGTGGAGGCTTCTGAATAGGAGCTAAATCGTGAGTTGAACTGATCAGATAAAATAAGGACTTTATGGCCCAAGCTGCGCGAAACCATTCGCTGCCCAATATAATCAATTAGACCTTGATTAAAAGCCATTCGTTATCAATTTTATTATAGACGACCAAATAAATTGCTATTACTTTCGCCGTCACTGCCTTCTGTGCCGCCTGCATTTCACAGACGCAGAAGGGTTGCCAGCATGTACTATGGAGTTGAGCAATCTAATATGCAATTTAATGACGCTACACGGCCCGGTACCATAGTGGTTAGGGCGCCTGATCTTACATTGTAAGGTCCCGGGTTCGAATACCCGCTGGGTCACCATTTTCCGTTGGGATAAAATTAACGGAATTGCATTCTCAATTTTGTCGATTGAATGCAATAACAAGACATTTACTTATACACAGTTATTCGCACACATACATATGCACACGTAATAGTAGGGTTGGTTGTAAGAGATTGTCATATGACAATAAACCCGCCCTATGTGATTTCACGATAAAGAGTAGAAACAAACAAACAACCAATTTAAACCTACATTGCACTGTCGAAAGTGGTGCTCATCCAGGCATACATCTTATTTAAAATAAGCATTTCCCAATCCAGTCCGGGAAAACCTTCCAGCTATGTAAGTGGCTTTTATTATTTTTATTTTTTCATCAAAGTGTCATCCTTTAAACGAATTCTTAAAAAAAGAAATTTTACAAAAAACCAATCAAATATTAACTACATATATATATATATATATATATATATATATATATATATATATATATATATATATATATATATATATATATATATATATATATATATATATATATATATATATATATATATATATATATATATATATATATATATATATATATATATATATATATATATATATATATATATATATATATATATATATATATATATATATATATATATATATATATATATATATATATATATATATATATATATATATATATATATATATATATATATATATATATATATACGAAACGAGTGAAACTAAATGACACAATAATAAGTAACTGGATGAATACTGACTACGGCGTTCCTCAAGGGAGTACATTAGGACCAATATTGTTTTTGATTTACATAGATGACCTTTGTAGGCAGGAAATACCAGGTGTTATTGCATCTTTTGCCGATGACACGGTGCTTTTGTTTGAGAGTAGCACCTGGGAGTCTGTATTTGTAAAGGCAAAGAAAGGACTCAATCAGACACATGACTGGCTAAATGAACATCTACTGACGCTTAACATAGAAAAAACGAAATACATGACCTTTAGAATAGATGGGCGGAATCAACCGGGACTAGAAAAACATCTACTATTACACAACTGTGATGGGACAAACTGCATGTGCCAACCGCTGGAACGCACGTCATGTATAAAATACTTAGGTATCCTGATAGACGGCTTCCTGAGATGGCATAAGCAAGTTGACCAGACTGCGACACGACTTAGAAAACTAATTTACATATTTAAAAATATTAGAAATATACTTAGCCCATCTATGCTTAAAACGACTTACTACGCACTAGCGCAATCAATCATTACATACGGACAGATAGGATGGGGTGGAGCGGCTAAATCAATCCTTGACCCGGCAATAAAGGCCCAGAAAGCCCTTATTAGGGTTATTAATAGAAGACCGCTCCGTTTCCCATCCGACCAATTATTCATAGACTTCAACGTAATGGACATTCGACAGTTGTACATAAGAGCGGTCTTGATGTACTTCCAGAGGAATGACAGGACTGCGACTATTAAACTTCGGGACCACGGACATGACACTAGAAATCGATACAGACAACGGGAGTTAAAAATGAACACGACGTACGGACAAAGACATTACACATTTCTAGCTCCAAAGCTTTACAATATACTGACAATGGACGTTCAAACGACCGACGTACCTTACGCTACGTTTAGAAGAGTGGTGGCAACTTGGCTTTTAAATAAATCTAGGGAAGACTGTGAAAAATTATTAAGGTCTCAGGTGTGATCGTGATATATATTTATTTATATTTTATATATTATAACTCTATTTTATATACCTACTATCATATTTTCCAGACAGCCTTGACAGAAAACGATTTTATCGCTTCCACGAATGATCCTGATCATCTGTATAATGAGTTCTTCAGATGGTATCTCGCTGCATTGGATAGCTCAATTCCCGTGAGGCAATCAACTCAGAAACTTTCAAAAACTTTTAATGACTGGGCAACACCGGGAATCAAGATATCCAAACAGCGGATGCTGCATCTGAATGAAATACAGAAAAATAGTAATGATGATACCATAGTTCTCGAATACATCAAAACATACAAAAAGACATACAAAAAAGTAGTATGGTTTGCTAAGCAGAAATACTTAAAATACACTATAGATAATTCCGATAATAAAGTCAAGGCTGCCTGGAATATTATTAAAAAAGAATGTACACGGAACCAAACAGGTAATCATTGCGTACGCCTCAACGTCAATGGCAGTAGTATAGATGATGCGACAACGGTTGCAGAACTTTTTAATGACTATTTCAGCTCTATACCCTTAAATACCAGCTGCCAGAATAAGGGAAATCACTCAGCTTTAGGCCTGCTTGAGGACTATCGTAAAAAAAATCCAAATTCATTGTTATTCTCCCCCACCAATTCTTCCGAAATAATTAAAGTTGCTAAATCACTTAAAATGAAAAATTCAACAGACCTATGGAATATATCCACCAAAATCCTAAAGAGTTCTGTAACCGTAATCTCGCACAATCTATCTTTTATCTTTAATCGATGCATGGAACATGGATTCTTTCCCACCGAAATGAAGATGGCCAAAGTAGTGCCGATATTTAAAAAAGGTTGCCCAGAAAACAGAGATAATTATCGACCCATATCTCTTTTACCAGTTTTCAGCAAAATTTTTGAAAAATTACTTCTTATCCGACTTGTTAATTTCTTTGCTGAAAACCAAATCCTGTCTAAAAAACAATTTGGATTTCAAAAAAATCTCTCTACGCAAGATGCAATCGCTAGTCTAATTAAAAAAACACTACTTGGGCTAGACAATATGAAAAAAACCGTAGGCATTTTCTGTGACCTCTCTAAGGCTTTTGATTGCGTAGACCACTCAATTCTACTTGAAAAATTGGAACACTACGGCATTAGGAATAAGGAACTGCAACTCATGGAATCTTATTTGCAAGAACGCACTCAGATTACGCAAGTCGAAAATAGCAAGAGCGCGCCACAGAATATCCGTAAAGGTGTTCCTCAAGGATCGATACTTGGACCTTTTCTCTTCCTCGTCTATATTAATGACATCCCAGAGTGCCTGAAATCCGTGGATGATGAAATCATTTTATTCGCCGATGATACTTCACTTCTTTTTAGCGATAAAAATAAAGACACTTTGGCCCAAAGAATAAAAGAAACAATAGATAGGCTTAGTATATGGTTCCAAGTTAATAAATTGTCACTTAACGTAAATAAATCAAAATCAATATGCTTCTCTTTGCGGCCGTCTGATTATAATGAAATAGACGTATACTTTGGGTCTGACCAACTAGAAAATGTCTCCTCCACGAAATTTCTCGGTTTAGAAATTGATCAAAAATTACAATGGTCTGATCACTTAAATGATCTCAGTAAAAAATTGTGCAGTGCCATATTCGCCATTAGAAAGATAAGAAGTTTATGCGGTTTTGAAGCAGCTAAATCCGTCTATTTTGCATATTTCCACTCTCTAATAACGTATGGCCTACTGTTTTGGGGAATGGCACCAAACTCAAAAAGAATTTTTCTCCTCCAGAAAAGAGCGGTACGCAGTTTATATAGAGTCTCACCGAGAAGTTCTTGTAAGCCGCTATTTGTAAAATCAGGAATAATGACTCTATTTTCTTCTTACATCTACCAAAATATTATGTACGCTCGTAGACACCTAACAGAAGCTCCGGTGAATAGTGATTTTCATCATCACGATACGAGGAATAAATCCAATCTCCACATAAACCGACAGCGACTTAGCAAAGTGCGATACAGTTTTATTCATCAAAATTTGTCGTTCTATAATAAGATTCCAGAGCAAATGAAAAGCCTCGGAGAGGTCCAATTTAAAAAGATAATCATAAATAATTTGGTAAGAAACCCAATTTATGGTATAAGGGAGTTTGAAAATTCTGAGTCTATTTTCCATGTTGATGATTAATGAAATGCGTAAAGTTTTAAACATAACGGTATTATGATAGCTGACATTCTAATTTTCATATAATTTATTAAACATCTATTCATTTTTAAAAAAAATACGAAAGCATTATTGCTGGATTGACAATAAAATATATATTTTTTGATTATTCTACATAGAATTTGCATTTATATTTTAATATATTATTCTCCTTGACTCTTAAATCACATTAGTATATTTTGATTATTTGTAATATTGAATATAATATTACAGCGATGACAACTATCACGATAGTTATGTTTTTAATAATTAAATTTTTAGCATTTAATTTTGTGACGCATCCAAGTGTAGGAATGCCTATCTACTGGAGTAGTTGATTGTATTGTATTGTATTGTATTGTATATATATATATATATATATATATATATATATATATATATATATATATATATATATATATATATATATATATATATATATATATATATATATATATATATATATATATATATATATACATATATATATATATATATATATATATATATATATATATATATATATATATATATATATATATATATATATATATATATATATATATATATATATATATATATATATATATATATATATATATATATATATATATATATATATATATATATTTCTTCTTTCATTTCATTGAGCATATGGAGGTTTTTTATTTTTATTTCGATTTAATGGCTCGTTGATAACAAACTCAGCCAATTGTATCATATTTTAAATGTTGGTAGCATTCGAAATTTGAATTATTTCGTAATGTCACTTTCATTTGGAAAACGGCTTTGCCGAAGTGATAAATAGTTTAATTTTTTATTTTTTCGCTTAATTCGTCTCAATTGAAGGCATTTTGTGTTGCATAAGGATAAGCCCTATTTATGAGATATATGGATGAATAGTGATCGTTAGTCGACTGCAAAAGGACCTTTAAACTTACATTGCACCGTCGAAAGTCGTGCACATCCGTAAGTATATCTCATTCAAACATAAGCATTTCCCAATACAAGCTGGGATTTCCTTCGCTAATTTTATTTTAAATAAAAACATCATCCTATAAACGGATTTCTTTACAAACCTTATCAAATATAACAATATTATACTGTTTTCTACAATATTTCTTTACAATTTTTTAATATTATACAATTTTATATAGGTTTACCCTATTTTGATAACATTATACAATCTTTATTATTAACTCCTCTGCCAGAAATTAAGATTAAAGTTTCTTCTTTCATTTCATTGAGCATATGGAGGTTTTTTATTTTTATTTCGATTTAATGGCTCGTTGATAACAAACTCAGCCAATTGTATCATATTTTAAATGTTGGTAGCATTCGAAATTTGAATTATTTCGTAATGTCACTTTCATTTGGAAAACGGCTTTGCCGAAGTGATCAATAGTTTAATTTTTTATTTTTTCGCTTAATTCGTCTCAATTGAAGGCATTTTGTGTTGCATAAGGATAAGCCCTATTTATGAGATATATGGATGAATAGTGATCGTTAGTCGACTGCAAAAGGACCTTTAAACTTACTTACATTGCACCGTCGAAAGTCGTGCACATCCGTAAGTATATCTCATTCAAACATAAGCATTTCCCAATACAAGCTGGGATTTCCTTCGCTACTTTTTAAGTAGCTTTTACTAATTTTATTTTAAATAAAAACATCATCCTATAAACGGATTTCTTTACAAACCTTATCAAATATATATATATATATATATATATATATATATATATATATATATATATATATATATATATATATATATATATATATATATTCCACCTTAATTGGAACCAGCGTATTAATATTCTAAGCGGTAAGCAAACAATGCTATAAAGAAGACTCGGTATTAGCCGTCAGAGGCCTCCACGACTGTATGTCACTCATGCTTTATTCCGGCACGACTTATACTTTTACTCTGGGGAAATGCTTCTGAATTCCGTCGTGTATTTGTTTTGCAAAATCAAACTCTCAGAACAATTTACCGATTTAAAAGAGACATATACAGTGGACCAATTTTTAGAACATCTGGGATATTGACTAGCCTCAGAATATGGCTACCAGTGCCTAATTTATGCTAAGCGAAACCTTGCAAACTACGATCTTCACTCCAGTCGCCACAATCATAATACCCATCACAAGGACAACATTATATTGCCGAAAGAAATGTTGAACAAATATCAACGGTCATTTTTATACCGCTCAGAATGTTCAACTGGCTAAAGCGAGTTTAAAATATAGGGGCTTAAAATATCGTCAAAATTGCATAAAGAGAAATCTGGCAAAACGTGTTTCTTATAAGTTGACAGATCAAGAGCAGTATATTAGACTATTTTATCATTGCCGTAGGTATATTAGACTATTTTTAAAGTTTCTTTTATTTATTTATCTGCTCCTAAGGCTCATTACTGTCGTTTCATTATTATTGTTGTCATCATAGTGTAGTAAATTGAGCTACTTTTAATGACTATTTTAGTTGACTATTTAATGAATTTTATTGTTTATTATTCTTATTTACTGGTAGTCTATCTGATATTTGTTATCAAAATATCTTTAGACTGTTGTGAAGTTGCGATTATCAAGATGAAAATTATGATAACGATTATTAGTAATTTATTATCACAGAAATATATATTTATTAGTTGAATATTTTTTTAATTTGATAGAACACAGCAATATTTTCAGTTTTTTTCTGACATACCTCAATAAAAAGTATACCTACGTATGTTACTATTACATTATAACTTTTATATTTTAACATTTCTAAAAGCTAAATAAACCGCCATAATAGTTTTCGGCGATACATTAGTTTTCCTATCCGGCTATATACCAAGTTTTCTGACTTTGTTACCACAGAAAATATACATTCATTTATTAATAATGGCTTCACGTGACTTCACATCGAAACAGCCATTGCATTCTCAATATGTCAAAGTTGTTAAGTTGGAAGATTCAAAGAAGAGCTCGAAATTAAGGCGAAATGTATAGGATTTTATTACGGAATATTTAAACTAAAGTGTCACAAGCAAACGAGCAAAAACACAAGTCATTTTTTTATTTCTTTAAAATAAAAATGAAAAGAAGACAATATTTTTATTCGGTTCTGTTCATTTTGAACACGCTTTTATTAGGTCGACCTGTATGTAACTAAGTATGTAATGGAATCTATATAAGGTAACTAATTTAACCATCTTCCATGGATCGTAGCGTCATGAAAATTGGCAGCTGTATGTAGTTCTGATGACAATACAATAATATGGCACTTTCGAACTGATCTGATGATGGAGTCGGAAGATATGAACTGGAACTTCATGATGGAACATCGTATCATAGCTGTGTTTGGACTTGTTAGAAAAGTCTTGGAATGAACTTTGACCACGATTAGGTTTCAAGATCTGATGATGAAGCCGAAAGATAGGCACTGTCATTCCATGATGGAATATCGTATCAAAGCCGTGTTTAGACTTGTTAGAAAGGTCTTGTAATGAACTTTGACTACGATTAAGTTTCAAGGACTGATGATGAAGCCGGAAGACAGCAACTGGCATTCCATGATGGAATATCGTATCATAGTCGTGTTTGCACTTGTGAGAAAGGTCACGTATTGACATAGGTGCCCGTATAAAATGTATATAGACCTGTACATGGAGAGTGTAAATCTATATACGATGTATATTGACATGAGTTGTCGGTTGCTGGTTAAGTCCAAAACAACTATAAGTAAAGATATTATTTTAAGTGCATTTATAAAAGCGTGTTTTTAGTGTTATTTTTAAACTATTATATTGGATATTGCTGCTCCCAGTCATTCGAAATTCGAAAATAAACAGGTCTAAATTTGTTTTTTTTTTTTTTTTTGATGAAATTTAGATGGCGACCTTGGATTATTGCCCGCCAGCAAAATTTTAACTTTAACTTTCTATTGTCTCATAATTCTTCCTTAAGTCCTTGGCTACTTGCCGAGAAAGTTTTGTGGTGACACAACCGATTTTTTATCTAGCTACATCATGCCGAAATTTTATTTCAAAATTCTTTCATATTACGAAGTACACTAAGTTATAGAACTAAAAATAAGACTTTACAATAGGTTTAATTTTCCATTCAGGCCACCGCGCGCGGTCTCGGCGAAAAGTTGTGGAGTTCCGGATCGCGTGGGCATTTAAAGAAATCTCCATTTAATTCATTAGTGGATGGTTGTCAGGCATTTTAACGAGCTCGGCGACGGATAAAAATAAAGTCTCCGTGCAAAAGAGTGGAACGAGCGAGCTTAATTGAGTTTGGTAAGAGTTTGGTCTTGCGGGGGGTGAATCTGATGGGCGATGGGCGACGGGCGATGGGCGATGGGCGATGGGCGGGACGTCCCGCCAGATTACTCTCGGCAGGGAACCGAGCGGCCCGCTAAAGAACTTGTCTCGACCAATAACGCGTCAATTAGTTTTGACATCAGCGGAACGACAGCGACGCGTCGCCCGGGGCCTTCCCTCTTCCTGGTTATATATTGTATACCATTAGTTATACAGTGTATTAAATTGCTCAACTCCGTACTACGATTTGGCAGCTAGGATTTTACGCCGCGAAACGCAACTTGTAGATGGCACTCATGGTTCCAAACAGTTATTAAACATCTGTTATCTCCAATATGACGGCGTTCGTGGTATTACAGTATGGCGGTGCACTACAGATTTTGCTCTAAACACGTCTATATGTTATCATATAATCAAACAACTAAAGCTGTTAACTACAACGGGCGAACCCGCCATCTCAGGAAGTTTTAAAGATATTAGAACGTAAGCGTAGAAGACATGGGACGAAAACAGTTCACAGTCATAGTTACGCCACTCGCCCGTCAGAGGACAACGCTTTACGGCGAGGCACCGGGAAAGGTATCCAGTGGAATTATATCTCTCTGCAATTAACTAGCAGGATACCTCCTACCTCCTGACTGGCTACAGGATCGAGGTCGCTTGCACGGTCCTCTCCCTTACGTCGGCGATACGGTGTTTACCGACTCTATCGCGGACCACGGCTTCTTTTGCCCGGCTCTTAAGCCGGGATCGGGTGGCGGAATGGTCATTTCAAGAGCAGTTTCCGTGAGGTTAACAATTACCCCCGCTATATAGGAAACATTACTGTTTCCAGACTCCCCCGGATGTGAGTCCGGGGGAGTCTGGAAATCCCGAATAATCGATTGGCGCCGCACGGCACGCAAACCGACCAGGAGCGCCTGAAGGTTGACTTCTAGGGGATACTGGCCCGCAGACCAGAGTCCTTACCCGGGCTCACACTTCTACGTGGAGGCCGCTGGATGGGTTGACCTATGCGTTTGACCTAGCCTATACAACTGGGTCTTAGTGGCCTAACTGCGCTCATTAGCTCTCTAATCAAAAAATTACAACGACCGAACCCGTCACCTCAGCAAGTTTTAACGATATTAGATCGTTCTGTCTTTCATTAGGTGAGCGCAGAAGACTTAGGACAACACCGTCTAGTTACGCCACTCGCCCGTAAGAAGCCAACGCCTTACTGCGAGATAACCAGGTTCATCACCCAGCGGGCCGACACTCCCTAATCAAACAGTCCTATATAATAAACCATTCATCATCAATATTATTATAGATAGACGGCAGTATTTAAATTATTACCGTATCGTCTGCAAAAGATATAGATTTACTGGGCGTCAGGTTGTAGAGGTAATTTATATTATAAGGAATAAAATAGGCCCCAAAATATTGCCCTGTGGCACGCCGTATTGCAGAGTATTCACATCGCTGGAAATATCAGCGGTCGAAGTGATTTTGCGTCCTTTGAGATATATAGCTTTCAAACCATTTTATTTTTTTATCTTTTACACCTATGGTCACTAGACGTTTAAAGAGAATATCGTGTGATACAGTATCGAACGCCTTGGATAAATCGAAAAAGATAGCAAGGCATCTTTCTTTTTTGTCGACGAGCTCTGTTATGTTTTTTGTTGCCTCTGCAATGCCATCAGCCGTACCCATTTCCTGTCTAAAGCCATTTTGGTTGGACGATAAAAGGCTATTGCTCTCCAGATATTCTACTAGCCTATTTTTAACAACTTTCTTAATAATTTTTGAAACAGTGATATTAGTGAAATATGCCTATAATGATTTAGATTTAATTTATCGCCGTTTTTGGAAACAGGCACGATTTTTGCACATTTAGGTAAGCCGTATTGGAAATATTCCTAGTTTATAACTTAGATTTATTATACAGGATATTGGTGAACTTAAATAATCCGTCCCAATTTTATAGATAGCACTACATAGACCATCCATACCTGAGAAACGAGACTGCTTTAATGGGGAATGCTTTTACTAACCTTAATGGGCGATGTTGGGATTAAGGAAAACACAAAAGTTGTTATTTCTTCAGTGGAATTTTTACCCTCCCTGGTGTTTTTTTTCCTGTCTAGTATTTTGTTTGCCAGTTCTGAACTTACACTGGCAAAGTGCTTTAACTATTTCTTGCAGACTCTCTGGGGCATTGACTATTTGATTTTCAATGACTAACTTATCGATGGTATGCATGTTATTGGAAATGTTAGCTACTTCCTTGATTAACTACCAAAACCTTTTTAGAATCACTGCTATTTTCAGTAATTTCATTTTTGTAGTAGTCTTCTTTGGTTTTCTTAATTATCCGTTTGCATAAATTCCGAACTCGGTTTGGTGGGAAGAAGAAGAATTAATTGAGCGAAGAAGATAGTATAAATTCTATAGATTTTCGGATAGTATAAGACTATAGTTTCGTTTTAGTGTATGCATTGGCCAAAAACTAGTATAGAAAGCTTTAAGCAGCGGCCATTTGAGCTGAGTGCGAATGCCTTGCGAACTTTCCACATGATTCTCTCGAATTAGCCACTGGCATTGTAATAGAGTCGAGGGAGTTTATCACGGCAGAGTGGCGAATGGCAAACGGCGAAGCGAGGCCACGCCAGCGACATCTATCGGCCGTTTGTTTTACGACTCTCAATGGCTTTTGTCTGGTCGTTGAGGATGGTCGTTTGCGGCGTCCGCGCCCTCTTCGCCGCGCGACTCGACCGACCGCGCCGTACACCGCTCTACCGCTCCACCGCTTCAACACTTCTCCGCCTCCGCGACACTTCCATTCAATTTCATTCATTTTCCTCGCATTGCCAAACTTTACCGAGCGAGATCCACTCGAATAGCGCTTATCCGATTTAATTTGATGACTTGCAAAAAGTCGCAAGAGCACAAGTTTAAAATATCGCGGTGAGCAAAGCTATACCATTGGTTATACAGAATGAGTTTTAAATAACCGGCATCCTTCAAGGGGGTGAATTAATACGAGCAAATAAACATGTTTTGATAACATTAAGAGTCTTTGTTGATAACATCTTTGTTTTTTTATTTTTTTATTTTAAAATTTGATGAACCTGACTGTTAAATAAAAGCTTGACTAGCATTTTAGCGCGCTGCACCATCTATCTGTAGGTAAAATATCGCCTATAAACAATATTAACGATATTTTACCTACCGCTAGATAGCGCATAGTGATCAGAGCTTATTATACTATTTTTCCTTCTTATTTTTCCACATTTTTTTATTAAAAGTTACTTATTTGTTAGTACCGATTCACCCTTTTCAAGGATGCCGGGTAATTAAAACTCACCTTATATATATAGCATTATATTGCTTAACGTAATAGTACGTTTTGGCAACCCTTCTACGCTGGCGACATACAGGTGGTACTGATAACCTTGTACGGCGAAACTATTAGCAATTTACTTCAGTAGCTGGCAACATGTTTTCACAAAGGCTAATAACGAAATGGACATTGTCGAAAAAACGTAATGTCGAAAAAACTAAGTATGAGCCGCTGTCAATGCAATTGTGAGCTATTATAAAAAGTGTTTTCTCTAAAATACTTGGGCATATTTGTAGATAATAAGCTGATATGGGCTGATCATATAGACTTATTGTCATCAAAGATCAGACGTCTGTCATATACCATATGTTTAAAGATTTAAGGAATATTCTAGACCCCAAAACACTAAAAACTACCTATTATTCTCTATGTCAAAGCATCCTAAGTTACGGGATCATTGGGTGGGGAGGTTGCTCCAAAACAATTATTCATCAAGTAGAGGTAGCACAGAAGAAAATAATCAAAATTATCAATCGTAAACCCTACAGCTACCCGTCGGAAAAACTTTTTGAAGAGTTTGGTGTACTTGAAGTGAGGCAACTGTATTTAAAATGTTGTCTGATTTCCATTCAATTTCAAAATAACATAGTGTCCACATAACAAGTACACCGAGCAAAGTCATCCATAGCGGATATGATAAACGTCTGACGAATGAAAACAACCTTTGGCCAGAGACACCTGATAAGTATAGGCCCCAGGGCATACAACAAATTGGAGAAGTCTAGGATCGTACACAATAAAGACCAATTCATAAAACGATGCCACAGGTGCCTCTTAAATGAAGGTCGGCATGTTACCCAGCAATTTTTTTATCCTATTATGTAGATTTATTTTATGTATTATTATTTTTTGTATATAGCTGTTGTTGGGTTTTTATTATTTTTTTATTCGATTACATTCAACATTATATTATATCTAGTAACATGCACACTTTATGTATTTCACTATTTAAATTATTTCAGTTTGATTGTCCTGTAATTATTCCTCTGACTATTACAATTTGATTTTTTTACTATTTAATTTAATTCTTTTTTCCATACATAATTACTGCAATTTGATTGATTCACTATTTATTGCAATTCCTATTTATTATTTACCTTTTTGTGTCATTGAATTGAATTCCTTTACTATTCATTTTATTATGTTTTTTATTATAGGTATTTTAAAAATATTATTTGCAAACTGACAGAATGGCCTAGTTTTTAGATTAATGATTGATTTGTACATACCTTGGTTATTGCCTTAATTTTTTTCCTATTATTATTAGATACTATTCTTTTTCTTTTAACTTATGTAGTTAGACAAGCCACTGCCACTGTTTCCTTGGTACGCTTGCCTTAGTACGGGCCTAGGCCTAGTTAGGCGGCGTTGATCTAAAGAAGGAGCTGGCTTCAGTACTCTCTTTTATGCTACTATTCACAACGGGGCCTCTAATTATTATGTTATATATAATATAACGTACTGTAGTTTAAAAAATGGGCAATTCTTTAAATAAATAAATAAATAAATAAGATACGATGATTACTAATCTTCTTCTATTCGTACTCAATTAAAATCAAGATCTACTACTCCTATCGAGTTCTCACATCCTCAGCGTTCTTTTCCGCGTTAAAAACAGAGTGTTATGAGCCACGACCCTTTCTTCCCGCTGAGCGAACATTGCTCGAAGGCTGCCAAGAGTGGGTTGATAGTCGGCGTCACCCCCTGCTGGGAACTGCACGCCGATTATTAACACACTCTAGACACATCTTGCGGTGTCGACTACAACGGGCGAGCCCGTCACCACAGGACGTTTTAACGATTAGTCGTTCTGTCGCCCTGCAGTGAACGTAGAAGACTTTGGACAGTACAATCCTACGTCCAGCTACGTCACAACCCGTGAGAGTCCAACGCCTTACCGCGAGTGAGCCAGGAATAAACCCGGCGGGCTCGAGATACTCGCGCCCTCACTTCCAATTGTGACCAGATTTCTCCGGTCTCTCGATTGGTTCCGAGTTCGAGGTCGCTTGCGCGGTCCTCTCCCTTACGAAGCGGTGAAACGGAGTGCACCGAATCTGTCGCGGACCAAGGCGTCCTTTGCCCGACTCTGACACAGTACACTCTAGACACTCTAGACACAGTACATATACTAGACAGTAGCTTCACTTAGAACAAAATTGAAACCGAAGCAAATACGGCACGAGTCGTAAGGGATAGCATATGGTCGCCAGATGTCCGCCACTCGGCACACGCGGATATGCAAACGTTCGAAAAATTCGCCAACCTTTACCCGCGCGTAATGCTAACCAAAGGCGTACGACGAGATGTACCCCACTGCCCACTTCCTTCGCACCCTATTCCTGTAATGCCCTGTAGCTCGAGAGATCGTCTACTGTTCTCTCGGTATACTGTGCTCTAGGCCAGTCTAGGACAGCGGTGTATTATGCTGGCGCCTAATCGCTCTTCTGAGAAAACATCTATATTTCTTACCATCTTTTTTGCTTGGTCCACTTCTGAGCACTACAACCTTATATGACAACACTTTTCTCTTATAATAATCTTAGAGTAATCGGGAAACGTGACCCTATTTATAATCAGTATCACCACCAAGTACTACAATACAAGTGTCATTAATGGAAAATAATAATTCTTTATGATATTAGTGTTAAAAGTGACATTTTATTTTGTGACAATAGAAGTTTGCATCTCACGTTCATCTCCTCGAAAAAAATAATATTAGATAAAATCAGTTCTAACGCGCACATTGGTTCTAATCTACAACGACCATATATTTTTTTATAAATACTATAGGAAATATTAAATTATGAAAACGGTGTATTATATCGGCCGCTACATGAATATGAATAACGTAATTATACGATTCTATATGGTGCTTCTGGTGGTTTATTAAATTTTATTATTATATCTACGTCCAATATCAATAGCGACAATTGATTTATTGGTTGATAATTAAGAAAAATAAATGTTTTAACCACGCTTTTATTAGGTCGACCTGTATGTAACTATGTAATGGAATCTAAGGTAACTAATTTAACCATCTTCCAAGGATCGTAGCGTCATGAAAATTGGCAGCTGTATGTAGTTCTGTATGTATTACTGTCGAACTGATCTGATGATGGAGTCGGAAGATATGAACTGGAACTTCGTGATGGAACATCGTATCATAGCTGTGTTTCGACTTGTTAGAAAAGTCTTGGAATGAACGTTGACCACGATTAGATTTCAAGGTCTGATGATGAAGCCGGAAGATAGGCACTGGCATTCCATGATGGAATATCGTATCATAGCCGTGTGTATGTGAATATCGTATCATAGCCCAAAAGCGTGTTTTTAGTGTTTTTTTTTTTACTATTAATTTTTATCTTCAGTAGTTTTGTGCAGGTCAAAATATTATGGACGGTTGTTTTATGGTGGTAACTGATAAGAATGATCTAATGTCTACAAATGACGATACCGCTAATAGAGCCAATTTTGATTGATTTATTTATTTATTTAATAGCTAGATATATACAGTATATTTTATTTTTATGGACAAAACTAATAAAATAACACTAGAATAGCCATATATACATTGCAAATTACTATATAATATAAAGCACCTACTTAAAAAGGAAATAGGAAGTTAATTATTGAAGAAACCCAGTACACAATACTACACATAAAAGTTTTATAAATTGGTCCGAAATAAAGATTTTTCCGGCATATTTTGAAGAAAAATCGATAGTTTTGATAAACCGAAGACTGAAAATAGAAAGAATATTGCGAGAAAATTCCTGGCTACAACTTTGGTGGATGTATATTAGTTAGTATGTATGTTTATTTAGGTCAAATCTTGCAAGCTAAATTAAAACCACTTCCTCTTATCTTATAAAATTGAAATTTTACATGTTTGTTCAGTTCCAATGACAATGCATTTTCATGGTGAGCACGATCTGATTCTACAAGCAGGATCAGCTCCTGACGAGGCTACTCTTCCAAGGTCAACAGCACAGACACACGATTTATTATACGCATTCAATTATGACAGCTCGTTCTATATTTCACCATGACATGGCTGCTGCACCCAGGGTTGGCTCTCGACGAGGTGACTCTCAACGGTCATAAAATATATTTAAATAAATTATTGGCCCATGCCTACTTGAAGAAAAAATGGCTAGTTATTTATTTTTTTCGCATTTTACAGTTTGTCAACGATATTTCACTAGGAATGATAAAGTATCATTTTTAACACTGGCGGCATGCATTAAAGGGCTTACTTTTAATAGCGGTCGTATAAAAAGTTATATTTTTTATTAACCGTATCTCGTTCATTGGCGTATAAATATACAGATAGACCTGGCAGCTATGCCGCGTAAAAGAGGCTAGCTGGCTTCTTCGTGAAAGGTTGTTCATAATCTGGTCTTCATACTCTGGTTTGTCGGCAGTTTATAATCTGGCAATTGACATATCTGCTTCGTTGCATTGGTCTCGATTGCATTTCTTCGTGAACTAAAATCAGAAATTAATTCGTGTGAACAAGACAGAGCAGTACGTCAAAGCGGAATGTGAAATGAACAGTTGTCACTTTTTCGGATTAAAACTACCTACCAAAGATAAAGCATCTGAATCTAACACCCCACGAAATGTGTTCAAATTATTCGGGAGAGTATAAGTTCGACAGGTGGTTTTTATCGAAGATCGTTCGTTTCATATTCCGTTCTAACGTATAGCTCTATCTCGTTCGCTTGGACTAATTTCCGTTTTAGTTCACAAAGAAACGCAATTTGCTGTGTATCGAGAAATTGCAAAAATACTTCTAGCAAGCAGTCGGTAGCTGTTAGATTTTACATTTCGATAGCAAAATTTAATAATATTGTATTATATATTTTTCTACAACCATGTTGTGGTATTTAGCGGGCAGGCCGCATTTTGTGGTATTTTTCGGGCGGGCCGACCCTCTACAACTGGTTCTTAGTGGTCAAACTGCAACATGGACTATTTTTTAACTACAGTACATGATGACATTATCACTAGAGGCTCTGTTGTAAATAGAGATTACCGCAGCCCAGTCTTTCTTCAGTTTAACGCAGCCTAACTAGGCCTAAGCCCGTACTAAGGCAATCGTACCAAGTATACAATAGCCCGTGTATACTTCAAACAACATCATTTAAAAAAAATGTATCTAATAATATTAAAAATTAACTTATGATAATGAACAAGGTATGTACAAATTAATCATTAATCTAAAAACTAGGTAATTGATGTGTCAATTCGTCTGTCAGTCAGTCAGTCTGCAAATAATATTTTTTTAAATGACAATCATAAAATACATAATAAAATAAATAGTAAAGGAATTTCAATAACACGTGAAAAAGGTAAAGAATAATTAGGAATGGAAAAAACCGTTGAAATACTCAAAATGAAATAATTATGGATGGAGAAATAGCATTATAATAAATAGTCGAAAAATGAAATTGAAATAGTCACAGAATACAACTATACATAAAATGTGCATGTTACTAGTTATAATATAATTTTGAATGTAAACGAATTAAAAAACAATAAAAACCCAAGAACAGCGACATCACGATATCAGCGATATAACTGCGATATTATTGCACTGCTGCATTATCTAAAAATGATTAGTCTGGGTTGCCGACGTGAAAGGCATAAATGGTGAGGGTGACGTCACGCCCAAGGCCGAGTTGAAAGTGAAAACAGGCAATGGGAAAGGTTTAACGATTGCGGATATGTCGGTTGAATATCTTCTATCCGCCAGAGGACGTATAATTGCCATGTTATCACACCGCGTGTATTGAATCGCGTAATCGCAGACGCTATCAGGGGAGGACGTGATTCGATAGCAGAACGCGAACTCTGACGGTGTTGCCAGCGGCAAAAAGGTGCTACACAGAGGATAAACCTCTGCGAATTTAAGAGAACGACAACTCTCAAATGCTCTTACTCGCAAAGGCAGAGGATTTACTATTCGTCGGCATTAGATAGGACCTTTGAGGACCATATGTTTTGCGGTAGAGTATGGAAAATTTTAAAACCTAAAACTGATAAAAAGGGTGGTGTAAATAATCGGCTCGATTGCGTTTCTCTTGAACTAAAATCGAAAATTAGTTTGTGTGAATGAGACAGAGCGGAATTTGAAATGAACGGTTGTCACTTTTCCGCATTAAAACTATTCATTGAAGCTAAAGCAGCTAAATCTAATAGCGCACGAAATGATTTCAAACTTATTCGACTGGTATTTTTGGTGCGGGAAAATCGACGACAATACATTTCTTTTTCTGTTCTAACATATTGCTATGTCTCGTTAGGTTGGTTGAACTAAGTTTCCATTTTAGTTCACGAAGAAATGCAATCGGGCCCAATATGTATATCAAGTTTTGTGAAAATTGGTTTATTAGATTTTGTATAAATTGATAGGAGTGTTTCATAAAAATGCAAAGTTGCAACATTTCCAAAATTTGATTAATTTATTATTTAACTCAGAAATTATACGTAGTACTGAAGAACGTACATATGACGCCCTATACGAAATTATAGGACGTCATATGTCCCATTGTCCCTCTGGAATCCTTGATGCCCATACCCCAGGCCCAAATAAAAACATGGCTACGCAGGAACACCGATGAAACCCACCTTACAGAATGGAAAAAAACGCAGGATGCAGGCAAACAAAGAACGCGGTTTCGCAAGCGTCTAAAAAACTTGCCCGCAACCTCACCAGATTAAAAAGGGACAAAATCCGTAAAGTCATAGGTACTATGACAGGCCACTGTCTCCTAAACAAACACCTGTTTACCATAGGTGAGACAGCCCTCTATGCAGAGGATGCATGGAGGAAGAAGAAACGCCACAGCATGTGCTCATGGAATGCAGGAGCGTGGCAGAGCAAAGGGCAAAAATACTACAATCTCCAGCATCTGTCCCGGAGGCCTGTAGCAACCCAAACAGGCTGCTAACCTTCTGGGACAGCCTGGGTTGGCTGGAGTAACATAAACACAAATAGAAACATGAGCCACGCACAACGGCCCAATCAAGAGGCCAAGTGCGAGAAGAAATCCCAGACAAATAAACTAACTAACTAACTATGTCCCATTGTCCCTAAAGCGGTAAGACGTTCGACATTCTCCAGAACGAGGGTATTCTTATGGAATATAAATACTAACCTTCCAGAGACGCTACATTAGGACTACCGGCTAATTAAAACATCTTTGGTACGTGTTACGGATTAGGGGAGGGGCGGGCAAGATGGATATAATAAGAACAAACTGTTGTAAATACAATTAATCATAACATAAATCTTAAACACTTAATCTTAACCAATCGTTTACATAGTGACGTATCTTTCACAACATAGAAATAAGGTAATATTAAATAGAACATTATTATTTTTTAAGAATAGGTAATAAAAAAGTGAAAACTATCCATCTTGTCTAACCAGAGCCGGTAAGATGGGTCACGAAGTCGGGTGAGATGATAATACAGTGCCGGATTAGCCACGTAGCAAGAGTAGCAAATGCTACGGGCCCCGCGCATTGAGGGGCCCCGCGCACCCACGCATGCCTGAGAGGAAATTATCGCTGCAGCCTGCAACAGGCCAATGGGAAAACGTTGGTATCAAAATCTACAGCGATTCTTAAAATTTTTATCACATTTCGCGCTGGCCACACGACAAATTATGTATCGCACCACAAACACACGTAAGTTGGCAACCTAGCGAAAGTAACAGGGGAAGTACCGACAATCCCACGGAGCCGCGGCGGAGCCGTCCGTGATTTGCAATACAACTTTGGCATTCGGCAGAAAAATTTATTTGTAACAGTTCTGACCGTTTAAAAAAATCATAGAAATAGAATATTTAGTCAAATAAATAGGAATCTATACTTATTTTGATTTACCAATATCTCAACTTATACTGAAATATTGCCCACATTAACAACACACTTGATTATAAATCAATTGATTGTCTGAATGTAATAATTTCTCATCAGTTTTAATTGTATAAGTTTGACATAATTACGAGCGGAAGCCTACTCGCTTGGCTGACTACTCGCTTTTCTAAAGCAATGGAATTTTTAGACTTTATAGAAAAATCATAAATCGATTCGTCAGTAATGTCACGGTATAACGCGCCCATGATTGTATTAGAGAAAATATACTAAATAAATTATTTAATAGTCGGGCTATATAAATATGTGTATCTGGGCTTTTTGTTGCTTATAAAAAGTTTTAACAATGTAGGTAATATAGGTCTATTGTATGAGAATATTAAACAATATTATGAAGTGAATTGTAAGCATTGGTCAATAAGGCGAAAAATATTGGGCACTGTTTATTTACTTTTGTTAAGCGGCGCATTTCCTTTTTTGTAATTATTATCAGTAAAGTAGGAGTTTTTTAATGTATTTTATTTAGCATTCGTTAATAAAGGTGTGCCGTACAATAATGGTTGATCTGTCGGTGTGAATTATATAAAAAAAACGGTCTGATTTTACTTAGATTGTAGTTTTTGTCCACATTGCAAAATTTCACACAGTTTGTTGAAAAAGAAAATTGTATATATGTGTATATTTTTAAACAACAGCGCTACTGTCGTAAATATATTTTATTTTTGTATTTATATTGTCGAATATGATTGAATCTGTGATAGTTGAATAATTCCTCAATTTAATTTTTCTGGGGAGTTTTGGTCGTAGCTGTGGCGCCGAATTTTTTTATTTCTCTTTGTAAAAATTTATGGATTACACGGTACCTCCAAAAATTATATTTTATTACCTTGTTTAGGAATAAAAGGGATCTATCAAAAAGTTCTATTTTATTTTACACCCTAAACTTAAGAACCTAAAGCAAACCAAGGGCCTTTTGAGAGAATTTGCTACGGGCCCCGCGCTGGCTTAATCCGGCACTGTGATAATATTACATTTAGTCATCGCACTGATCGCAAAAATATGACCCATAGCCTAAATAGGAGGAGCAGAGTTCATGTGTCAAATTCTTGCACCCCGAACATTCTATCCAGTCTTCTGTGAAGGGTTTTTGGTAAGGTTCTTCGCACTGTGCATGAATTAGTGGGCTGGTCGGAGCTTTTCTCGGGTGAAGATTTTTGGCTGATTGCGGGTTTCTTCTCACAAGACTGCTTGTCTACAAAGGATTTGCAAAGAATAACAATACATACAATTAAATTTTAGTAATCGTCGGACAAGATGGATATAACATAAACAGCATGATCCGTCTTAACCGCACGCATACGGTGAGTTAAAAAATATTATCAAATAAAATAAAATCAATAAACGATATAATCCATTCAAAGCAAGCATATTCAATACTAAACAAATTGAAAATTACGAAAAACATTGATCTCACTTACTTTTAAAAAATCGAAAATTCGGAACACAAACATCTTCTCTCTTCTAGGACGTGTCGTGTCGCGCGAGGGAGGGCGGCGGGTACTCAGCGGGAAGTCGGTCGGCGTGTAGGCAACGATTATCATTTGTCGGGAATTTGAGCGCGCGTAGCGTTCACTTATTATGTCATGTATCCATCTTTCCCGGGGAGCTAAGGGGCCCTTGCTGAGCTAGCGACAAAGACCCATTCTGTTCAGGGTTGGTCACACTCACGGGTCAACACCCATCCGACGGCCTCCACGCATGAAGTGCGAGCCTGGGTAGGACTCTGGCCTTAGGGTTAGTTTCCCCTAGGAATCAACCTTCTAGCGCTCCTGGATGGTCTGCGCTCCGTGCGGCATAAGCCAATCGATTGCGCACTCTGACTAACATATTGAGATGTCAACCACAACGGACGAACCCGTCACCGCAGGACGTTTTAACGATTCATCGTTCTATCGACCGTGCAGTAAGCGTAGAAGACTTTGGACATTACAAATCCGACGTCTAGCTACGCCACAACCCGCAAGAGACCAACGCCTTTACCGCGAGATAGCCAGTAATGTTACCTGGCGGGCCGACACTCGCGCCCTTGCTTCCAATTGTGACCAGATTTCTCCGGTCTCTCGATTGGTTCCGAGTTCGAGGTCGCTTGCGCGGTCCTCTCCCTTACGAAGCGGTGAAACGGTGTACACCGAATCTGTCCCGGACCAAGGCGTCCTTTGCCCGACTCTGAACCGGGATCGGATGGCCAATGGTCATTTCAAGAGCAGTCGCCGTAAGGTAGGCAACCACTCCCGCTCTATAGGAAACAATACAGTTCCCAGACTCCCCCGACTGTTAGTCGGAGAGCACAATCGATTGGCTTGCGCCGCTCGGTGCGCAGACCGTCCAGGAGCGCCAGAGGTTTGATTCCCAGGGGAGACTGGTTGACCCAGTGTCCTACCCAGGTTCGCACCCCATGCGTGGAGGCCATCGGATGGGTGTTGACCCGTGAGTGTGACCGACCCTGAACACATGGGTCATCGTGGCCACCCCATCATGGGCCCGTTAGCTCCCTAAAAGTGAGTGAGTGAGTGAGAGTCACTCTGACTAACAGTCGGGGGAGTCTGGAAGCAGTACTGTTTCCTATAGAGCGGGGGTGTTTGCGGGCCTTACAGCGACTGCTCTTGAAACGACCATCGGCTACCCGATCCTGGGTGAACAGCCGGGCAAAGGATGTTGTGGTCCGCGATAGATTCGTTATACACCGTTTCACCGCTTCGTAAGGGAGCAACCTCGAACTCGTAACCAATCGAGTTACTGGAGTAATCTGGTCGCAATTGGAAGTAAGGGCGTGAGTGTAAGCCCGCCGGGTAACACTCCTGGCTATATCGCGGATAAGGCGTTGGCCTCTTACGGGTTTGTAGCGGAGCTTGATGGTGGACTCTTCTGTCCAAGTCTTCGGCTCTCACTCCAGGGATATAAAACGACTAATCGTTAAATCTTCCTGAGGTGACGAGATCGCCCATTGTAGTTAACAACTCTAGTTATTGTGGACAGGTGGGATCGGTTTTTCCAATTCCCTCGCATCGTGTGTTTCCCAACAGTGTGTTTTCCTGACAATAACTGGAGCGGTGGTATGGGGGTGGGGGTCTGGAAACGTACGTTTACTAAGCAATGGGGGTAGGCGTTGATCTGGCGCCACCTATCCTTAGAAACGATCATATGGCAACCCGATCTCCCTGGAGTGAGCGCAGAAGACTTGGACAAAACAGTCCACCGTCAAGCTCCGCCACAACCCGTAAGAGGCCAACGCCTTAACCGCGAGATAGCCAGGAGTGTTACCCAGCGGGCTTACTCAAGCCCTTACTTCCAATTGCGACCAGATTACTCCAGTCTCTCGATTGGTTACGAGTTCGAGGTCGCTTGCGCGGTCCTCGCCCTTACGAAGCGGTGAAACGGTGTATACCGAATCTATCGCGGACCACGGCATCCTTTGCCCGGCTGTTCACCCAGATCGGGTAGCCGATGGTCGTTTCAAGAGCAGTCGCCGTAAGGTCCGCAACCACCCCCGCTCTATAGGGAACAGTACTACTTCCAGACTCCCCCAACTGTTAGTCAGAGTTGCGCAGTCCCCCAACTGTTTGGGAGCTAACGGGCCCATGATGAGGTGGCCACGATGACCCATGTGTTCAGGGTCGGTCACACTCACGGGTCAATACCCATCCGATGGCCTCCACGCATGGGGTGCGAACCTGGGTAGGACACTGGGTCAACCAGTCTCCCCTGGGAATCAAACCTCTGGCGCTCCTGGACGGTCTGCGCACCGAGCGGCGCAAGCCAATCGATTGTGCTCTCCGACTAACAGTCGGGGGAGTCTGGGAACTGTATTGTTTCCTATAGAGCGGGGGTGGTTGCCTACCTTACGGCGACTGCTCTTGAAATGACCATTGACCATCCGATCCCGGTTCAGAGTCGGGCAAAGGACGCCTTGGTCCGCGATAGATTCGGTGTACACCGTTTCACCGCTTCGTAAGGGAGAGGACCGCGCAAGCGACCTCGAACTCGGAACCAATCGAGAGACCGGAGAAATCTGGTCACAATTGGAAGCAAGGGCGCGAGTGTCGGCCCGCCAACTAACATTACTGGCTATCTCGCGGTAAAGGCGTTGGTCTCTTGCGGGTTGTGGCGTAACTAGACGTCGGATTTGTAATGTCCAAAGTCTTCTACGCTCACTGCACGGTCGATAGAACGATGAATCGTTAAAACGTCCTGCGGTGACGGGTTCGCCCGTTGTGGTTGACATCTCAATATGTTAGTCAAAGTGCGCAATCGATTGGCTTATGCCGCGCGGTGCGCAGACCGCCCAGGAGCGCCAGATGGTTGATTCCTAGGGGAAACTAACCCTAGGGCCAGAGTCCTACCTAGGCTCGTACTTTATGCGTGGAGGCCGTCGGATGGCCGTCGGATGCTGAACAGAATGGGTCTCCGTGGCCAACTCAGCAAGGGCCCCTTAGCTCCCAAACAGAGCTGTCCACAACAGAGCAGTGACAGGACACACAGAATCCTTTCCAGGTAGGTCCCTCTTCGAGGAGGCTACCGGACCGTAAGTTAAACCGACCCAATCAGATACCATTAGATATCCAACCGGGGAACGAAACAATAAAATTTGATGAGAATATAAATATATTGTCAGTTTGGCAACGTGAGTTCTGTGAAGCTCTCCGATTGATCGAGTTGCCGCGGCCGAGGCGATTATATTGCGTGGCGGGAGGCGCGTCGCGGGCGCTTATTAAAAGGCACGCACGCAAATGGCTAATCTAACGTTACGAGCGATGCGAACGAATCGACCCAATTTGCGATACAACCATTTAGCCCGCTGATTTCCTATCTCCCCCACTCCTTCGGGCCAATTTAAAGCGACGAGAATACATCGCTACCGTACCGACCGCCATGCGAGTTAACCCCTTCTTCTGACCAAATTCTGGCACTGCATCGTGGTCACTCCCATATTATATCAAAATTCAAAACACTTTCTGCTTTGATTTTATTTGAAACCTGGCAATACTGTTAGCTAATAAGCGAATGTTACTAGAACTATAAATATAAAATAATTATTCCACCTAATTCGTTGTATTTACACGACTTAAAATAAACCTATCGAAGGACCATTATTTTATTTATTTTATTTTATTTATTTAGGTAAGTAACAGCACGAACTTATAATTAGATACATAATTCTTAAAAAAACATGTTCTTATGCCGATTTTAACTTACGCCGTTCGAAATTATTTGAAAAATATTTTACAAACTAGTAGTAGTAGATAGAGTGGGGGGCTTGTTTCCAGCCCTTGATGTCACCTAGATCTGTAAGGCATTTTTTAACTACCCACTGTGTGGTTAGGTCAGTGGTCAGCTAGTAGCCCGGTACTTCTTACCAGTCCAAGTAGATCACTGACCTTCAAATTGGGCAGATCGCTGGGTTCGAGAAAGGCTCGTCCCAGTAAACTGTGTCTTTTGGCGGCGAGCCCTGGACAGCGACCAACAATGTGTGCTGTCTTCAGGTTCCTCGCCACATATTCGGCAGTCCTTGCTCTCGGTCAAGCCAAGGTTAAATAGATGAGCTCTAAGGGTCGTGTGTCCGGTGAGGAGACCGATAGTGGTTCTAAGGTTCTTCTTGCTCATGTCAAGTAGGGCCTTGGTTTTCTTCTGTAGTGGTTGCTCCATCATGGCTTTTTTCTGGCGACATCCCTGGCTCTGTTTCCAGGAAGCCCGATGTTCCTGCTCCAAGCAGTCCCTGATGATTTTCTTACCTGTAGCGAAGGGGACCCCTACAACTGGCTCCACTGGGCATTCCAGTGTGCCCAGTTTTGCCAGTCTGTCGGCCTCTTCGTTGCCGGGTATGCCTTGGTGACCCGGTATCCATATTAGGGTGATTTTGTTGGATTTTCCCAATTTGTTGAGCTCCTGCATGCAGTCCCAGACCACAGAAGATTCTGTGGTGGCTTTAGCCAGAGAAAATTTGACAAACTAAATTATGAAACAAAAAATGCAAAACATCCGTAAATATTTATTTGTTGAGAGAAAACGGATCTATACCGCGCGGAAATAAACGACAGTCCTCCCGATGCATTTGTAGACGGCCAATGTAACTTTGCCGAAAATGTAACTTTGCCGGGAGAACTCATCGTCCAAGTCCACGCGGCAAGGACTCATCCCCACCAACCAATAAAATGTGATATGACTGCAAAAGTTGTAGAGTTAACCGCAAACATATAAATCATACTTATACAACATAAATTCAAAATAAGTAAATGGGGATACATATATAAGTTATATTATATTTATACATACATATTACACATCAATAATTACTGGCAGTTGTCGCTGCAGCTTCAAGGGCGGTTCGTACTGCCGATTTGAAGCTAATTTTATTTCTACTATAAATGTCAAGCCCTGTGAATTTATCATTATACGTACGTGTCAATCTGTTAAGAATTGAATTGCGCGTGTAGTTAGAATGTCGTCTCGGGGGCTCGAATAACTGTATGGATCGGGTTTTACGTTGCGGCACCTTCAGAGCGATGCTCGAAACAATGTATGGGCTATCCAGCGTCCCATTGACGATGTCATGTAGCGCAGTCATATCCGCAGCAGTTCGCCGATCCTCAAGCGACAGCATATTAAAATGCTGTAGCCTATCACGGTAAGAGTCAGATGCGAGATGTGAGATGTTCGCGTCGGGTTATGCACCGGATTATTGTTATCAGTTATATACGCCCATTGCTGCCAGCTGCATATCAATCTGATAGCACAGCCTGTCGGCGTCAGCCAATCGATTGTGCATTCCGACTAACAGCCCGGGGAGTCTGAAGACAGTATTTTTTCCTATAGAGCGGGTGTAGTTGTTAAACTTACGGCAACTGCTCTTGAAACGACCTTTCGGCCACTCGATCCCGGGCTAACAGCCGAGCAAAGGATGCCATGGTCCACGATAGATTCGGTAGACACCGTATCACCGCTACGTAAGGGATAGGAACGCGCAAGCGACCCCGATCCCGTAACCAGTCAGGAGGTAGATGTTATCCTGATGGTTAATTCCAGACACAGATATCCTTCCAAACTGGTAGACAGGGGTCGAGGCTGTCCGCTGTGTACCTTTCCCGGTGCCTCGCCGTAAGACGTTGGCTTCTTACAGGCGAGTGGCGTAAATAGACAGTAGACCTTTTTCGTCCCAAACCTTTACGGGTTTGTTGGTGGAGTTACACAGTGGACTGTCCTTTGTCCGCTAAAGTCCTTCACGTTCAATTTATGAGAGATAGAACGACCCAATGTCTTGTTTTTACTTTCAATTTGACTTTATTAACCAAATCGGAATATTATGTAGGTATATATAAGTGACTACCAAAATTATTTAACGTTGTTGTATATTGATTTGACAATGAATATTGTTTTTTTTGACTAGGTATTTTTATATTAAATTGTATTTTACTTAACATAATATATTAAATATTAATAACTTTTTCAGTCTTTTCATTCTTACAACTTTATTTTTCTCTTTATTTTAGTTTTAAAACTATTTTGTTTGTCAATTTTAGGTTCCATTTAATGGCGATTATATAATGGAATAGCGTTTTTTTTTGTATTTTTTTTTGAAGACAAAATTTTAGGGCAATTTAGTTTTATTAGCATTTTACTAAAACTTTTACATAAGTTATTGTAATATTAGAGTCCTGTCCACCCTAGAACGGGCTAGTCCTAGTTGGGTGACAGATACAAATAAGCAAAAGGTTAAGGTTTTGCCACTCGGTTTCTGTTATTTTTGTAAGCAAAATCAATGTTTTATAGTAATAAATTCAAAATAAATAAATTTGATTTGGTAATCTATCTAAAATAGACTAAGTTTCTATATATACCATAGTGACGAAATTATCACACAAAAACCCTGATAAACTGAAGAACTATTTGCTAATGATTTATTATTATTATTATTAGTATTTATTCTGTAGCCGGCGATTGGGGAGGGGGTCGCCCTAGCAGCCAATACGCTGCTGTCGGTGCCGCTGGATCTCGTACTCCATTCACGATTCGCTTCCATTCTTGACGATTTTTTGCCACGTCTCGAGCATCCCTAGCCGATAATCGTTGATTTTTAAGGTCGTCTTTGATGTTATTTAGCCAGGTTTTCTTCGGTGCCGATCGCTGAATTCTCCATTCTGTCGGACGGTCTCGCCAAAGAAGTTTACGTGGCAAGTGATTATCGTTCATTCGGCAAACATGGCCGAACCATCGTAGTCGACGTTTTTGTACTTCTTCTTCGATCGTTGTTACTACATCGCGTCTTTCTCTAATGGTCTCGTTTCGAATTCGGTCGCGGAGTGAGACACCGAGAATCTGCCTCAAGCATCGCATTTGGAAGACTTCGAACTTGTTGAGGTCCGATTGAAGTAACGTCCACGTTTCCGAACCATAAAGAAGAATGGGAAGAACCAACGTTCGGTTTAGTCGTACTTTGGTTTTGATGGTAATATTCGTTCGCTTCCATATGCACCACTTGAGCGAGGCGAATGTTGTTGTTGCCTGACCGATCCGGCTATGGACATCGGCCGTCGATGCCACTTTCTTTTCCGTAACCAACGATCTTAAATACTTGATCACTAATGTTTTATGTAGGTAGAGAGTATATTGTTTTTGTTTTCTAAAAAATGTGTATTCTAAAAAAAGTATTCATAATGTGTATTCTAAAAAAAGTAGGCTCAATAAAATTGTATAAATTTGATTTATATGCACATTTTACCGGCAACATATGTATATAATCACGCAAATAAATTTAATACTGAAAGTACGAGCCCCAAGTTATTTAAAATCTTGATTTTATAAAATATCCAAAACTGAAGGCAAAAATCTTGAAACACATTTACCTTACTATAATGCGGGGGCCAAAGAAAAAGTTTCGGTTGTAAAAAAGCATTTTTTAAGTTTACGGCGCGCAACGTTTCCACAATGGCGGCATATTTTGGAGGCAGACTTCGCAGTGTACGTGATGTCGGGAGCATCGGAAGCGAACGACGGCGGGGGAGGGGAAGGGAAGCGACGTGAAGAGGGGAGGAGGAGGGGAGGCCATTACTCGTTATTAAAAACTCATCTGAACCATCGCATGAAAGCCTCGCTTCGACGGCGAATGCAACGCATTAAGGATTGAGATGAGATTCCGGAAATCCACAAATGCGGAAGTCTGCATGGATATTGTCGATGAAAAATCGGAGCTCAAATCATAGATTTTTTCTTTGGGATCATACTTTCGAAAGAGTCTTTTTCCTCCTATTACGTGAATGCAGTCCTTTGACGTTTCCTTTAAACATTTTTTTGGTTTTGTTGAGGCTTTATTCATGTTTCGCTATGTAAACATTAAAAATCTAGTGATGGCGGTGAAAATATGGGTCGCGGTCCCTAGTCTTTTCGACGTCAACGCTGCCGGATTAAAAATATTAGCATAAAAACCATCGGCATGGTTACGAGGGAGTAAGCGAAACGGAGAAATATAGAGAGAGGGGGAGAGAGGGGGATATCAACGCAGTGATGAGCGAGTAGGATGAGCGACATAAAGCCCGACTCGCGCTGACATTAGCGAATGCGGACAATATACTTTTATGAAGACCAGTACAGGCGATGACTGAAATTTATTTATTTGTAGGTATAAATTAGGGTTATCAGTTATCAACTTGTCGACTACAACGGGCGAGCCCGTCACCTCAGGAAGTTTTAACGATTAGTCGTTCTATCTCCCTGGAGTGAACTTAGAAGACTTGGAACAAAAACAGTCCACCATCTAGCTACGTCACAAGCCCGTGAGAGGCCAACGCCTTAACCGCGAGATAGACAGGAATGTTACCTGGCGGGCCGACACTCGCGCCCTTACTTCCAATTGTGACCAGATTACTCCGGTCTCTCGATTGGTTTCGAGTTCGAGGTCGCTTGCGCGGTCCTCTCCCTTACGAAGCGGTGAAACGGTGTATACCGAATCTATCGCGGACCACAGCGTCCTTTGCCCGGCTGTTCACCCAGGATCGGATGACCGATGGTCGTTTCAAGAGCAGTCGCCGTAAGGTAGGCAACCACCTCCGCTCTATACGAAACAGTACTGCTTCCAGACTCCCCCGACTGTTAGTCAGAGTGCACAGTCGATTGGCTTACGCCGCACGGTGCGCAGACCGTCCAGGAGCGCCAGAAGTTTGATTCCCAGGGGAAACTGACCAAGGCCAGAGTCCTACCCAGGCTCGCACTTCATGCGTGGAGGCCGTCGGATGGGTGTTGACCCGTGAGTGTGACCAACCCTGAACAGAATGGGTCTTCGTGGCCAACTCAGCAAGGGCCCATTAACTCCCAGGTTTATCAGTTATCAGTGTGATCGTACAGATATAAATTGTAACTAGTAATATACATAAGCAAATAGGAAATAATTACAACCCATACGATCATTCTAGACGAATGCCCAACTAGACCGAACAGCCTTAGCTACAGGCTGTTAGCTAGATACGATATAAACCGCCTTGATTTTTAAGTAGTACTGATGTTACTTGACAACTAAACTATAAAAAAAAACTTATACTTTCCATATTAATACTAAAATTATGGTATAAAATATTACACATATTAATATAAATATACAATATGTATGAGGGTTAGTTATATAAGAATTAAGTACATACATACCTACATGTTGTATATTACAAAAATACCGTAAAACAAATGCTATATATCCCCAACTTCCTTACTGGAATCAGCCAGAATGGCACTGGTCTGGGGTATGGCAGTGCAACCATGAGCGATATAGACTTGAAAAAGTCTCGCTTGCGGGGAGATTACGACAGCAACAGTATGGCTCATGCTATTGGCCTTCAATGCCAGAATTATTGGACATCAATTGGGGACTTTTGGATTCCGCCTCCAATTCACTGGAAGGTAATGCTCTATGACTGGACGCCAGAGATGGGGAAATTTTATTTGAATGCCTTTCAGCATACACTTCCAGACCCCAGTAACCTCGCTTGTTGGACAACCCCAGTAACCTCGCTAGTCGACAACCCAAGTTGTTAGACAGAGTAGGGGAGTTAATGGGCCCATGCTGGGTTGGCCACGAAGACCCATTCTGTTCAGGGTCGGTCACACTCACGGGTCAGCACCCATCCGACGGCCTCCACGCATGAGGTGCGAACCTGGGTAGGACTCTGGCCTTGGTCAGTTTTCCCTGGGAATCAAACCTCTGGCGCTCCTGGACGGTCTGCGCACCGTGCGGCGCAAGCCAATCGATTGTGCACTCTGACTAACAGTAAAGAGTTTCAAGGCGATAGGTGAGGGCAGCGAACCCCGCCCACCGCCCGGGCAGTTATAACGACGAGGGTCGTCTTGTCTGCCCGGGATGTCGTGCTACGACAACCCTGCGCGTACCAGAAGGGTAAAACGCGCAGGGGGTGAAATAGGGTAAACCACCCCCCCGTACCGCCCCGAGAACCCATTTATTCAAAAAATAAAAGGTATTTACAAAAAATAAAAAAAATACAAAATATTACAAAATTTAACGAGAAAAGAAACAACAATATCGTAAATTTAGGAGCCGGTAAGCGGGGTAGAGGACGCTCCAGAACAATGAAAGTGAAGGCGCACTGTCCGTGGGCAGGTCTCGGAGCAGCCACGGGGGGGAGGAATCCCTCGATCCTGCAAAGAACGAAACGCCCCTCGGGGCGGTAAAGAGACGGACACAAAGACGGGCACTTCGGGCTGGAAGTAGCCGCCGAATCACGCCACCAAGGAAGAGGGTACCCCCTGGGGGTTATCCCGAAGCCTCATGCTTTCCCAAGAAGCCACCCAGTGCCCCACAAACTCGCCAAACGACTGGAAGCAGCTCCTACAACTGACCAAATCCGGGTACCAAATCGGAGAACGCCCAACGCACGCGCCCACTGCATCCATCAATTTCTCCCGTGCAGCCGCTAGAATTGGGCAAGACCAAATTACGTGTTCCGCAGTTTGGCGACCATACCCACAGGCGCACCGGGGGTCATCGGCAAGTCCAAAGTCAAATAGTTTGGCTCTGAACTCTCCGTGGCCCCCAACCAGCTGCGTGGTATGGTGGTCGAACCGCAGAAACGAATTTGCCATCGGCACTGCAACGGACGGGAAAAAGCAATGGGTGAGGCGGCCCGTACCCCCGGCGTCCCATCTAGCCTGCCAGACACGCAAGGACTCCACCCGAATCAGGCGGGCAAACTCCCCAGCTCGGTGCGCCACCGGGTCGATCGATAGGCCATGAAGGACTACCGGCTCGCCCCGGCGGTACCGCGACAACGCTGCACGCTCCAGAATCTCCAGGTCAATCGGCAGAACGCCAGCGATGACGGGCACTCTGACTAATAGTCGGGGGAGTCTGGAAGCTGTACTGTTTCCTATAGAGCGGGGGTGGTTGCGGACCTTACGGCGACTGCTCTTGAAATGACCATCGGCCATCCGATCCTGGGTGAAGAGCCGGGCAAAGGACGCCGTGGGCCGCGATAGATTCGGTATAAACCGTTTCACCGCTTCGTAAGGGAGAGACCTCGAACTCGGAACCAGTCGAGAGACCGGAGAAATCTGGTCACAATTGGAAGTAAGGGCGCGAGTGTCGGCCCGCCAGGTAACATCACTGGCTATCTCGAAGTTAAGGCGTTGGTCTCTTACGGGTTGTGGCGTAGCTAGATGGTGGACTGTTTTGTCCCAAGTCTTCTACGCTCACTGCAGGGAGATAGAACGACTAATCGTTAAAACTTCCTGTGGTGACGGGCTCGCCCGCTGTAGTCTGCAGCTTTCCTGGTACTTAGTTTGATGGGTGCGACATTCCAATACATTCAATCAATACTCAACAACAAGTAGCAAGCAGAAGAAGGAAATATTGAGCGATTATTGAAAGGTTCCCGTCGCTTCGCGGTTCTGGACTGAATTTGAGCATTTGCACAGTTGATTAAGCGCGACACAATATGTATTGAGCGAAAGGCGGCGCTGCGCGGGCTGAGTATGGCGGATCGGATATTTGGCGGCTGGCTGACTGGCTAGGCGGGCGCGCGGGACACTGCATAACTCGAGTCAATTCGTCGGAAGCGTGTGTCCCGCCTAACGAACCGTGCACATTGTCTCAATTCGCCTCCCGCTCCCGGTCCCGCGCCGAGCCGCGAATCAGGTCACCCCACCCGTCCCTATGCCTAACTATACCTGACGGACCACCGCGTAAACTCATCGGAACAGACAATCGCCTGGGTGCCAGCATTGAAAGCTGACAATTACTACAGGCGAAGCCGCCAACACAGGCAGTTTTAACGACATCGTACTCATCCGTCTCTCACTGAGTGAACGTAAAAACTTAAGAGTTAAGCCTGATTAGACGACAAAGAAAAACATGTTTTTCATGTTTAATTTTTAACTTCGAGTTGAAATCTATTCATGAATCTTTTACCTCTCTAATAGCTGATTATCTCATATTGCTATGTGTAAAAAAAACTTACTACTTTTCTGTAATGAAAACTTTAAACGCGTTTTTCTCAAAACCATATTTTTCAGTTCTGCGTCGGTGAAAAAAAAACTACTTAACTGATCGACATATTCCAAAAAAAAAAGAATAATAAATTCTCTTCTATATGAGCTTTAGAAATTGAACAAATGTTTTGATGTATTTGTTTTTACTAGTTAAACACAAAAATTTGGAGCGAAAATAGATTTTATTTCTTTAAATCTTTGAAAAAATTAAAAATATTACCTTTTAGTTCATTTTTTTTTCATCTACAAAATACACATGTAAAAATTAATATGCATAGGGAACGTACGTTTCCAGATTCCTCCATCTATTCGCAGGATTGCACAAGCGATTGCCTAAAGCCGCACGGTGCGCAAACTGACCAGTTCCGCCCGAAGTGTTCTCCCAGATCGGACACTCCGATTCCTACTGTCTACGACTGCATGTAACAGCTGTAGGCAGAGTTCACGACCGCCCTTCCAGGTTATTCCCTCTTCGAGGAGGCAATCAGATGGGAGCTGAACCGTGAGTTGCGCCAACCTAAGGAAACACACATAGGCCATCAGGACCAGGATGCACGAAACTGTTAAAAACCTGGGTGCCAGCAGTTTGGACTTCGCATAGTCTCCTCCTCGCCAGCTAAGGTAGAAACCCTTTTTAATTTGTGTTCAATATTTCTTAGCTAAACGTTTCCCTGTTTTTTTTTTCAACCCTAAAAAAATCCATCGCACTTGCACCCTATCTGTACATTTACACTGAACGACCGTAGAGCTAGAGCAAAAGCATTCTGCTCTTGCTCTTGCTCTTCCAGTGTAAATGATTATTAGCCATTTTTGTTCCTCGAGGAAAAAAGTCATTTACACTAAAAGAGTCTGAACATAGAACCCGTTAGAGTAAGAACGGTAGAACTATTTCGCATTCTATCTGTTTTTCGGAACTAGAATGTAGCAAATTAATGGTCAGAAAGTTGTCAACTTCGCCGAGACAGTAAGTAATCGCACGGACGATATCTGACGACGATTGTTTAATAGTAAGTGCTTCGTTCATCGTAATGCACCAGAAAAAAAACGAAAAGAGCGCCGTTGGTCGAATGCAGCTCTAGTGGATAGCAGACCAAGAGTGATACATGTGGAAAATATTATGACATGTATGCGCTCACAAGAAGAAAGTGGTCAGTTTAGAAACTTTTGAAGAATGTCAATAGACGATTTTGATCATCCGTTATCTTTAATTGACGAACAAATTTCGAGAAACGATACAAACTTCAGGGATGCAATTCCTTCCAAACAACTTTGCTCCCGATTTAAATTTATTATTTGAAGACAGACATCGTTCGTCCAATCCATTTTAAAAATCCGAACGAAAATGATTTTGGCACGTATAGTGCTAGAACGCTTTGAAGAGACCGCCTAGTTGAGCGAGCGCATCTGAACACGAACGAATGCTCTAGGCCAGTGTTTTTTAACCTTTTTTTGATCGCGACTCCCCCTTTTGGGTAATAGTAAATACGTGTGGCACTCGGGGACTGCCGCGGTAAAGCTATTGCATAGCATTTTTAACCACTTATGGAATTATAATTATTTATTTATTTTATTTACTTTATTTTTTCTGATATCAGATAACTGCGCTCTATCGGAAAACGTTGAAATTATTCCGAATCATTTGCGGCTGCGGAAGCAAATGATTCGGAATAATTTAAACGTCTTCCGATAGAGCGCCGCGTACGAATTTTTTATTCGATAAAGAAAAAAAACCGGATATTATTCGAAAAAACTACTATTCGAAAAAAATCGTAGATAAAAAGATAGATACTTAATGAAATTATCTTTAAAATGGTGCAGGTTTCATAATAATACGCCAGATAGTATTTGCGTAGTAGTCGTTTTTGTGTTCGGTTAGACCTAATTTTACAAATTAATTACACTATGTAATATAAACAAAATATAAATAATTCAAAGCTAACAATATTAGGAAAATGTTCGTGTTTAACATATATTCTTTCGAATCGTAAGCAGTACTCGTTTAGACGTAATTATCAGTTTAAAATCATTAATATTCGTTAAAAAATTTCTTCATTCGGTCGCCGCACTGGCCTAGGCCCGCGATAAAAGCTATGCAATAGCTTAAAAATAAAACTTTTACGCGATGCCTTTAGACTGTAACTTAGTTCTTTCGACAAACCTTAGTTTGTTCCAAAGATGTAACTGTAAGCATTCATTTTTTTTTAAAGCAATGGCGAATACCACATTAATTTTAATTGTTTTTCACTTTTGAAGCTGTACTTACTTGTTTCCATTTTAGATCAATATAAATTTTTGTAAAATATATTGCAAAATCACATAATAAATACGTTTCTCTTCCGATATTGTAAATGTTTGCATATTATATTTAAAAAACCTGCGACCCCCCGGGAGTATCACTGGTTCAAAAACACTGCTCTAGGCTACTGTTCGCGCGCTATAGCGTCATTTACACTAAACGAATGAGCAATTCTGTGTTTTATAGAGCATTCTATGTGGTTACCGCCGAACGGCGGTTAGAATACTCTTACGCGTCCCTCACTCTGGTTAAAATCAAGTGATTTTGGCAGAGTGGGAGTAGAATGAGCATTCGCTCGCTTAGTGTAAATGCACAGTATGGTGTCTTAGGTGAACTCAAAAAACTCCCTTTCTTAATTTAAACTAAAATATCAATATTTGTGTAGAATGGTGAGAGTATTTTTCTTTGAGTCAAATTCAGGATATTCCTCTGGCACCTGCAAAGTATCGTCGGCACCATTAACAGACGCAAAAAAAAACTTACCATATAAATGCATTATCATAGGAACTGAACCAAGATATAAATTTTTTACTTCAAATTACAACATTTGAGGAGTTTCCTCAATTCCTCATGGATCCGGGGTAACAGTTCGGAGGTAACAAACATTTAAATAAGTACAACCGAATTGATAACTTACTCCTTTTTTGAAGTCGGTTAATAAAGCAAACTCACTGACAGCAGCTGTCAAATGTATTTGGGGGTTATGGATGAGCGTTCGAGAGGACACGTTATTATCGGGGCAGAAAACAGGAATAATCCTGAAAACTAAAAACTCACATAAAGGCGTGTCAATTGCGCGGTAAATTGATTTTTATTACAAACGCTGTAAATTTTTTAAAAAAATTTAAAAATGAAACTGAAACTGATTTCCATGAATTTATTTACTCGTTCTATTTGAGAGATAACCCTTCATCCCGCTTACGGTCGTCGGTTTAGCCGCCCGATACTAAACCGGTTATCATGGATCTCCGTCTGTATCCCGATATTGTCCTGGTCATATCGAAAGGAACCTATTTTATTGGCCCTCGCAATTTTCTATTTTGCCCCTCCATGAGAAATGAAATTTTATATTTTATTCGCTCGCAGATTAGATTAGAGATGAATGTAATAAAATACGGCGTATGTCGAATGAGCGGCCATAAAAAGTGAATTTCGGCGAAACGACCGAAATAAAACGACATTATGCTAAATATCAGATATTAAAGTCTTCATCATCATATGGCGCCGTGTGATTTGTAACACTTTGGAGTTGTCAGCTACTACGGGCGAACGCGTCACGATATTGATTATTCTATCAACCGTGGGGGAAGGCCAAGACTTAGGGACGAGACAGTCCACCGTCTAACTACGCCAAATACCCGTGACAGGCCAACGTCTTACAGAGTTACACTGGAAAGTGATCAGAGCGGACAGCCTCACGCCCTCACTACCAGATTTGGCCGGATTTCTTCATCGGCAATTCAGTTCGAATTAATTTTTTTAAATTATTTACTATAAAACATTGATTAGCTTACAAAAATAACAGGAACCGAATGGCAAAACCTTAACCTTTTGCTTATTTGTTCACCCAACTGGGACTAGCCCATTCTAGGGTGGACAGGACTCTAATATTACAATCAAGTTTGCTTGATTGCTTGATTGTTTACAAATGTACAAGTTTTAGTAAAATGCTAATAACACTAAATTGCCCTAAAATGTGGTCTTCAAAATAAAATTTTAAAATTTTTATAAAAAAATAATAAAAGATTCGGTTTGATAAAATTCAATTAAATAATATAAATAAAGTTATATGTGAGAAAAGAACGAAACAGTCATTAATATTAAATATATGTTAAGTAATATAGGATTTAATATAAAAATACCTAGTCAAAAAAGTACAATTCATTGTCAACGTCAAATAATTTTTGGTAGTTTGAACTATGTTAATGAACATGAATGTTCAATGTTGAACATTGAACTATGTTAAAATATACTCAACATACATGTTTAAAAATATGTTAATAATTTGTGCACCTAAGTTTTATTAGACTATTATTTCTAGCATTTGATGTATGGTTAGTCTGTCATGATTCGATATCCATTTCATTAATTTATTTTTGAATTCCCTAAATGTCAAATTCATTTTTATTTCCATACTGATGACATTGTAAAATCTCGGCGCAAGGAAAGAGTAATGTCTTTGTCCAAATGATGTTTTCCTTCTGGGTATTATTAAGCTATTTTCTAAAACTTGTCTCGTTGGTCGCCGGTTCTGAATTATTCCTAAATTTGAGTTATTGTCCAAAAATAGCCTTAAGAGAGAAGTTTTTAGAAAAAGAAAATTATATCAGGTCAATAACCACTCCCGCTGCTAAAGAAACGTAAAAGATCGTTTCCAGACCCCCCGATTATTCTCCGGAGTGCACAGTCGATTGGCTGACGCCGCACGCAAAGCGCTCACGAGCGCCCAAAAGTTATCCCCCAGAGGATATGATCCAACTGCCGTGACCGGGCAAATAGAGGTCTTTCCAGATTCATCCCTCTTCAAGGAGGTTACCGGAGGTCAGTTGATCCGTGAGTTAAGCCGACCCAAAATAACTAGTAAATCACAATGGCAAGCTGCACAGGAACCTTAAGCTGCCTGTGATTTAAAACAGTAGGGCGGTATCGACTACTAGGGTCGAACCCGTCATCCCAGGCTGGTATAACGTTATGTGATCGTTCCTTCAGTCGTGGGATGAGCGAAGAAGACTTAGATACAATACCGGGGCGCCCTTTGCCCGCATTGTAATGGGATCGGGTGGCCAATAGGTCGTTTTAAGAGTAGCTGACATTGGGTCAACTACCACCCCGTTGCTTAGGAAACGTATAAGAATGTTTGCAGCTCCTCCTTCATCCCAGTTATTCGCCGGAGTACACAGGCAATCGGCTGATGCTGCACGATTTGGGAGCTAATGGGCCATGTTGCATTTTTTCTAGAGTCTTCCTTAGTACGCGCTATGGCCTAGTTAGGCAGATTCTGGAATTAATGCAATGTAAACAAATATTTGAATGAATAAAATAATTTGGTTAGAACTGGAAATAAGGGCGCGAGTGTCGGCCCGCTTGTTGATTAGCCTGGTTATCTAGCGGTAAGGCATTGGCTTCTTACAGTCATATAGCGTAACTAGACGGTGGACTGTTTTTGTCCTAAGTATTCTGCGCTCACCTCACGGTAGACAGCACGATATAATATCGTTAAAATTTCCTGAAGTAACGGGTATGCCCATTTTTGTTCACAACTTTAGTTGATACTGCTCGATGAGCATACCGCCCAAAAGTATCCGAAAATCATCCCCCAGAAGATCTGACCCACCTGCCGTGACACGGCAAACAGAGTCCTTTCGACGTTCTTCCCTCTTCGAGGAGGTTACCGTATGAGAGTTATTCGGTGAGTTGAGCCGAACCAAGATAACGAGCAAGTCATAATGGCCTAAACTGCACAGGAACCGTTAGCTGCCTGTGATTTGGAACATTCGAAGACTGTTTAACAGTATTAAGCGCAATGACAAGAGGCTCGTTAGCAGCTTGGCAACGCTGCTCGTGTCAAATTTGTATCCGCTGCAATATTAGACAGGCGCGCCTCGGGACACAGACTGCACCGTATAAATCGTCAGCTGCATGACGAACGTCAACATAATTTGCATAGTATCTAGCATAAACAGCGCCGGATTCCACATCATTGGGCGCGGTGTTACCACATCGATCAATATTTATTTTAGTTACATAATAGTTGTGGTTTAATTCGCAATCGTATTTTTCTTTACCAGCAATGAGCATTTTAAGCTATGAGTGAGTCCGAATCGCTTTCACCTACATGGATGCACTTCTGATTCACATTGAAAGGTGCACCTATCAAGTAAATTAACCTGGAACACATCACAATAATAAATAAATAGTTTTTAAAAAAACACTAAAAACACGCTTTTATAAATGCACGTAAAAACCAAAAAAATATATACAAGCACCTATGTCAATATTTACACTATTTACACTCAATATTTACAAGTCAATATATAATAGGTTTGTTATAATCTTGAAACATGATCGTGTTCAAAGTCCATTACGTGACCTTTCTCACAAGTGCAAACACGACTATGATACGATATTCCATCATGGAATGCCAGTTCCTGTCTTCCGGCTTCATCATCAGACCTTGAAACTTAATCGTGGCCAAAGTTCATTACAAGACCTTTCTAACAAGTCCAAACACGGCTATGATACGATATTCCATCATGGAATGCCAGTGCCTATCTTCCGGCTCATCATCAGACCTTGAAGCCTAATCGTGGTCAATGTTCATTCCAAGACTTTTTTAACAAGTGCAAACGCAGCTATGATACGATGTTCCATCGTGATGTTCCAGTTCATATCTTCCGACTCTATCATCAGATCAGTTCGACAGTACCATATTATTGTATTGTCATCAGAACTACATACAGCTGCCAATTTTCCTGACGCTACGATCCTTGGAAGATGGTTAAATTAGTTACCTTAGATTCCATTACATAGTTAGTTACATACAGGTCGACCTAATAAAAGCGTGTTAAAAACACAAAAGATTGTAAAACGTTCTTCAATCTAAATATTTCTAGATTAACCGGTATGGGTTTAGGAGAATAATCACCTTCCAAGCCATCTCTTTCGTTGCTTGAAAGACTGCGGCAATGCCATTGTCGTAGAGATATTTGTTCCATATTGCATTACGCTAGATCCTATTCCTAAGACGTGCCCAGAAGCCGTTGTTTGCCACTGTAAAGAACTTTGAACAGCAGTTGCAGAAAAGCAAAAGTCCCTTTCTTAAATCTCTGAACTGTCTTCAAAAGCATCTGCCTAATTATAGAGACAAATTAAAAAGTAATCTTTTTTAGTTTCCGTAAGATTTTCTTTCCAAAAAATCACTTCTTTGCTTAATTTTTGAAATAAAATGAATTGAAGTTTATTTTAAACGTTGTTTTGGAGTTACGTTTTGAAATCACGACACGGCACGATCGGTTTAACGGCAAAAATAAGTGTAGTGGAAAACCTAACCAATGATCTTTTACAGTTTCATTTAGAATTCCTCGTGCCCAAAAATATATTACTAGCCATTTTGAACGTGTTTCTATATCAAATGGAGGCTTTACAGCACGGATTCTTTTTGTGAGGCATTAATATAGAATATGATACATACAACCAGTGCAGACAACACACAAGCTAGACTGTATACGCACCTTCAACCCTCAGTCCCAACACATTTTACTATCCAATCTTGCTAAAGCTTTAAACAATAATTATAGTGACACATATGAAAGAGTAGTTGTGAACAAAAAACGGACAGGAACTACTCGTACACTTAAAACCAGCAACATAAATACCGACCGTCGCTTAACGTTCAGCTGTTTGGGTTTATTCGGCTTCGCTTGTGTAGCCCCGTCCCTTCTGTCATACACTTCATATCACACACTGCGTACTCGTTCAAAAATTGACCTAGGATACGTTCCAAAGTCAAATGAATAATCGATAGTACGGCGCGCCCTGAATGCTAGGCGCTTTAGTGAAACAAGTTTTTTGGCGCCCCCATAAATTGCCGCCCAGGGCAGTTATCCCTATTTGCCTACTAAATCTGGGATTGATCTATGATCTGCTCCGAACAAACCTGTTACAACGGTTAGCATGGAAACCTAACCTTATTACATGTTAATTAAAAGTATTGGTACTTAACATTAATGGCCATCACTGCTACATACATGCGCTGGAATGGTATTAAACTGACATGAAGCGAGGTATACAAATGTGTAGTGTTCGTTTTACTTTTACGGCACAGCGAAATTATTGTGAACACGCAAAATAAATCGAGATAAAGGCGGATACATATATTTTAACCAACCCCCCCCCCCCCCCTCCCCCCCCCCCCCCGTCCAGAGACGATTAAGACAATTTCCAGACTAAGGTCTCTGTGTATGTGTCTATATGTGTCTTTGTGTATTCCTCCACGATAACGCCCAAAAGCTTCATCCGATTAATCTGAAATTTGGCATGCAGGCATCATTTGATCATTTTTTAATTTAAATTTTATTATTTATCATTTTTATTATTATCATTATTTATTCAATTTTATATCTTATCATGGCAAGATTTTCAAAGATTTTTGTTGAAATCGGTCCACCATAGGGCGCACTAGTCATAATTCAATCGCGAAATATTGCGATTGGAGACTTAAATTCATTCGGTACACAGATGCCTTATTGGACTTTAATCACATTGTGAATTTTGGTTGGAACATAACATATACAAACGACATAAATAGTATTTAAAATCCGCCATATACGAGTATAAGAAAATACTAAATCTTTTTTAGAAAAATGCCATTTTAATACGACTGAAAATAAAACAAATATACTATGAATTAGTGCGCAAGGGGGGGTTTGGTTGCCGTGCGTGGGGATGAAGAAGGATGGCGGAGGGCTTGTCTACTTGAAAGCCTTGGGGAATGACACCACCGATTTTTTTTAACTTTTCATCCTTAAATAATTTTGATGGTGAATATATTCCTCTATCGAATCTACTCGAATAACTCTAGCAAAACTGAAATTGCAGCTCTGCGTTGGATTGGATTACTTCCAAAGCGCTCGCTGCTCTTTTCATTTCCGTCGCGGCGGTGGATTTTTTTGTGACTTTTTCAGCGGTTGTCTCCGCATGGTTTTAGAGGGCGCGCGGCGCTGCCGGGAAGGTAGGATGCGAACCGAGCGGTAGGAATACGTAACGCGATTACTGGTATCGCGGCCGAATTACGTCGCGTCGCGTCCGAATTTCATTATGCAAATACGGCGAGACGGGATATAGCCGCCACCATGATCTACTCTACCTACTCAACATTTCATTTTTACCGCATTTCATCATCCCTACTCAAATCCCGACTACAAAATCTAACGTAAGACAAGAAAAGCTATTTTGAAAATTCAAAAATTCAAAAAACACGACTGCCATTACAGAAAGCGACACTACATATTTATAATTATTAAAAACAATTTATTCGCCCTGGAAAACAAGTTTTCTTAATACATTGAATGCCATCTACGCAATATTGGCAGATGTTTAAGGTGCGGACTATGTAATATTAAGTAGGCCTTCTGTTTAAATTCAAATGATATATCTGCGTGGCTGGTTCGCGTCTTTAATAGGAGATATTAGTACCTATTGGTTGGCACCATAAATAAAAAAAGGGAATAGAAAAATAGTAGCGGTATTTTTGAGTAGTTTAAAAAATTACACATTTATTACAGCAACTTTTAGACAATAGAATTATATGAAATCGAAGACTGCCGCGGTTATTTGACATTATAAATAAGAATTTCGTAGCACCCGACGTTTCGGCGACGTTGCAGCCGCCGTTATCCAGTTTAGACTGAAAGAGCTGTCAATCCGTTGTTACGCGGGTAGACCGCATACCCCTGCCGCCACTGCGTAAATTATAACGGTGGTGGGGGGGCGGGCTCGACGAGCCCGAATTTCTAAAATCCGTCTAGCATACAACACTCACTGTATCCTATCTCACGTCCTTGCGTTCGGCTTTTGGCGGTGGTAACATTTTAGAAGAGGGTTCCACGTAGAAGAAGGTGTTAAAACGTCGGGTGCTACAAAATTCACGCGGTAAACTCGGAATATTAACATTTGGACATTTCTACAATTATTTATTTGACAAATGGCAAATTAAGGTACCCAATAACACCCGGGATGACATAACGATTCTAGCAATGCCAAACCCTTTGTAATAGTTAGCATTAAAACCTTATCACATGTTAATTACACGACTGCCTAACAAAAAAAGGGAGTATTATGTGATCAGAGTTCTTTTTTATTCTATCATAACTGTTTCTTTATTCCGCCATAACTTCTAAACGCTTGAACCGACTTAGAAGTGTGTGGTACTGTGAGAATTACTATGTCCTCCCGAGTCGCATAGAATATGTGCGACGATCCGTTGCTCTCATATAAGGAGAAAACAGCCTCTTCAATATAATTCGCCGTGTTACGTGTTGGTTGTGTTATGACAGTCATCATTTGACAGATTATTTTTTCGTTCTTCTTCTTCGCGGCTTGCAAGAATAAAGCATGTAGGGTCAGTAACGAAAAGATGTTTTTAGAATATTAATTTAGCAAAGTACAAAATGTACCTTAACTGTCCAAATATCAAGTCTAAATGTCCAATTTTTTTATTCTTTTTAATATATTTACTTGTTAAAATCGTACTTAGCATTATTGCGCGTCATTGCTACCTACTCTGATAATCCAATGAGATTAAACTAATATGGATAAAAGGATGCATATTTGATGTACAGTGATCATTTTTACCCGACTTCAAAAAAAGGAGGAGGTTATCAATTCGGTTATGTTTTTTTAAATGTTTGTTACCTCAGAACTCCGTCATTTATGAACCGATTTGGAAAAATATTTTTATATTTGAAAGGATATACTTCCAAATTGGTCCATTTTTTTATCAAATTCCATTTATGGTGATGGGATCCATTAGGAATTAAGGGCACTCCTCAAATATTATCATATGATGTTGAAAATTGACATCTTAGTTCATTTCCGATAACAATGCATTTTTTAAGCTAAGCATGGCCTGATTCTAAACCCAGGGTTGGCTCCCGACGAGGGAACTCCTCCACGGTCAACAGCACAGCCACGAAATATTTTATACGCATTCAGTTATGACAGTCTCTGAATTTCAGTTGAACAGAATTTCTCACAGACACAAAGTTTAGTATAGGCGTTCCTTTACGACAGCCAGTTGTAAGTTTCACCAAGACAGGTCCCAGGGTTGACTTCCAATGAAAGAACTTCTCAATGGTCAATAGCATAGACACGAAATTTTGTATACGCATTCAATTATGATAGCCTGTTCTAAATTTCACCATGCTGCTGCACTTATAAAAAAATGGAGTCTTTTTTTTTTGTTAAAATTTTGAGTATTATTTTTACCGGTTTATCTTACAATTTGGATGGTAAAAATATCCTCCTCCTGAATCCATTAACAACATCTTAATCGGTTCAATCATTTTAGAAGTTATGGCGGAATAAAGAAACGTACAACATACCATATATTCATAAACGAACCCTGAAAACATTAAAATCCGTTTTTTTATTTATTTTATTAGAATTATCAAATTAACCATTTACAATAAGTATAATATTAAAACTAATGGCAAAAACTTTCCTCTTTCATTCACTGGCTAGTGCTGCCCAACTGGGATATACCCGTTCCAGGGCAAGCAATTTATATTTTTACATTTAAAACGAGGGTCGATGAACCAACCAAATACAATAATAATAATAAAAAAGTATATATTATAATAATAAATAAATATATATATATTACCAGAAATTACGATTTATATCTTATTTCATGGGAACGAGCAAATGAAGTATTTTATTTTTATTTTCATTTAATAGCTGGCTGATAGCGAGCCCAGCAATCGTATATCGTCCCTTTAAAGAGTGGATATATTCGAATTTCAAATCGAATTTTCGAAATGTCATTCCGCATTTAAGAGACGATTGATTGTGATTTTTTTCATTGTTTTTGCTTAAATTTGTCTTTAATAAAGACATTTTATTTTGGTTTGCAAAAGGATACGCTTTGTTTTTGAGATGTGGATGAAGGGTGATCGTTCGCTAGCGATAAAGGGATCCCATTAAACCTACAGTGTACCGTCGAAAGTGGTACTCATCCAAGAATACATCTCGTTTAAACAATAAGAATTTCCCAGTCCAGTCCGGGAAAACCTTCCAGCTATGTAAGTGGCTTTTATTATTTTTATTTTTTCATCAAAGTGTCATCCTTTAAACGAATTCTTTAAAAAAAGATTTTACAAAAAACCAATCAAATATTAACAATATTATACAATTTTATCTTATGTTTTGAACTCTTGTAAATATCATATAGCCTTAAGTATAAACTTCTCGACCAGAAATTACGATTTATATCTTATTTCATGGGAACGAGCAAATGAAGTATTTTATTTTTATTTTCATTTAATAGCTGGCTGATAGCGAGCCCAGCAATCGTATATCGTCCCTTTAAAGAGTGGATATATTCGAATTTCAAATCGAATTTTCGAAATGTCATTCCGCATTTAAGAGACGATTGATTGTGATTTTTTTCATTGTTTTTGCTTAAATTTGTCTTTAATAAAGACATTTTATTTTGGTTTGCAAAAGGATACGCTTTGTTTTTGAGATGTGGATGAAGGGTGATCGTTCGCTAGCGATAAAGGGATCCCATTAAACCTACAGTGTACCGTCGAAAGTGGTACTCATCCAAGAATACATCTCGTTTAAACAATAAGCATTTCCCAGTCCAGTCCGGGAAAACCTTCCAGCTATGTAAGTGGCTTTTATTATTTTTATTTTTTCATCAAAGTGTCATCCTTTAAACGAATTATATAAATATATATATATATATATATATATATATATATATATATATATATATATATATATATATATATATATATATATATATATATATATATATATATATATATATATATATATATATATATATATATATATATATATATATATATATATATATATATATATATATATATATATATATATATATATATATATATATATATATATATATATATATATATATATATATATATATATGTATATATATATTAATAAAAAATATATAAAAATTACAATATTATATAGGAAATAGAAATACTAAATACATTAGAATACACATACACACATACATACATATAAACACAATATATGTTAAGTCAACTTCAACTTATTTTACTACATCGATCATGGCATGGATTGATAAACGCTCTTCTTGCAACAGCCATTTATTTATTTTGCTTTTAAACAAATGACAATTGGGGCTGGTTTTTATGTCACTGCTTAATTTATTAAAAAGTCTTGTAGCTATGAAAGAGTAGTGTCGCTGTCCGAAAGAGGTTTTCGTCCTAGGTACATTCAAATTATCACTCAGGAGTTGTCTATCATGTGTTGTCTATATGTTAGTATTGGCAATCATGTTCTGACTGTTCAATAACTGTTCTGTTGATACATATTTTTCAAGGGAAAATCACTTTCAATTTACATTATATTCACATGATATATATACAAGGAAGTAAAAGCATCCATAGAGTGTGTTATTTGAAACTCATTCCAGTGTTCAGATATGCGCCGGTGCAATTTCAGCGGCGGCATTCGCGGCCGTAGACCTGAAATGAAATAATCGTTTTTCTCTTATGTAAGCAAGCAGGCAAATAAACCGGAACTGATGTCTGTCAAGCGGTACTCGCCAAAGTTAACGCTTCGCGAACTCGGGTTGCCCGCTCCTCTGCATTTTGCCAATATTTCGACGATTTCAGTCTCCAGGGACTTCGGTGATTTCTCCCCACGTCGGTTAAACAAATGATTGTGTCCACACTGTAAACGCTAATATTGGAGTTGATTTTCGGTGGTTTTCGTTATATAGATGCCAATGAGTTTATTTTGAATAAGATAGAACGAAAGCAAAATCTGCCCGAGGCACGCGGCCCCGTACGGACTGGACTTGCCAAGGGAATGTCGAGCGGGTCGCAATACACGGAAGGACTATTTTTGCTTGTGCAGCAAACCATTCTACTGAAGTTGCGCTTGAAAAAAAATATTTTTTTGGTTTTTTGGAAGATTATAATAGAAAAAGTAAAATAATTAAAAATAAAGCAGCGTTACATTTTGAAAATTTACTTCGTACTCATTACTAGCATGGTTTCAAGTTGCTTACCCTTATAGATTCAAAGAAAAATGCTAATTACAAAAAAGTGATGACTTCAGATTTTATTTATTTTTATTAAGAAAAGAATCAAAAAATTGAAAATCGGCACCGTGGTACAAAATACTGAAAAATTTTCTACAAGACTCATATTTTTATTATTATTTAAATGTTCGCGGAAGTCACGTAAATTTGATTTCAAAATGTCAGTTTTTCACTGTTTGAGAGAGGTAGTCGCCTTAAACTTCCGAAATTTCGATCACGTTAGCAGCTTTCGTGAGCAACTTCACTGGCTTCCTATGCGCGATCGAAGAAATTTGCATACGTTGTCGCTAATCTACAATATCCTCAATAACCCCACTTAGCCCTTCTATCTCAAAGAAAAAATTCACCCATTGGAAGAAGGTCGTTTTACAGGCCATTCTGCTCGTTTATGGAAACAGCTCCCACACTTTGTTAAGCATGCACTTTCATTGCTCACTTTCAAAGAGGTTCAATGCTTTTTACACAGCTACTAACCAAATAAGCCCCCCCCCCCTCCCTTCCCCAACCTTATCCTCTCCTTTATCCTTCCTTAGGCAAATATAGTAAAAATCTTTAACTTCAACTTTATTACTTTTATGGGTGTACTGTGTTATGACAATTAAAAATTATGTTATTAAATAGTCGACTATAAGTTATTAATTGATAAATCCGCTATTTGTGCTTTTTTTAAACCAGTTAGTTATCGTGTCAAGGCCAGGTTACGACACGTCTCTCCAAAAATATGCGGCATGGATGCTCTTGTCGTTCGTCTCTTGTAAGTCCTGATGTGTGATGGGGTTTGACAGCTGCGGGCAGGATAAAAGATTGTCTTCATCCTGCAGCGTTTCACACAATGACGCAATGAGAAATACACGTGGACATATCGGTAAAAACAAGCAAAAATATATTCATAATTTTTAGGATAGTTTTAAAAAAAATAAGATATGCTTTTGTCAATTTCTAAAACAGTATGTTGATGAATTCTTAAAACTAGTTAAATCCTTTACGGATTTCGTAAGTTTCGCAGAAAATATCAGCAACAATTACAAAAAATCATCGTAAAAACAACATCGGATTCAATTTAAAAATAAGTCTCAATCTTAATTAATTAACCTTGAAGTACCTTTCGAAAAGTTTTTAAATCATTTAAGTAGTTCTTCAAGGTATTAGGTTTGAGATATAATGAGTTACGTTTGACAAAAAAAGATTTAAATGGTTAAAAAAAATATGCCACTAAAATCATTTTGGATTTTTTCTCTGAATTTCGCTATTTCAGTTACTTTAGTCCTTTTCTGCCAATGCATATATAAAATTAAACATACATAATTTGTTGTATTGCTACAAAAGTAATGATACGAAACGATGTTTTTTCGGTTTATATCTTACCCTTAATAAAAAAACTCTCTAAAAAGTAATTACCTTTATTCTCTAAAAAGTAATTACTATTTCCTACCTTGTAATGAAACAACGCGCAGTAATTCTGGGATGACCATTGGATGGCGCCTAAACTTAATTGAACTATAGGATCAGCGATTAAATCAACACAATTAAGATATTTTTCACTAAATATCAACACTATATTATCAATTTTTCATTTTACAAAAACAAATGGGACGTACTCTTGGTCTTAAATTAAAAAGGCTGTGGCGATCAGCATCTCTCGACATTAAGCATGAAAGCGTCGCCTAGCAACTAGGACGGGTAGCCTCCTCTCGTTGGAGAGAGTTGGATAGACTAGACGTAAATCACTATATTATAAATTATAACGACAATGCATGAGACATTTGTTTTGCAGCGGCTATTTTACTAATTTAACCCTTCTGAAAGAATCTCTCAAGTATCCCGGTGCCAGGACAGATTTTGCCCCCTATGCTCATAATTAAAGGTGGAGACCAAGATGGAGCCTTACCTCGTATGTAAGGGAGGTTTCTGTTCCTTTTTCTTCAATATACTGTTTAAGGTGTCAATTTTGAGGTTTTTGGGCCCTTGAGTGCATTGAAATATGTCTCAGGACCAATCCCTCGCCGAAAATTTTGTTTTTTCGGTCCTAAATAACGCTGCACATTCGGTAAAGTAGTAAAATCAACCTATGATTTTATAGGACAGGTTCCTCCTTTTTGTTTTTTTTTTAAGGAAAACTATTGAATCCAATGTTTAAAATTTTGAGGATATATTTGTACAAAAATAATAATAAAACGCTTTATTCTTAAGAAATAGCTCTATTTCTGAGCAAAATTTTAAACTCTTTCCTGTTAAATTTATTTTTTTTTTTCAAAATCGTGGGTTATTGTATTGGCAATACCTTCTAGTTTAATCTGTTTTTTTATTATTTCTGGCTCTATAAATAATGGGATTTTTTTTGGGACTTCAGAGATGGCGAGTAACTTTCTGAAAATATATATTTTTTAATTCAAGAAAAATACTATGTTTACATTATTTATGCACAAGTTTATATCCTTTAAATTTTAATACATTTAATGCAATACTTTTCTTTAAAAAATATTTAAAAATTCACCTTTTTTTCAGGCGACAACACTAGGTGTGCCCCTTCAGGTCGCTGACTGCAATACGGACGTCTGCAGAGATGTTGAGATACCAGAGGTAGTAATTTAAGGATCTTGATAACCGAAATTGAGATACTTTAGTGCTAACTGAAGCCACCCTTACATCAGGGGTAGGACGTCAGCTTAAACTTTATGGGGCGAAATCTGGCTTGGCACCGGACAGATTCAGAATCCAAAATTTCATATTTAGTGCGTTTTTGAGAATTTCGGCCCGTATAGACCACCCTCGTTTCCGATTCGACACGATATTGCCCACTTCACCCTTCCAAACTATAAAGCGTCGTCATGGCTACTCAATGATATTTTGAATGTGATAATTTGAATATTTTGAGATAATTTGTGATAATTTGAATATTAACTCCTGAGTGATAATTTGAATGTGCCTAGGACGAAGACGACTTTCGGACAGCGACACTACTCTTTCATAGCTACAGGAGTTTATAATAAATTAAGCAGTGACATAAAAATTTTCCCTAATTGTCATTTGTTTAAAAGCAAAATAAATAAATGGCTGTTGCAAGAAGAGCGTTTATCTATCCATGCCATGATCGATGTAGTAGAATAAGTTAAAGTTGACTTAACATATATTGTGTTTATATGTATGTATGTGTGTATATGTGTATTCTAATGTATTTAGTATTTCTATTTCCTATATAATATTGTAATTTTTTAATAAAATTTTATTATTATATTTATTTATTATTATTATATATATTTTTTCATTATTATTATTGTGTTTGGTTGGTTCATCGACCCTTGCTTTAAATGTAAAAATATAAATTGCTTGCCCTGGAACGGGTATATCCCAGTTGGACAGCACTAGCCAGTGAATTAAAAAGGGGAAAGTTTTTGCCATTTGTTTTAATATTATAGTTATTGTAAATGGTTATTTGATAATTTCAATAAAATAAAAAAAATAAATAAATAAATGAACGAACGATGGATATTTATCAATCTGACAGTTGAGCGGTGTGAACTTCAAAGGCGAACCCGTCAATCCAGGCTGGTACAACAATCGTTCTTTCAGCCGTAGAATGAGCATAGAAGACAAACAATGACAGTCCACTATGTAGCTCCGCCAAATAGCCCGCGATAGACTAACCCTTACCGCCCGGCACCAAGTAGTTAACCCAGGTCAAACCAAGCGCTCTCTCTACCAGCTATGGCCGATTTTCTCCGGCCCCAGGTAAGCGGCGATTCAGTTCGACTCATCGCGGACCATGGCGTCTTTTGCCCGTATTGTCACTCAGGATCGGGTGGAAAATTGGTAGTTTCCAGAGCGACTGCCATTAGGTAAACAGCCGCCCTCGCTCTATAGGAAACAAAGCCCTCTCCAGATTCCTCCAGTTATCTGTCGGAATGCACATTTGATTGGCTGACACTGCATAGAGCAAAAACCGTTCAGGAGCGCCAAAAGTACGATATCTAAGGTAAACCGTCCCGCAGACACAGAGTCCTACCCGGGCTCGAACTTTTTCTGGTAGGCTACCGGAAGGGTGATGACTCGTAAGTTGGGCCGACTCTAACACATGGGTCATAATGGTCCATTAGCTCCCCTATCGATCTGACAAACTCTTTAGAAGACAAGATCTTTTCAAGATCTGTTAAACACTATTCTCACTGCCTCCGTTAAAAGTCAATCCTTCACAAGATCAATCCCTGCCGCGAAGATATTTCCCTAGTTATTACGTATTAAAATATGTGTAAATGAATGTTGAAAGTTGGTCCCTCCGCGAATGGCGGCGCTGTCGTTGGGGTCGTGTTTGCCCTCTACGGTCGCGCAAACATTCTCAGGAAGCAGGACTAAAGGACGAGAGCAAGATAAATGCTTTCCGCAGTAATGCTAAGACGCGAACGTTTCATACATCCATTTCGGCGCGAGCGCCCTCCACCCGATTCTACCCGCCGAGCCTCCGAGTCTATCTCATCCGTAATAACCCACCTCTGTTGACACACCTCAAAACTAATTCCACTTTTCAATAGAGACGAAAACGTCAAGCACTATTCAACGCCGTAAACGCAGAGAGATTCTGTTGTGGCGGATGCAGACGTATTCTCGGTCTAATAGAGAAGACTACTGAGTCCGTAAACTCCATTTAATTTTAAAGCTGACTAGAGTGCTCTATTCTATCGAGAAGTTAAAACTGTTTTACGCGTTCTGCGAAATCGACTCACTTCTAGACGACTACTCGTATTTTTAATGGGTATTCGAAAATTAAAAATACTTGGGGCAGAGTGACAGGCATAAGGGTGATGTTATAATTCTTAGAATATATATATATATATATATATATATATATATATATATATATATATATATATATATATATATATATATATATATATATATATATATATATATATATATATATATATATATATATATATATATATATATATATATATATATATATATATATATATATATATATATATATATATATATATATATATATATATATATATATATATATATATATATATATATATATATATATATATATATATATATATATATATATATATATATATATATATATATATATATATATATATATATATATATATATATATATATATATATATATATATATATATATATATATATATATATATATATATATATATATATATATATATATATATATATATATATGATTGGTTTTTTGTAAAATCTTTTTTTAAAGAATTCGTTTAAAGGATGACACTTCGATGAAAAAATTAAAATAATAAAAGCCACTTACATAGCTGGAAGGTTTTCCCGGACCGGACTGGACTGGTATTTAATTAAACAATAAGCATTTCCCAGTCCAGTCCGGGAAAACCTTCCAGCTATGTAAGTGGCTTTTATTATTTTAATTTTTCATCGAAGTGTCATCCTTTAAACGAATTCTATATATATATATATATATATATATATATATATATATATATATATATATATATATATATATATATATATATATATATATATATATATATATATATATATATATATATATATATATATATATATATATATATATATATATATATATATATATATATATGTATATATATATATTATATATATATATATATATATATATATATATATATATATATATATATATATATATATATATATATATATATATATATATATATATATAATATATATATATATATATATATATATATATATATATATATATATATATATATATATATATATATATATATATATATATATATATATATATATATATATATATATATATATATATATATATATATATATATATATATATATATATATATATATATATATATATATATATATATATATATATATATATATATATATATATATATATAAATATATATATATATATATATATAAATATATATATATATATATAAATAGGATAGAAAACGAATTTACCGCGTGAAATTTGTAGGACCCGACGTTTCCGTGACGTTGCAGCCGCCGTTGTCTAGGGTAGACTGAAGAGCTGTCAGTCCGTTGTTTTGCGGGTAGGCCGCAAACCGCTGCCGCCACTGCGTAGGTTATAACGGTGGTGGGGGGCCGGGCTCGGAGCGCGGGAATTTTTAAAATCCGTCTTGCACACAACACTCACTGTATCCTGTTTTACGTCTTTGCGTTCGGCGTTCGGCGGCGGGAACATTTTAAGAAGAGGGTTCCACGTAGAAGAGAGTTTGTCGCCGTCATCTCTATTGAAGTTCGGAGTTCTTCTTATTTCAATGGCTTCCCGGATCATGCGAGGAAAGTAGAATTGTTCCTTGGATAGAACAATGGGATTTTGAAACTGCATCCAGTGGTTACTTCCGCTATCCAATATATGTTCGCAGATCGCCGATTTTTCTCGCTGAACGTTTTTAACAGCTTTGATGTGTTCTGTCAGTCGCGTAGCTATGGGCCGTTTCGTTTGTCCAACGTAGGCTAGACCGCAGCTGAATTCGACTATATACACACCCGGGGTTTGCAGTGGTATTACATCCTTTACAGGCCTCAAAAATCGAGCTATATTTTGGGTCGGTTTGAAGATCGTTTTTATATCGAATCTGTTTAGCATCTTACTTATTCGATCAGTCACGCCCTTAACGTATGGTAAGAATGCTCTTGATCTGCTCGGTTTTTTAGTTTCGTCCGTATTAGATCGTGTGCGTGTCTCGTGATATTTTCCGTATCCATTTTTCCTAAGGACATCATTGACATGTTCCATCACCTTCGGAAAATGCTCAGTGTCGCATAGATCGCGTGCTCGATTCACGAGCGACGTTTGCACTGAACGTAGATGGTAGGGATGATGGTGTGAGCTTGCATGCAAATATCTGTCCGTATGTGTGGGCTTCCGATATACCGTATGTCCGAGAGTATTGTCACTTCTCCTCGTCACTTTAACATCATATATATATATATATATATATATATATATATATATATATATATATATATATATATATATATATATATATATATATATATATATATATATATATATATATATATATATATATATATATATATATATATATATATATAATATATATATATATATATATATATATATATATATATATATATATATATATATATATATATATATGTATATATATATATATATATATATATATATATATATATATATATATATATATATATATATATATATATATATATATATATATATATATATATATATATATATATATATATATATATATATATATATATATATATATATATATATATATATATATATTTATATATATATATATATATATATATATATATATATATATATATATATATATATATATATATATATATATATATATATATATATATATATATATATATATATATATATATATATATATATATATATATATATATATATATATATATATATATATATATATATATATATATATATATATATATATA